>CM035849.1:216372175-216764675 GCA_020510985.1 Pholidichthys leucotaenia | reverse complement strand
AATCCAAAGACATGCATGTTAGGTTAATTGGCTGTTCTAAATTGTCCCTAGATATCTGTTTCCTATAGGCCCTTAGAATAGAGGGTTAGTACTAGTGAAAGCGCTTTGAGTGGTCTTTGTGACTAGAAAAGCGCTATATAAGTGCAGGTTAGTTAGTTAGATTTGGTTGGCGGTTGGCAGCCAGCTTACAGGTGCATTACCGCCACATACCCTACATCTAGATCATCACTCAGTCCTTGTTCCTCCCTGATTATTTCTATAAATGACATTCATTTCAGGTGGTTTGACAACAGTAGCAGTCTGTAACCTCTTATTAACAGCTGCATGGTGTAAACTGGCGCATGGCAGTGGACTTGTGAGTGTGGCCCCACTTGGTTTCTGCTCTCGTGTGTGTGTGGAACAGGCTTGATGACCCGCTCGCCTGCCGCTCTTATATTCAATACACACTTTCGTTAAAGATGTAGGCTATTTCATGCAACATTACTTTGAAGAGTTTAAAATCATCAGACAAATTACATTTTGGAATTTTCTGTGTTCCAATTTAAAAAAAAAAATCAGTGTTTACTGTGAAGAGACAATGTGTTGCCATTGCATGAACAGCTGTTTGAAAACAAAAAAAAAGAGGAAGTTTTTCATAACTGGCAGAAAGTCACTTTATTCGGACCTGTGTGGAGTCCGGGGTATGATCAAGGACTGCTTTAAAAGATCGCATCAAAAAGGCTGCGCCGCTCCATAAAGTGTAGAATTTCACCCGCGCGCCTCTCATCTGGCGCCACGTTGCCCCGTGCCATTACTGAACACCTCTTCGTTTTCCACAGTGAAGTACCGAACGCAGTAATTTCTCTTTTCCTAGTTTTTTTTAACGCCGCCACCAACTTTTCGCTGATGAGACAATAGCAGACAGTTCCATTTAATGCGGGAGACGACATGCAGCTGCGGAATAGGGGTGTGTGCGCGTGTGTCAGGAAATCGTTGCAACACGCGCCCGAGCGCCAAACTGTCTCTCTTTTTGCGACAGCACATGATGCGCTTTGAATTTTTTTTTTTTTTAAAAATCGGTGCGTGTAGGTTTTCGCTTTTGCACCGAATGAGGGCTATAGGTGACTTTTGTTTGACCGCGGTGACGAGCGCCCGCTCTCCTACCCTCCCCCCCCGCCCATAGGAGAGAATGGACTCGACCTACTCAATCACACAGTTGAGCGTGCGCTGCCAGCAGCGTGCTCCAGCCGGGACTGTGCGTCTTCAAGTCACCCCGGATTATTCTTTCGGATAAAGCAGGTACGCGCATCTCAAACTTATCACCCCCGCCTCTCTTATATTCACGTCCGCGGTCCAGTGGGCCGCCCTGCGTGTTTCCGATGGCGCTGGGGGTGGAAGGCGATTGTCTGATCTTGATTTATAGACGGGCTACATCCATGCAGAAAGTGGAGTATTTAAACGTATGGAGAAGAGGGTGTGACTTCCTGTGTCCTCATCTCAGGAGAGCGCAAACCAAGCGCAGTGTCACCCGTGCTCTCGCTGTTTCTTACTTTTTCTGAGACACTTTATGGCTCGCAACACTCTGTGTGTGTGTGTGTGTGTGTGTGTGTGTGTGTGTGTGTGTGCGCGCGCGTGTGACAGTGTACGTGTGAGTAATAGCACTCTAAACGGGACCAAACTTAAGTTTTTTTTTTCCTTCTTTTTAAGAGAGCTATATAATAAAGGACCTATTTCCAAGTTGTTGCGCCCCGCCGACGTCGTGGGTGTTGGGGAAACTTTCCACCAGCTGACCGCTCGCACGCACGCACGTGCGCGCGCACACGCACAGACCCATCTTCCTTTGAGTGATCTTTGGCTGTGTTATCGCAGCATCAAACGCAGATGGCAGTTGCAGAGCTGCTGAGTGGTGTTTGGGGGGGGGGGGAGCAGCGGTGCAGGAAACGTCCTAGAGGAGCGAGAGCCGCCGCCCCCCCCCCCCCGAAACATTGTTTTATTCGCTAGACAGGCGTGCAGGGTGGAGGTGGACGTTAGGGAGGGGTGAAGGAGAAAGAAAGAGATAGAGAGGAGGGGGGGGGGGTATATCCATATTAGGAAGTCGTGTCCTACATAATAGACACGGCACAACTGCCGCTGAGCAAGGCACAGACAGGTGCCAGCGAGCAGTCGCTTCGATGGCGGTCGCTGCTTTCTCGCCGCTAATATGAGGACGTGAAAGCGCTCCGAGCTCTCCCTCGCTCCACCGCGTCCCGTTTCTTCTTCTTCTTTCAATCTCGTTTGCTCACAATCTGCGGGCGGCGTGCGTGCGTGCGCGTGCGCGTTCGGGAGGTGGGTGGGAGGGTGAAACATGTGGCGGTGTGAAGCAAGGGGGTCGAGTGTGTCTGTGTGCATGCCGGATCGGGGCTTGTAACTCTCCCCCCCCCCCCGTACGTGATGACACGCACCTAAGCGCCAGTTGCTCATGAGGAAACAGAGCCCGACGCGCGCGTGCACGCACATCGCGTGTGGCTCACACAGGTAACTGCCAGAAGTGTGCGCGACCCAATCTGTCCCCGATGGCAGCGCATTACGCCGTTTTACGCACGAAACCGATTCCGCGCGCGCGCGCGCAGATGAGGCTGGTGTCGGTGCGGGAAGACTGCTGTCGAGTGTGTCATCTGGATGCTTTTATCTGTCACGCTCGTACACGCGCGCAAATACCAGCTGATCGTCTCCATCAGATGGGGGTTTGCGCCCGGGGGGGTGCGGGGGGGGTGCAAAGAGATGTAAAGAGCGCGCACCCTGTCTGCGGACTCGGTCCAGTGACAGTCCATAACTTTTTTTTCCCCCCGTGTCTCCCTTTTTCCATCCTCGGTGTCGGTGTTTGAAACACACACGCGCACACACACACACACACACACACACACACACACACACACAAGGCTGGCTTCCATTGGCGGTGTGTTCAGGTGCTCTCAAATTCACGCGTAGTAAAATGCAATGTTGCGTTGTGAACAGTGGAGCAGCCTGTTATTGGATGTGACTGGTGTGTGGAAGAAGAACTCGGGTGAGCGCATGTATTTTAACCAGAGGCCCTCTGAGCAGCAGCGTCTGGTTCTCTTCCTTTAAACCGGTCAAGTGTATTAAGGGAAATGGAGTGGGCATAGTTTCCATGCAAAAAGGTAATAGGTTGTCGGTATGATTTTAGCCCAAACGTCGTTTTCTTTAGTTGTTTGATCAGTCAAGAAAAAAAAAGGGAAAGAGTCAAGCAATCACCAACTGCGTGCCTACCTGTTTCCATTACTGTAAGCCAGTCTGTAGGATAGCACCCTTCTTCAGACAGTTAACTAATCTAGGAAACAGGCAATTAGAAATGCAAGTCTTTATGGGAACAATGCTTGTACTTTGTTAATTATCTGCCCACTGGCAAACAAACAAACAAACAAAAAAAAACATTGAAATCAGTGGCTGATTTTTTTAATTTTTTTTTTTGGGGGGGGGGAGGGGTGTGTCTTTATTCACTTGACTAAGTTTGTGCTAAATAAATAAGGTGTGATGAAGGCCCGAAATATTTTTTTCATTGTGCAGTACCTGTTTCTTTGTTTGCCTGGCATTAACAGGAGAATGTATGACAACACGGATGAAAGAAACGTCAGCATCGAGCAATTTATTAAACCGGACAAAATGTCAGAATCGTGCGTCCTTGTTTTTTTTTTTTTAATCCACAGTTTGTCAGTTTATACGTAAATTTGGACATTTCCGACAACACCTGAATGCATCACAGAAGAGAGCAAGGGGTGGGGGGGGGGGACCTGTAAAGCTTTACTGTTCAAGGAGACAATAATACACCAACCAGATATATTTATATTAATAATAATTCTTCACAATTTTCTGCGAAGTTGCTCGTCCGTGATCCGCTGCGTGTCGCTGCGCTGGAGGACGTTCACAGCTCTCCTCTGGATCTCTGCGGGATCTCTTCGCTTTCGGAAAGCTGCCTGCGCTGCTCTATTCCCCCCCCCCCCCCCCCCCCCCGTCAGTGTTTCAGCTCAGGGTTTTAACGGGTAAGCAGGTGACTTCACCTAATTATTGGTATTTATTTTGAGGGCGTGTTCTTGTCGCTACTGTCTGCATGCCTGTTACCGACTCCTTAGGAGTGCAGAAGATAGATTAATAGAGTGGCAGCATGAAAAAGAAGAAGAAGTAATGTGTGTACTCCAGTGAAGATAAGGGTCATTGTGAGGAATGTTTGACCGATAAGCGAGTGGAACCTTGAGAAACGGAGCCACACTAAGCATGTGACACCCAGGAATTGTGCTATGCAAATAGCAGGAAAAACCAAGTTCCTGAAGGATTTTCATAGTGATAAAAAAAGAGAGAGGGCCAGTGTCATAAAAGAGTTGTAAACATACAACAGTAGGTGGTAGCTGTTGCTGTAAACTGGGAGATGGGAGAAAAGATCTAGACAAATACCATGCAAAAGATTATGGATATTACTGCCATAGTGATCTTCCTGCAAGGACAGGCTGGGGTAGTTTATCAGTAGAGACAGTTATGTAAAAACTTTGCAGTGCAGATAGAGGATCACACTGACACACTTACTTTAGCTTTGTTTATAGTTTGAAAAAAAAATAATATGAAAACAGTATAGAACATAATATAACACTTTGCCATCTGACAGTGCTGGTGTTTTGTTTTGACTCTCAGCAGCAGGAAAAACAGGAGTGACTTTAGTGCACTCCTGTGTCAAAACACTGCAGTACCGAAAGCAGTTATGCAAAGTACTTATTGAAGTTCTGATTGGCTCTTGCTGCTGATTTCTGTGGAGTTGAACATCAGAGCAGAGGCTGTGTTTGATATTCCTGTAAATGGCTCTCAGATCAAGTGTACGTGTTGCCATTATTCTTATTTTCACCTCTTTGAGGGTGTCTGTGGTGTGCTGTTTTTCCGCCCCCCCCCCCCCCCCCCCCCGTACTTGAAAGATACATTTTCTTCCGTGTCAGCTCTCTCTCTCTCTCACACACACACACGCACACACAGATGCACACAAAGAGAAAGAAAAAAAGAGCAGGAGCAAAGAGTTGAGGGAGGGAGTGTTTTGCAGACAGGATTACAGTGCCCCCCCCCCCCCCCCCCCGCACACACACACCCTCCCTACGCCCCACATGTCAGATTTCAGACATAATGTTAAATGCTTCTTCTTCCGCCTCCAGCCCTCACGTGGGTTTACCAGAACACGGGACGCCATACAACAGCCGGCAGAACAGCAATAATTGCCTTTTTCAAGTTTAACGTTAGGATGTTGTACTTTAGAGCGCCACCTGTTCTTCAGAGAGGCGTCAGTCAGGAGAGTAATCTTCTGATTTCAGCACACGGTTCCTTGTTTTCACATTAGCGGCATGAAGGCTATTTGAAGCTGAACGCATGGATGCATTCAGTGTGTCAAACTGTGAATTTACCATTTCTGAATAACTGAGTTTTGTAGGCTTTAGGTTAAAATGAAACATGTTTTCTGTGTGTTCATCCAAGAGGAAGAAACCCTCCAAAAAGGATTAACTGCAGCTAAAGGCTTCACCTTTGGATATGTTTTCTTTGAGTGTTGTGCCATAGAAGCATATGTAAACCGTGACCTCACTTGGTGAGAATTGTCAGGTGAGGCAAAACACCTCTGAGATCCATGTTCAGATGTCTCCTATTGTCAGTTAACTGGTATATACAAAGGCAGGACAGCAGAAAAATGAGATTTTTAAGACAGGCTGCTGCTACAAATGCCTCACATTCATAAACAGACCCCTTAAGAGGTCACACATGACGTGAGTGAAGCTTTTCGTACTGGATTGCTTTCTGCCATTGTGTGTCTTTTCACGCGCTGAATAACTGCCAGATATATTTGCTTTCCATCAATGGGGCTGTTTGTCTTTTGTGTGCAACGTGTGTGTTTAGTTTTCCATCTCTCCATCACTTTCAGTTCTTTCTCTTCTAAGACTTGATCATTCTTTTCCTTTACAAATTTCATCTGCTCGTCTTTTCCCCTCTTTATACAGGAGTGAAATGATCAGTTTTAGATTTTGTTTTTGGTATTGTCCCTTTAGGTTATGGAAGTGTTTTATTGGTGTGGTGAGAAACAATGAGGACAAGGCAGGGCTTTGTGGTTGCAGAAATGCATTTTTAACTCATGTGAATGAATGGTGCCTCACATTCCACAGCAGCAGGCCCTTTACTGAATGGCAGCACTAACATGGCTGTTTTCATTGCTCATTACTGCCTTGTGCCTTTTCACCATGTACAGCGTCATTTACCTCTAGCTGAGATGGGGGGGGGGGGGCACTAACTAGATTCTGAAGGGGAGTTTTAGTTTTTAAAAGAACCAATAAGTTCATATTGATATACACTCCCCTCTAAAAGTATCAGAACAGGGACAAAAGTTTTGTTATTTTAGCTGTTTACTAAAACATATTCAAGATACAGTTATATAATCAATATGGGCTTATACCTGCGGCTGTGGCGCAGGTGTAGCGTGACCGACTACTGATCGGAGGGTCATGGGTTTGATCCCCGCTCTGTCTGCAGTCTACATGTCGAAGTGTCCTTGAGCAAGACACTGAACCCCCAATTGCTCCTGGTGGCCAGGTTAGCGCCTGTGTGTATGACAACTCTGCCGCCACCAGTGTGTGAATGTGTACATGAATGGGTGGATAGCAGGATCTGTAAAGCGCTTTGGTCATCTTAGATGAGAAGAAAAGTGCTATATAAGTGAACACCATTTAAAGGTCTGATTTTGACTTCATCTAATTTTTCAACACATAATACAATATGACGAAATAGGTTGGTCTGTGCAGTTCTAAGTCAAACAGGCTTTTTTTCATGCGAATATCCAACGTTTTCATGAGCGCCATGTCACCAATTGCGTCAGTGGCTGGAAAACCCCCCAGCCATGTTGCAACGTCATCGACAGAACACAGCGCTTGGCTGCCCATTGTATACACAGGATGGAAGTGGTAGAAAACATCGACGATGGTTCCAGCACATGTAGTCTGGAATTGGTTTGTGTTGTCCAATCTTCAGACGATTATAGTTCCGAAGAATGGGATGATAATGAAGAATCTGGGGGCATCAGACTGTATAGGTTTGAGCCGTGCCAAGCGGGCATCGTGCCTAGCGAGTCAGACTCAGAGAGTGACAGTGGAGAGGCACACATGGCTGGCACAGCAGCAGCGACAAACACACGGCAGGGGAACACCGAATGTTATGCTTCTGTTACAGATATTGCAACAAATTATTTGTTCATAAATATAATTTATTTAAACCCGATTTTTCAATAAAATCATAGCAGTGTATTCTCTGTGGCTCAGGCATCGGGTTTATTATGTATTATGTACAAAACAAAAACAACAAGAACTCAAAATATGTGTTTTATGTGCGTTTTGACCTACTTTCAGGTGGGCACTGTCCAAGATTCACCGGTCCGACCACACACCCTCTCTCTTTGACAGTCAGCTGTTCATGTTTTGTGTGCATCATCTGCCGTGTTGTCAGTCAGCCAATATTGCCAACACTATCACGACGTGTTAGCCACTCCACACCGCCATGGTTCTGTTGTGCCCCTTGAAGTGATGTCGGCCCTGGGACGCAACCGTGGTTAACACATCTTCTGATGTCAGCCCCGAATGCCAACTGTAAGTCCATCCATCCATCCATCTTCTACCGGAGGTCCGGGTCGCGGAGGCAGCAGTTCAAGCAGAGAAGCCCAGACTTCCCTCTCCCCAGCCACCTGCTCCAGCTCTTCAGAGGGGATACCAAGGCGTTCCCAGACTAGCTGGGAGACATAGTCTCTCCACCGAGTCCTGGGTCTGCCCCGGGGTCTCCTCCCAGTGGGACGTGCCTGAAACACCTCAAGTGGGAGGCGTCCAGGAGGCATCCTAATCAGATGCCCATACCACCTCAACTGACTCCTTTCAATGTGGAAAGTCCGCCTTTGACTGCCACCTAATCCACATAGCACCGGACTTCCATGATCCCTCCTGCAGGTGGTGAACCTACTGGAGGGCGGACCCATGTAACTCCTTCGGGCTGAGCCCGGCCGGGTCCCATGGGTGGAAACCCGGCCACCAGACGCTAGCCTTCGAGCCCCTCCCCCAGGCCTGGCTCCAGGGTGGGGCCCCGGTAACCCCATACCGGGCGGGGTACACTGAATCCTTGATATACAATTTATCATGAGAGTCTGTTGGATCGTTCTTCGTCTGGCCCTTCACCCAGGACCAGTTTGTCTTGGGAGACCCTATCAGAGGCAAATTGCCCCGGACAACATAGCTCCTGGGATCACTGGGGCACGCAAACCCCCCCACCACGATAAGGTGACGATCCATGAGGGGGGCCAACTGTAAGTGTTTCTGTTTATTTTTGTAAGTCTTCACCTTTTTGGGAACTGTTGTCATCATTCTTATGTTCAATACATGTGCTGCGGTGAATTCTGCGCGCAAATCCATTCATCATGACCCTCCGTGCGCTCTTACGCAGGGCACGGAGAGGGAGGATGAAATAATGAGGATTTACGTGCAGGGTTCAGCACAGCACATTTAATACAGAAAGACAGACAATTCCCAAAAAGGTGAAGACGTACAAAAAACACAAACACACTTACTGATGGCGTTCGGGGGCCGACATTGCCCAGAGAACGAATGAGAGGAGACGTGTTAGCCACAGTTGCACTCCAGAGCCGACATCGCTTCAAGGGCACATGAGAACCATGGCAAACATGGAGTGACTAATACGTCATGAGAGTGCTGAAAATACTGGCAGACTAACAGCACAGATGACAATACTGTGGACTAGCAGTGCGTGACTGGCAAACGGCTGCTAAGTACACGCACTGCTGGTGATGGTGTGATGAGAAGCACCTGGGCGAGGACCGGGAAACATGATCAGCGGGAGTTTGAATCAGCTGGTGATAATGAGAGAGGGGACGTGGCCGGACCGGCAAGCGTCAGTATGCGATCACAGAAAATAGGTCAAAGCTGCGCATAAATCCATTAACCCTTTATGTGTGAGAATTTGCGTGCCCCTAGTGGCAGAGCTTGGCACTGCACCTGCCCTCTCACTGACTTTGTCAAAAGTAAGTGAGAAATGTCTGTTTTTTTTTTTTTTAAATGTACTGATTTCTTGTTCATGTACTTTGAAGATAAGATAATGAGGTAGTTCTGTACAAAAAAACGATGTCAAAAGACTGAACCATTTTTTGTGTAAATACGTCCAAAATCCAGTTTTGACTGAGTTATGGAATTTAAAGAAGTGCCGTGACATTATGCAAATTAGATGCGTAAATTTATTCCTATCTGAAACTTTGGATCATATTTTACATCTTTCTAATTGACAGTAAGCCATTATCTCTTACCACTTTCAAGTTATAGCCTTCGAAATCTGAACTATTTTATTGACAAAAAATATTTACCACTCTTGACCACTAGGGGTTATGTCGCAGTTTGGCAACATACACACTCATAGGGTTAATCCTTCCCCTCCTCGTGTGCTCCTCCTGCGTAAAAGCGCACGAGGAGGCTTATGACAATTGTAGCTGAAGCGTGTGATGTGGTCTTTCATGGCCTGCTGTTTATCTAAGCCTGTGACACAACGCAAAGGCATAGCCGTAAAATTAAAACAAGAAACCAGAGAAACTGTGAGCTACAAAGCTGCTGTCATTCCAGTCAACAACACCGGCATCCGTTCTTTCGCTTGCGTCATGGTGGTGTCGCCCTTCATTCGGTGGGCGGTACCACAGTCCAGTCAGCGGCTGCGGTTTTTTGATTATAACTACTTTATGCCGGCGCGGTTGTAAATATTATATTGATCATCGACAACGACTTTTGGGTTTACACAACATGCTAAAAAATGTCAAAATCGTGTCACCAGACCTTTAAAGTGCAGACTCTCAGCTTTAATTTGAGGACATTCACATCCAAATTGTAGTTATGGTTAAAAAACTGCAACCATCTTTATACATAGTCTCTTTATTTCAAGTGCTCAAAAGTCATGGAACAATTGACTTTAATGCTATTTCACGGGCTGCATGGGCTATTCTTCATTAATCCATCATCAATCAAGCAGGTAAAAAGTCTGGAGCTGATTCCAGGTGTGGCATTTGGAAGCTGTTGCTGTGAACCCACAACATGCAGTCAAAGGAGCTCTCGATGGAAGTGAAACAGGCTATCCTTAGGTTTAAAAAAAGAAGAAAACCACTGGAAAGATAGAAGAAATGTTAGGAGTGGCCAAATCAACAGTTTGGTATTGTCATGTTCTGGACATGGGTTGTGACCATATCCATGCCTTTTGTTGTTTTTGAACCATTTGGACCATTATTGTCTTTCTTTATCGTTTATATTATTTAGGTTCCCTGTTATCCAGCACCAGCTCTTACTTTTGAATGTTTCCTTTGTTATTTTCCTACCTGTAGCCTCTCGTGCATGTTATCCTTTGGCTCCTGATTAGTCTCACCTGTTTTGGCAATCACCAGTTTTCTTTATTAGTTGTCCTCTTCTGTTGCCGGGTGCTGGAACATTGTTTGTTGTGTGTCGTGTGACGGGTGGTTCCTCCGGCACCCGTTCCTTGTCTGTTATCTGGCTTATACCAAATTGTGTGTGTTTTGGACAGCTCAGACTGTCTTCTGTTTTTATCATCCTGTGCTGTGGAATAAATCCTTTTTTGCACTACATCATACCCACCTGAAGGAGTCATTTCTCTGTCTGCCAGAGGCAGCGCCTTGACAGGTACATTCTGAGAAAAAAGAGCACACTGGTGACTTTGGGAACTCGAAAAAGGCACCGTGGTGGATGATCAAAGGAGCCATTCCATGGTGAAGAAAAAGCCCTTCACAACATCCACCCAAGTGAAGAACACTCTCCGGAAAGTAGGTGTATCAGTATCAAAGTCTACTATTAAGAGAAGACTTAATGAGAGGAAGTACAGAGGGTTCAGCACAAGGTGTAAATTACTAATCAGATTCAAAAATAGAAAGGCCAGATTAGATTCTGCCAAAAACAAACAAACAAACAAAATCTAAAGAGCCAGCCCGGTTCTGGAACAGCATTCTTTGGACAGATGAAACCAAGATCAGCCTGTATCAGAATGATGGGAAGAAGAAAGTACGGAGAATATTGGAATGGCTCACGATCCAAAGCACACCACATCCGTAAAACTTGGTGGAGGCATGGCCCTTCATAGCTTCCAATGTCACTGGGTCACTAGTGTTTATTGATGATGTGACAGAAGACAGAAGCAGTCAGATTAATTCTGAAGTGTATAGGGATATACTGTTTGGTCAGATTCAGCCAGATGCAGCAAAGTTGATTGGACAGGGTGTCCCAGTATAGATGCACAATGACCAAAACATTCTGCGAAAGCAACCCAGGAATTTTTTAAGGCAAAGAAGTGGTATATTCTGCAATGTTCCAGTCAGTCACCTGATTTTAACCCAATCGAGCATGGATTTGACTTACTTAAAACAAAACTTAAGGCAGAAAGACCCACAAACAAGCAACACCTGAAGACAGCTGCAGTAAAGGCCTGACAAAGCATCACAAAGGAAGAAACACAGTGTTTGGTGTCCATGGGTTCCAGGCTTCAGGCATTCATTGCCTGCAAAGGATTCTCAACAAAGTAATAAAAAAATGAACATTTTTGGTAATGTTAATTTGTTACCTTACTTTTGCGCACCGGAAATAAGTAGATTTTGATTAAAAATGGTTGTAGTTCCTAAACTAACTTCAGTTTGGATGTGAATTCCCTCAAATTAAAGCTGAGAGTCTGCACTTTAAGCCCACATTGATTATATAACTCTATCTTGAATATGTTTTGGTAAACAGCTAAAATAACAAAACTTGTGTCACTGTCCCATTACTTTTAGAAGGGAGTGTATAATAGTTTTCAGTTTTATTGTTGTAGTGATGATCACTCAGAGAAATGTCTCCAAACATCGTGTTCACCCCATAGAGACTTTTAGCTTTTTGCTCTGCTTTTCTGGGCCCTGATTTCATATCAAGACAGTACCCAATTATTCAGTTATCTGGTATTTGCTCATTACACTGATATTCAGTTTTCAGAGTTGGTATTCAGATATTACTCTTTCTCCCCAAAACTACTTGTTGCAAAAAGTAAAGAAAAAAATACAAGAAAAGCTGCAGAATTAAGGAAAATAAACCTAAAACTTACAAGGAAAAACATTGTATAATTAAGCAATATTACACGATACAAAGTACGGTATCATGAATATAGTAACTCCGGGTGTGGTACGCGGAGCGCATCAGAGTATCACACCCAGAGTTACTAAATTCATGATACCATAACAACGTCAAGTGTAATATTGCTTTTATACAACAGTTCCGGCAAGCACAATTTATTCAAGCAATACTGGACAAAATATTATGATTTGTTAGTTTAACCAGTTATTTTGCGCAACTGAGAAAAAATAGTCTGTTCTAAATGTAGCCAGTAACTGTTGCTAAATATCTCAATCAGCATGAAGACGTCTATTATCATTTCACACACAAGTGAACAAATTAAATATTGTAAAGTGGAAAAGTAATAAAAGTTTATAAAGCATATACCTGTTGAGCCGGTCCTGCAGAAGACCCCAGATCAAAACGTATCCAATACCGATCGTCAGAACCACCAGTAGATAGCCGGTAGCTAGTAGTTTACATGCTAGCGATTTACCACACTTTGCTCGCTTTTCTTCACATTTTCAGATGAAACAAAGAGTCCCATCACCACAAAGGTATTTTGGTTTATTAACTGAGACAATAAATCAAACTTTAGCACTGCCTATTTTTTAAACAGACATGAAATAGCTTAATGATAGCTTAATGAAGGGAGGGTAGAGTCTTTAGAGTCCGCTACAGTTCCCTGTTATGTACCTGGCAGGTTAAGATGACCGAAATTCACGAAGTCAGTGACTTTAATCTGTCAGCAGCCTTCAGACAAGCTAAATGTGTCAACATCTGATTTCAAAATAAGGGAGGATTTTCCTGCTGTCTGGGTGGTGAGGAGATTTCTAAAAAACAAAACAAAACAAACTATAAATCTAGAGAAATATTATAACAGAAATAACGGCATCCTTGGTCATTTAACTTAATTTATTTCATTAAATACAATTTTATTAATATTTTTTTCTTTGTAATCAGAGTAAAATTATTGTTCTGTTCTGACTGCAAAGTTAAGGTCAAAATGTAAATTGTTACAAGGAAAAAGTAAAAAAAACCCACCACAGTCTGTTTCAAATTTATCTAAAAAACCCAGTAATTTTATTTTAAAAAACAGACAAAAATTAGTCATAAAATAATCCACAAATTTATAATAAAGTTTCAAATGTACAAGAAAAGTCAATTTTACAAGAGGAAATTACAAATTTGAGGAACATGGTTTCAACTTTAGATAGATTTACAGAGAAAAGTAGAAAACTATAAGAAAATTGTTATAAATTTTTGAGAAAAACCTCAACCCTTCAAGACTGAAGTCATTACTCAAGTTATTAAGTGGGTGCTCTTTGTACCCTTAACTCAATTAGAAATTGTTGGTTGTCTACTTTTAATTATTAATTTCAAAGCACTGCTTTTACATAAGCAGAATTTCTGGTTACTATACTCACCTGATCATATATTGTAATTTAAGTATGCATAGTACATTACTATTATGAATATTTCTTTCCCTTCCCTACTCTCTCAATGAAAAAAAAAAGTAACACTAGAATAAAAGTGCGAAAAATACACATATTTTTGTCATTTATGTAAACCATGACAAAAAAAATCCTGCAGGACAAAACATGACACTTGATATTTTCTAACCTGTTTGTATACCACCATAGACAGAAAGAGAACCTGAATTAGACAGAGCTCAGTGAGGGCAAGATGAGACAGAAGAGAGGAGCCAAGGAGAGGAAAGTGTTCAGGCAGAGGAAGGAGAGAAGGGTAACACCACTAAAAAGTCTAAACACAGGATGTCTGGGTGGGACCCCAACTGGCCCAATATTCAAGCCTCGGTTGTACAATACTTCAAATGGTAAGTTCCATATGCAACGTTACTGTGTAAAATTAAAAAAAAAAAAAATATATAAAATTAACATATTCCGGTATGTTTACTCCCCCCCCCAGGGAAAAATATGTTGCCACCGTGCCAAGGTCTTTAAGCCAGAGGAAACACTGCCCTATTGTCCAATCAAGTTGCTTGGTTGGAACCAACTGTTGTATAATTATAGTTTTAAACTGTAGATTCACGAGAAAAAAGTCTCAAATTTACAAGAACAGCTGCAAATTAATGAAAAAACTTTTAAATTTACATAAAACTTTACAGATTTATAAGAAGTTATATTTCTGATCAGACACTGATGCTGATGCAGTCCATGTGGGAGAAAAAAACATTGCACAGAATTAGGTATGTTAATGATTAATTGACTTTCGATTAATTGTCAATAAGATTTTAGTTGACTAAATTAAATTAGCTGTCAATTAATTGATAACTCAGCAGTCCTTTTCAGTGGGAGCTTATTCTATGAAATGTAGCGGCGTCATCGTCCAGGCAGGGGTGCACGCGGTCAACCACTGCTGCATTTCAACCGAAAAAGCAGAAGAAGACGCCAAGCCCCCAGAGCTCATGCATGTGCTGTGCAGAGCGAAAAAACTCGCCCTTCCGGGTTACATTAGAGCACCACAACAAATTCTAATAGCACGCAAACTTGAAGGTCCACCTGCTTCAATTTAACATAGCGGAGAAATGGACCGAAGCAAAGAAAAAGACAACACGGGCGCAGAAACCCATCCCCGCTGCTGCTGCCCCACGCTGCAAGATGGTAAAACAGACCGGACTCAAGTTACCACTGAGGTAACAGACAACAGAGGAGCCCAAATTGTACTGGGTTGTCCTGGATTGGCGGGGTACTGTGATGATGTTTAACATGCAACAGATGGAGGAGCTCACAATTTATTTTCCTGTTAAAATGGTCTAGTAGTGCATCTCAGTAAATTAGAACGTGAAAGATATGCACTTTTTATTCATTGTCTTGGTTTTAAAATGTGTGCTTGGCACATGACAAAGGCACATCAAAAGTGCATAAAAACACAATAACAGTGCTGGGGTTGAGGAGAACTTGAAGTAGTAGAAATATTTTTCCTCTTGAACAACAATTAAATAAATAGAATGAAAAAAATTCTGTAAATAACCATTTTGGTCACATCTTACTCAGGCATATCTCAAAGTACATAAAAACTCACTGTGCACAGTTAGTAGCATTAACATTTTTTTCCCTTTTGAAATAAAATATACAATATCCTTGTCATAACCAGTGTTGGGAGTAACGTGTTGTAACGCCACTACTTTTGCAGTAATGTGCTGTGTAACAAAATTACTGTTTAAAAATTCAGTAATGCGTTACAGTTACTGAAATTTGATCAGATGCGTTACTTGTTTTATTAATATGGATAGATATTTTTAGTGCAAATAAACTGACCCTACCATAGCTGGTGCAGCTGTCAGTCTCCTCTGCGAGTCAGTTTCCTGTCCTGTCCCAGTTCACGCCGCAGCCTGGTAGGAAGAAATGCCGTGGCGGTGGCGACTTTCCATTTCGAGCCCTGATCACCTGTTGTCCCAGCAGTGAGTAGCCCCCAACAGCTCCTATCTCTGTGGTTAAACATGAGTATTTTTTTGAGCAAGAAGCTGCATTTAAAGTTTTCTTACGCACAGAGAAAAAGTGACTGTGATTTGTTGCAGTAAAGAACAGCTTCTTCTAAGCGGTTAATTTTCATTTATCTGTGCTTTCTGTTTTATTTTATCTTATTAATTTACATGCTGTTGTGATATGCAACTATTTCATGGAAGTAAATGTTCTAAATATGTGTTTTTAATGGCTGGTCCAGGGGTGTTAAACATATAGCTCGTGGGCCAAAAATGGCCCACCAGGGGGTCCAAAATTTTCTCTGTGAATTTACAGCTTTATTTCTAGTAAATTTCCGACTTTCTACTGATTACAATAGTTTATGTAAATCTGAGACATTTTTTCTCTGTAAGATGAGACTTTTTTTTCTCATCATTCATTCATTCATTCATTCCATCTTCTTCCGCTTAATCCTTTTTGGGTCGCGGGGGGGCTGGAGCCTATTCCAGCATCTTTGGGCGAGAGGCAGGGTACACCCTGGACAGATCGCCAGTCCATCGCAGGGCCAACACAGAAAGACAGACAACCATTCACTCTCACAGTCATACCTAAGGACAATTTAGAATCCCCAGTTTGATGCCAATTAACCTAACTTTTCTCATCAGTTTTCTTTTTTCTTTTTTGATGAGAACAAGGGGCCCTTGATCTTGCTGTGTGTGTAAGATGATTTAAGTATGCATTTAAAAGTAACGTGAAAGTTACTTTTCCAAGTAACTAGTTACTTTAATCATGCAGTAACTCAAAAGTAACTCAGTTACTTTTGAAAAGAAGTAACTAGTAACTGTAACTAGTTATCATTTTTTAGTAACTTGCCCAACACTGGTCATAACTGACCTTGGCACATCACAAAGTGCATTTAGCTGAATAAAAAATGAACTGTCAAACACTTCAGTGTCCCCCCCTCCAAGAAAAGATTGATAATATTAAGAAACATTGCACATCCACTATTGTGGTTTGTTTTGTTTTAAATCACCACATGTAGGAACCTCTTTTTATAACTATGCATTCCATTACACACACATACCAGTCAACCAAAAATTTCTAGTAGAGTTAAGGATGCAAAAAACACCCAATTAAAAACTTGAGTAATGACTTCAGTCTTGAAGGTTTGAGGTTTTTCTCCAAAATTTATAACAATTTTCTTATAGATTTCTACTTTTCTCTGTAAATTTATCAAAATTTGAAACCATTTTCCTCAAATTTGTAATTTCCTCTTGTAAAATTGACTTTTCTTGTACATTTGAGACTTTATTATAAATTTGTGTATTTTTTATGGTTAATTTTTGTTTATATTTCTAAGTAAAATTACTGTTTTTTTTAATAAATTTGGACTAGATTGTGGTAAAATTTTGACTTTTTTTCCTTATACAATTTACACTTTTGACCATAAGTTTGCAGAGCCAGAACAGAACAATAATTTAACTCTAATTTCAAAGAAAAAACATTAATAAAATTATATTTAATGAAATAAATTAACTTAAATGACCAAAGATGCAGTTGTTTCTGTTAAAATATTTCTATATATTTATAGGTTTTTAGAATTCTCCTCACCACCCAGACAACAGGAAAAACCTCCCTTATTTTGAAATCCAAATGTTGGCACGTTTAGTTTGTCTGAAGGCTGCTGATGGATTAAAGTCACTGACTTCGTGAATTTCGGTCATCTTAGCTTGCCAGGTACATAATATCCATCCATCCATCCATGGATGGATATTGTAGTAGCTGGTGAAATCAGTCCTCTGCGATTCAGTCACTCTTGCCTTTCCCTGCATACAGTATGAAGCCTCACCACACGTTTGCTAAGCGACTCTTCATTATTGCTCCCGTTTCCAGCGGGTTAAAACCACCATAAATGCCTCCACTGCTTACATATTTCTAATGCTTTTTTCCCCATGTTTAAAGTACTTTAATAAGCTCATATTTCTCTCGGACAGCAATGCTAGAAAACCACTCTGCCTGCCAACTGGAATCCTCATGTGGGCGGGGCGCTTCTAAAGTCTGTGCGGATGACGGTCACGGGCGTTGTTCGTGTGCGCGCTTGCGAACTGTCATAACTTCATATTCTTTTCTTAAATTTATATTTCCTTGGCGTTGCCTGGGCCACTCGGAGGTTGGTTCTGGGCTGCATGTGGCCCGTGGGCCACTAATTGAATAGGCCTGCTTTAACACATTCATTCATTCATTCATTCATGTTAATTTCCAGATCACTCTTTGTGCCTTGAGCGCTGACAGGACAGTGGAAAATTGTGCAGTTAAAAAAAAAATCAATTATTTGCCTCATGACTTGATTTAAAAAAGAGAGACTCTTGGATTCACTCTTACAAGGTGGACTGAAACTTGATTCACAATGATTATAATGTCCAGTAGCAGACACACAGTGCTCATGGTTGTTCTTTTACTACTTTCTAGATGCCTGGAGGATGTGCTCCAGACGTGCAGGTAATTGACATCCACAGGATGATGTATTCTTCTCCCCTTAATATCTGGGCAATTTCCCCCACCACTTTGAGCACTTGACTCTTTATATGCTTTTAAAGAGAAATTGTAGTGATAATAGTTGTGGCAAACGTCTTCACTCAGTCTTTCCTCTTCAAATTCATCCTCAGCTTCAGCAGAAACAATCACCTGGATATAGTCTCACATTAAGCCTTGAATCACAAAATTCTTGTAACTCATTTAAATTGTGAAAATTAGAGTGCTCCAGATCTTTCAACCATTTTTTTTCTCTGAGCTTGTATTTAATTTGCAAAACAGCAAGTTTGAGTGTTTGACTTTCTCTGTGGGTGGTGTCTGAGACCTCGCTGGGTTTATGGTGAGCTCCCAAAGCAGGTTTATTAATTCATCCATATGCATACACCAGTCGTAAATTGAATCCATTCAGTCCTTTAATTACTGCCCCATTTTGACTGTAGTTCCTAATTTCTCTCTTTCTATCTTTACTAAAACTAGAATGGATTTACAAAACAAATAGTAAAGATATCATGTTGCAAGACAAGTGTTTCCTTTTGACTCAACTAAGCACCACATTCTGTCTGTTGCTTCTGTCATGTCTTCCTTGTTTTGCTTTAGATTATAGCAATGCTTTGTACATGAAAGCAAATATGCGTCTGCCTTTACAGGCTAGATAACTTCTGTGGAGCACTGAAGTAAGGTTATGGTAGAAGGCTGCAGCAACGGAAAGTGCTGGATATATTTTAGAAGTTTACATTTTCATTTTTTAATGAGGCAAAAATAACAATTGAAATGTCACAAAGAACGCCCCACTTTTTTAGGGCTGGTGGGTACAGGGATCCACATCTTAATATGGGCTCTAGTGTCTATTCTGTGGCGATGGCATTGATTCCCTGCTGCTTGGTGGGGGTTTCTGTTATGTCCATAAAATGTGGCACAATAATGAGGCGAGTGGTGAACTGAACAGGACTTTATTATATGACTCACAGTGTTCAGACAGACGCTCCTGCTAGGCAGAGAGGTGGTCAGAGAGACTGTGCCTCTTCCGCATCAGCCTTTTATACCCTGGGTGGCGGCGGAACCGGAAGGGTGGAGCTACCACCCATATCATACAATAATACAACATATTAATGTAATAAACAACATCACATTCTCCCCCCTTTCAAAAGTCCAAAACACATGCACACTAATTAGGCCCTCCCAAATATAGTGCCCGACTCACACTCTAACAGTAAACAAGATAAGTAGGCCTATCCATGCACACACAAACAACTAAAACTAGAGGGGGACAGGTGGACTACTGTCCCACCTCCACATGGCCAGACGTATTATTCTGCTGTCTTTGTTGTACCATATTCCATAAAAGGAAGAAAAAGAAAGATTGCCGTGTTCCTATTGTAAACATAATAAATAATCCCACAAACATATATATACACACAGGTTATATCCTCAAACTTGAATTCAATACACCACTTAATTACCATATATGTCAATATACACATCAACCCCACAACCTGGGCAGCCCACACCACAGCCCCATGTGCTAAACACGTCAAACAGTCACTCAGCACCATGGATGGCTCACAGAGTAATTTTGTGTATTAACCTCATTGACATACTGCCTACGTAACCAGAACAATGCACACATTAATATTTAGCAATTTACACAGTAAAACAAACCCCCAAACATGCTAACACAAACACTATTTCTTTTCCACATGGGCAATTAATAATAACACATCGTAAACACATTGCCCCCTTTAACTCATCAGTCACATTCCATGGAGAGCCCCCTCGGAGACCCCTCACCTCAGGCGGGTCCCGTCCAGAGTGTCGTCTCTTCTTGGCGCCCGGGGATGACTCATGCCGGTACTGAAGTGCCTCACCTTCCTCATAAACATGCTGCAGCTCGTTGGGGTGTCTCTCCGTAACATCTGTCAGCTGCAGGTAACCGTCCTCCCAGACAGCCACCACCTGTAGCCACCCCTGGTTCTCTTGTCTCCGCCACTTCCTGTGGACCCCTCTCAATCGGTCCTCCGCTCTGGGTCGAACAAAATCATTGACCCCCAGAGGAGCCCTGCTCGGCTTCCATTGTTCCTGTGTGGCCCATCATTTAACCGTGCCAGCCGGTCCTGCCCCGCTCACTTTCATTTTAGATGCCAGTGAAGCCGTTGTGATCCCCCGCTTCTCAGTACCTCCCAGCTGAACTCCAGAAGCAGAATGAGTCAGCCACTCGGCTCCATCTGCCGTCACGGGCGTCCCATGGCGCCGCCCAGTTCCCTCAGCTAGGGTAACTTGGGCTCTGGCGAAGGAACTCTCCCGCAACGGCCCTGGATGGGGTTGGTCCTGTTCACTTTCCAGATTACTAGGCAAAGGTTCATCCCATATTGCATCATCCACCACTGCCGGGGTTGGTCGGTCCCATAAACCACAGCCCGACCACTTCTCACCCACGCCGCTGCTGATGGAAAACCCCAGCCCATAGAAAAGATCGCAGCCCATCACATTTTCACCCATGCCAGTCACCAAGAACTTCAGGCTAGCGACCACCGATGATTTATAATGGGCTGTCAGCTCCACCGAACCCATGATGGGCAGCCTCTGTCCTCCATAGCCACATACAGGTTTCAAATGACCTCTCAACTGATATGGGAAGAAACTCCTCATGGTGGGCCAACTCAACGCTGACCGCACTGCGCCCGTGTCCACCAATAATGGTACCTCCACACCGTCCAGTTCCACCATACAATACTTACGGTCGTCGGTATCCGGGAAAACGGCGTGGATAACCGTGGTAGTTGGAGCAGGGGTATCCGCTTTGTGTCGCCGTTCCCCTCGCTTGAATTTCTTACAGGCCCTGGCAAAGTGTTGCAGGTGTCCACACTTTCCACAGCGTTTACCTTTTGCCAGACACTCTATAGCCTTGTATCGGTGCTCAGTGGACCCACAACCTGAACATTTGGGTGATCCCGGGGCGGACCTCATCTTTACAGTTGTAGTGCATTCCTCTTGCTCGCTGTCTTTGCTGTCCAGATCCACAGCCTGCGTCATTGATTGTGAGTCATAGCGGCATAGCGTAGCTCTCTCACCGAGGTCATGTGATGACTTGTCCACCACTTCACACTGCTGGGCTATCTCCACAGCCATGGCTAAAGCTAATTCGCCAGAGTGTGTAAGCAATCCCGAACAAGCTGACGAACACAGTGTGTGCTCCGCCAGCAGTTGGGGGAGTTGGGCAGTTTTCTTCCTCCGACTCCCCAAACTGGCAGTCCCCAGCCAGCTGCCATAGGTCTGCAACATAGTGCTGCACTGACTCGCCGGCCCGCTGGAGGCGCTGAAGAGACTGGTTCCTCCTGACAATGATGTTTATAGGCGCGCGAAAATGTTGCGCCATTCGCTCAACCATGTCATCAAAGCTATCGCTAGCTCCCAAAGTCGAAAGGTTACGTTGTCCGTTCATACCAAAATTATGGACCAAAATTGCCCTTGCTCATACCTTCTTCAGTTCACCGATGTTTAGTGCCACCAGATAGTTCTGGAACGTGGTGAACCACCTCGTCCAAGGCACCGGAGGCTCCCCCGGGGTATCCAAAAACGTCCGAAAAGACGACACACCCGCATCCATACTTTATCCTCGTCGCCAGATGTTATGTCCGTAAAACGTGGCACAATAATGGACTGTGCCTCTTCCGCATCAGCCTTTTATACCCGGGTGGCGGCGGAACCGGAAAGGTGGAGCCACCACCCATATCATACAATAATACAGCATATTAATATGATAAACAACATCACCGTTTCCACTCTGAAAGGGCAGTCTCTCTCTGTGCTAGCCTAGAAACACCAAGCTCCTGGATTAAATTATAAATGAGCCCTCCATGGGAAACATACTGCTTACTGCACAGGGAATTTACATCTCATCCTACACTTTTCTATTGGATATTTAACTTTACTCTTTTGTTACTTTTCCAAATTTCTTGAAACTTTGAGAACAAGTATGGTGTTAAACAATTTATACACACATGCACACACATGCGCACACACACACACAGGCGTGGATCAGCACAGTCTCTGCCACGTAGAACAACACTGCTCAGGTTCTAAACTGTGAAGCCAATGATAGCTGTCTAAATTGGAGCCCCCAAAATAATGTAGTAATAAGAGGATTAAGATAGGAGGGGGCTCGGGGTTATGGTTGGTGGGGGGTAGGAGATTTAGGCACCAGGCCATTTTAGCATTCACCATTGTAGGCGATGGGGGTGGTGTTGTTGTTTCAGTCAGAAGTGCAGCTACATGAAACTGTTACCTTCAAACTTTGCCATTGTGAGAGATTCATCTTTTTTTTGGTCTCTGGTGAGGTTCATTGTTGCAGTGGTGGAAAACCCCCTCTGAAGCATCAAACATTAATGGGACTCCAGAACTCGCCACTAAAAGCCCCACATAGATTTTTTTAAGCTGGTGGAATATGTCACAAGTTATGCCTTTCCTGTTTTCTACATTTTGTCATGGGATATCAAGTAACTTTTAAGATTCACAATTCAAAGTAATTCCTGCTCATAAACTGAATTAAGACACCTCAGCTATTCCCCTATTTCAGCTTTAATCTGATTGGCTACCCCTTGCAAGCAGAAAGTTTAAGCAAAAGGTGGGTTTGCTCTGCTGTGCTCATCACCAGATGTGTGCCTAAGATGACCAAAAATAGACATTAACGGAGTGCTTAGAGGAGCCTGAAGCTGGAGCTTGTGGCTTAAGGGAATTACTTGTACACTTGAACTTTGACCACATCTAGTGTGAGCCTACACTGTTGAAACAGTATACACAGAACATACAGTGTATGAAAGGAAAATAGGAAAACACACGCTGCAGTTGAACGCTACGTTATGGAATCAAGTTCACACTATAAATCACACTGAACTAATTCATGCCACTTTATGACATCTAAAGCTATGATGTGATCTCTGATATGATCTCACACTGTGCATTTTCCTTGGATGAGTTTTAGTTTTGACATACTCGAGGACATGCATATGTACACTACCGTTCAAAAGTTTGGGGTCACCCAGACAATTATTTTGTGTTTTCCATGAAAAGTCACACTTATTTACCACCACGAGTTGTAAAATGAATAGAAAATATAGTCAAGACATTGACAAGGTAAGAAATAAGGATTTGTATTTGAAATAATAATTTTTTCCAGATACTCAACCTGCTCAAAGGAAGGTCAGTTTTATAGCTTCTCTAACCAGCTAAACTGTTTTCAGCTGTGCTAACATGATTGCAGAAGGGTTTTCTAATCAACCATTAGCCTTCTGACGCAATGAGCAAACACATTGTACCATTAGAACACCGGAGTGATAGTTGCTGGAAATGGGCCTCTATACACCTATGTAGATATTGCACCAAAAACCAGACATTTGCAGCTAGAATAGTCATTTACCACATTAGCAATGTATATTAGATATTAGAGTGTATTTCTGATTAGTTTAAAGTTATCTTCATTGAAAAAAACAGTGCTTTTCTTTCAAAAATAAGGAAATTTCTAAGTGACCCCAAACTTTTGAACGGTAGTGTAGTTTCAAAGACCAAAAGTTATTTTTTTCTGTGGTTTTATAGCTCATCAAAAAAGCTGTCTTTCAAGTTTAGTCTTAAACCAGTAGTTTTCAATTTGCTCATCATTATTCATGAGTCCCTAATCAGATTGGCTAAAGGGTTTTTGACTTGGCCAATCACAAGTAAGGAGGCAGTCAGGATGGATTTGTTTTGTTGACTTAAGGACTTTACATACTTCACAAGAACAGAGAAATTTGTTCTCTCGCCCAGGGCTGCAAAACAAAATGACGGCATTTTGTTCTTGCAGCCTTGGTTTGGGAGTTCTTGGAGCTTGTTCTTGACACATCATCGTGGCAGAACTTTTTTCTTGCATGGTGCCCAAGAACTATTGTGTGACTGCTTACAAATGTGAATTTCCCAGGAGTTCTGCACTTGAGTTTCTTGTGAAGTATGAAATGTCCTGACCAGAAACAACTGTGTTCTTGCTCTTGTCACATCAATAAAAAGAGCACATTTCTCTGTTCTTGCAGAGTGTGTAAAGGCCTTTAGAGAACTGAAGTCGGGGAGAGTGTGTTTGTGATGTCATAAAAACTAGGAAGTGCAATCTTCTCATTTCTTTGGGCATTTCACTAAATAAATGCAGTGTGTATTTATTTGTGAAGTGAGCATTTTAATGTTTCAGTGGATTGATTACAAGTGACAGCTGGCCATATTTTATAAAGTTAAATCCTACTAAAAACATTTTGAACAATACGGAGCCTTTAAAGTTATTGTTGAATAAATAACATATTTTTAAAGAAATCTTATTTCTATCCCTTAATATATTTGTATTGTGAAGATATTTTACAAGATAAAATACTAGCAAAGCTATTGGTAGGGTGCAATAAATTTTGTTTGACACCCATATTTACCATTAGAACACTTTTCTCATGCTGACTGTTTTTCTCATACAGATTAGCACTGCCAGTAATTCTAGTTGGTTGTACTAATAAATAATAATTTCACCAGCTGTTGGGAGCCTGAAACCATCACTTAAACCTGAGGTGGCCCACACTGAGTGTCCGATAATCTGATAATCAGGGCGGTAGATATCGACCCCATTTATCAGTGCTGCCATGTATTAGCTGAGGACACTCACAGCAGCGGGCTGAGGCCGCAGTGGTGCAAACAGCTTTAGGAGCATCCAATGGTTGTCTCGCATTGCTTTGAATGGAGAACATGTAGAGAGTTGTGCGGAAAGCTCTTTCCTTTGGTTCAAATGAAAGCCCATTTACCACACTACAGGCTGCATTATCCATCTCCGTTGGTCATGTTGATTTTCCGCCTTAACACGTTATTGATGATTCAGTGAAATAAACAACCACAAGTACATACTGCAGAGATGAATGTGCTGGATTCATTAGCAGTGCTGATCAGCTTTGAGCTGACATAGTGATCATAGTTAATAGATTTCTGCCTGCGTCTATGAACTGATGCTTGGCATTGTTGTTGTGATTGCTGCGGGATTAAAGAAGAGAAATAAGCTTAGCTGGGAGAAATAGCCCAGAGTACCATGTGGCTGTGATCGGGGATTGAGAGAGAGAGGAGAGAGAGAGAGAGCGCTGCCATGGGAAGGAACAGCGTTCTCTGTCTAGCCCAAATGTCACTGTAGTAGACCACCCTTTTGGCCCTTTTCCACTAGTACCTGTTTGGCTCTACTCACTTTGACTCGGCACGCTTTGTAGGCTTTTCCATTAGTACCTGGTACCAGCTTCCAGGTACTTTTTTTGTACCCATCTGATTCAGGTTCCAAGTGAGCTGAGTTGAGCTGAAAATGTGATGTCAACAGACTGAAGGCCACTGATTGATCAGGGTGTAACGTCGTGAGAGTGATGTCTTCAACATAATCTCTAGCCACCATTTGCAAAGATTCGTCCGTGAGCCAGCAAGCAAGCGTCAGTATAAACAACAACAGTAGAAAGGCTTCACAGAAATCAACACCGTGGTCCAGCAGACTTTTCTGTGCCTTTGGCTGATGACAGAATCCAGAGGGAACTAGACGGAGCCACTCGAAGTGCATTTACGGCCACCAACCGACAAATAATGGGAGCACCCGACCACAGCAGTTGAAAGCCGTGATATTAGGATATAGAGGATGGTGAGTGATGTGATATGATGTGATATTGTGTATCTTTTATGTTATTTATCCCAGCAGTGGAAAGTTCACTTTGAACAAACAACACCTCCTGTATGCAGACAGTGAGCTAGCTAGTTAGCCATTAATGCTAACTCTGGTTAAAAAACTCCAGCTAAATCCTGGTTAAAAAGGTGTTTTTTACATGTTGCACTTTCATGCTGTGCATGTACTAAAGTTGTGTGTATTTTCGTTGTAGAGTCCGACCAGCATCTGCTTTGACACCGCAACGCAGCACAACACAGCAGTGTGTCATGACTGGTAAGTTGCACACTCCGTTGATTTTTAGTAGTGGTGGACAAAAAAGTAGTCAAATCCTTTGCTTTTTAAGTTAAAGTATAGATAAAGTGCCAAAACTAAAGTAGCATAATTTCCACTTAATATGAAAGGGACTGAACTGAGATTTATTTGATTGTGTGAATATTAATTACAGAATAATTGAAAATGAATGGCACATCCAATATTAGCCTGTCGAGAACTCCATTTTCAGGGCAGAATAAAGGAACCATGACTTCCGGTCTGGACGCCATGGCGACTGCAGCTTAACACTGAAGCTCTCAGACCCAATCCAGGATAACACCTTGAAAATCAAACTTAACGGATTTTTGGAGGAGTGAAAATCAAAAGACAAAATCATCATGTCTAAAGGAAAACAGAAGAAACTGAAATTCTCCAGGCCAGGACACGTATCGGCCGGAGAATCTGAACTGGAAGATCTCCGTTCAGAAGACGAGGAACTGGTGATAGCTAACAAAAAGGTTAGCCTGAAATCACTATTTGAGGAGCTACGACGATTTCGCCGAGAAGTTACGGCCGAATTTCGGGAATTCAGAGAAGAATTGAAAAGGACAAACAGCAGAGTGGACCAGGCCGAGAACCGAATCTTGGAAACAGAGGAACGAATAAAAGTGCTCGAAGATTCTGTGCTGGACCTACGCAAAAGACAAGCATCTATAGAGGCTAAGCTAGCCAACCAAGAAGGAAGACAAAGAAGAGACAACATAAGAATTCATGGTCTGATAGAAGGAGCCGAAAACGGTTTTAACTCAATGGCAGAATGCGTGGAATCCTTACTAAGAGAGAAATTGGATATTCCACAAACCACCGACTTGAAGATAGAAAAGGCACATCGTTCATTAGCCGCTAGGCCGGCGGCGGAAGCGCCCCCACGTTCGGTGTTGGTAAGATTTTCCAATTTCAAAATAAAACAAGAGGTTGTAAGACTGGCCTGGCAGAAAAAAGGATTTATGCACCAGGAGAGAAAAGTCTACGTGGAACACGATTACGCCCCGGAGGTCCTTAAAAAGCGCAGGGAATACAATGACGCGAAAAAGGTGTTAAGAGAGAAGAAATTGCGCTTTCAGACTCCATTTCCTGCGAAGTTAAGGGTCTTCTACGGCGAAGAAACGTGTCTCTATAATTCGGCGGAAGAAGCAACAGCTGACATGGCGAAAAGAGGGCTCCCGGTAACGGTATTTAAACCCGCAGCAGACCCGAGTGAGAAGATCAAAGCGCAAACATGGACAACACAAAGACCTTCAAAATCCACGGACCAGCAGCGGGAAACCCAGCGCCAGAGCGTCGCGGATAAACTATCCGTTTTCAGGTTGGAATAGCGACCTTTTTTTTTTTTTTTTCTCTTGAATCAATCCGCACATCCAACCCCCCTCATACAAGGTAACAAACATTAAAGGAGATGCGTATTCAGCATGTGGTAAAACATTTCATGGAACAGTCATAATATTTGAAACAAATAAGTCTTTGTAATAAAAAAAAAAAAACTTGTTAAAATAGAAATGTGACAATAATCCACATGTTCTCCTCATACTAACAAATACTGTTTTTGCGTGAATGTTTGATGTGATGGGGGTGGGAGGGTGCACACAATTTCACAGGGTTTAGGCATAAAAGGAAAAAAAAAAATCATTACAAGTTTGGATTGGGTTCTGAAACTCACGTTAAAAGCATGGGGCAGCTTACAGGGGTAAGAGAGGGCCCTCAACACGTAACAGAGTTTGAGGAATTTCCCTCAGGGCCTTCACTCCATCAAGGCTCTTCCAGGGTCTTTAAAAAGACCTCAGCACAGGAAGTTCTTCTGACAGCTTTTTGTTTTAAAGTTTTATACACTATGTTCTTAATGTTTTTCTTGTTTTTAATGTTCTTTCAGTTTCTGAGTAGCACAAATGAGGGCCACCACACAGTTATACTAAACAAAACAACACAATGGAGAAACAGGGTGTAACCAAAATAATTTAAAAGGAATCCTGAATCCAGTTAAAAGATCCAAGATTCTAGGCAAAATGAAAAAAGACAAAGCAGGAATAATATTTTTACAAGAAACCCACCTAACAGACGTGGAACACAATAAACTCAGTAGACAAGGGTTTAAAATGATCTCTTCATCTTCATATAAGTCAGGGAGGAGGAGGGGAGTAGCGACATTGATATCAACCAAAATTACATTTGAAAAAAAATCAGAACACAAAGATAAAGAAGGGAGATACAGTTTGGTAACTGGGTGGCTAGAGGGAGAAGATATCACCCTGCTGAATGTGTATGCTCCCCCAGGGGCTAACTGGAAATTTTATAAAAATGTATTCGACCTAATGATAACTAAAGCTCAAGGTTTAGTGATATGTGGTGGGAACTTCAATCTTAGACTGAATCCATACTGGGATGCTTCTGGTAATTCTCCACATCAAAATAACACCCAAAACAGGAAGACTCGGATGCTACTAAAAGAAATGGGAATCTGTGACGTGTGGAGGGAACTCAACCCCAGTGTAAAAGACTATACATTTTACTCAACTCCACATTCATCTTACTCAAGGATTGACTATTTTTTTATGTTTAATAGAGACATTGGAAGAGTAAAAACATGTAAAATAGGACTGATGGATCTCTCTGACCACAGTCCGATCTACATGGACTTAAATATCCAAAAATACACAAATAATACATTTTCTTGGAGGTTAAATTCAAATGTCCTGAAAGGACCATTGAAAGATGAATTGGAATCAGATATTCTCAGATATTTGGAAGATAACGATAATGGAGAAGTATCCCCTTTAATACTGTGGGATGCATGCAAAGCTGTAATAAGAGGAAAGATTATTGCAAAACTGGCAACCCAAAAGAAACTAAGACAAGAAAAACTATCCACATTAGAGTCAGAACTTAGGAACCTAGAAAAAGAACACAAAGGCAACACTCATTCTACTGACTCGCTCAAGATTAAGGAAATTAAAAACCAAATAAATGAGATCTACACAATAGAAATCCAGAAGAAACTTACATTTTTGAAACAAAAATACTATGAAGCAGGCAGTAAATCGGCAAAATTGCTAGCCTATAAATTGAGGAAACATCAAACAGAAAGAGCAATCTACAAAATCAGAGACCCAGTATCAAAGGAAATAAAATTCAGAATTCAGGATATTCTTAAAAGCTTCGAGAATTACTATAAGAACTTATACTCCCACAAAAAACATAAAAACGCATCCGAGGCATTCCTAAACACATTAAACCTTCCCCAACTTACGGAGTCACAAAATAAAACACTACTGTCAGAAATACATCCTAAAGAATTGGAAAAAGCAATTATGAAACTTAAAGCTAACAAATCCCCAGGAGCTGATGGCTATACAGCAGAGTGGTACAAAACCTTTAAACAGCAACTATCTCCTCTCCTCCTGAAAACATTTAATTATGTCCTCCACACAGGGGAAATCCCCCCCTCCTGGAGAGAAGGGGTCATTGCAGTTATACCTAAACCTGAAAAGGATAAACTAGAGTGCTCCAACTACAGACCAATCAGTGTACTAAATCAGGACTATAAGCTTTTTACCATTATCCTTGCCAAAAGGTTAGAAAATATACTGACAGACCTAATTCATTTAGACCAAACAGGTTTTATAAGACAAAGACAGACACAAGACAACATTCGACGCACTTTACACATAATTCATCATATAAAAAAATATAACTTAAATGCAGTCATATTGGGATTAGATGCTGAAAAAGCATTCGATTCGGTTGACTGGTCTTTTCTATATAGAATCTTATCCAGTTTCAATTTTCATAACAACTTCATTAGAACTATACAGGCATTATATAAAAAACCAACAGCTAAAATAAGGATTAACGGTAATTTATCATCATCTTTTGAACTGGAAAGAGGATGTCGTCAGGGCTGCCCCCTGTCTCCACTGCTCTTTGCAATCTTCATAGAACCTCTGAGCCAATGGATAAGACAAAATCAAAAAATTCAAGGTATTACACTTGGTCAGAAGGAACATAAAATAGCACTCTTTGCTGATGACATTTTAATATACCTAGGGCAGCCGGACACTTCTTTACCAGAACTAACCTCAGTTTTTTCAGAGTATGGAGATTTATCGGGGTACAAATTAAACATGCATAAAACCCAAGTTTTAACATTCAACTATGACCCAAATCATTATTCACTAAGCAAACTCAAAACTAACTGGGAGTCGGAATCTATGAAATATCTGGGGGTCAATATCCCGAAACAACTCAACAAAATTATATCACTAAACTATGATCCACTGGTGACAAAAATAAAATCTGACCTAGCAAGATGGAATATGATACCATTCTTGGGTACTGCACAAAGAATTGAAGCAGTCAAAATGAATATACTTCCACGTCTTCTATACCTTTTCCAAACAATACCGGTAGAACCTCCCAAAAAAACATGGCAGGAGCTGGACAGAAGGATCTCAAGATTCATATGGCAGGGCAAGAGACCTAGAATCAGATATAGAACCCTACAGCTAAACAAAGACAAAGGTGGGCTCGCGCTGCCAAATATCAGGGACTACTTTAAAGCCGCACAAATTAAAACTTTAGTAGAGATATGTAACCCAGTCTACACTGCACAATGGAAGGAGATCGAATGCCAAATAACAAGTGACATCCCCCTACAGGCGATAATAGGGAACAATGCCTTACCTAAGCTTTTGAATAACACTAACCCGTGGATAGAGACCCCGCTAAAAATTTGGTTTAAGATAGTCAGAGAGAATCAAACTAAAGAGCCCTATCGACTTCTGCAATGGATTGCCTATGATCAGGACTTTACTCCTAATAAAACAGACACCAGATTTAAAAAGTGGAAGGAGAAAGGGCTGATAAAATATTACGATTTTTTTTAAAGGGCAAATCTTAAGAAGTTTTGAAGATTTGAAAAAATAAGGCCTAATAAATCAAGACCTTTACAGGTTCTTCCAGCTTAGACACCACATAAACAATATACTTAAAAAGGAGGATTTGGAAAGGGCCCAGTCAGGTGTTCTGAAGGTCTTCTTAATGGCATATAAAGGGATCCCAGGGATCAGATACATTTCTAAAATATACCAAGGTCTTCAAGACTTAAAAGGAGACAACACATCTTATATAAAAGAGAGATGGGAAAAAGAGGGGAATTTCACTTTACAACTGGAAATATGGGAAAAGCTAAATAAACAGCAATGGAAAAGTACCTCATCCCTGCAGTGGAGAGAATTTGGATGGAAAAACTTGGTAAGATTTTTCAGAACACCTGCACAAAACAAATTTACCCATAAGGGATTGAACTGTTGGCGCTTGTGTGGTGAAAAGACTGCAAATCATTTTCATGTGTTTTGGTCATGCCCAGTTATCCACCAATATTGGACCAATGTACAGACAATATTGGGGAAAATATTCAAAATAACAGTTCCCTTTTCTTTTGTAACTTTGTATTTGGGTTTACTACCGGACTCACTGGAAAGACGAGGAGAAAAATACTTATTCAATGTTTTAATATTGGCAAGCAAAAAAGCTCTAACTAAAAAATGGATGTTGAAGGACTGTCCTACACCTGAAGATTGGATTAACGTGATCCAAGACATTTACTCGATGGAAAAGTTGACATTCGCACTGAGACAGGACATGAATGGGTTCATGAACTTTTGGCAACCCTGGATCGCATATGTGTCTTCCATTAGATCTAATCTTTGACAAATACCATTTCAATAATGGTTCCGCTCTTTGTTCCAACACTACTCAGATGCTCTTTTACCTTTATTTACTTGCTTTTTCTTTTTGTTTGTTTTTTGCTGGTTTGTTTGTTTTTTTTGTTTTTTGTTTTTTTTGTTTTTTTTTTCTCTTTAATTTCACTTTTTCTTTCACTTTAAAAAAAAAAAAGGGGGTGTTGTAAGAATTAATCTTCCAATGTTGTCAGATATCAGAAAATAAGGGAACATGTGATGAAAATGTAAACAATGCATTGCTGTAACGACCTGTATACCCTTTACAAAAACTTAAATAAAAAAAAAAAAAAGAATAAAGGAACCATGTGCCGGCTGTGAGTTTGCAGATTTGACAGTGACACAACACAAAAACATGAACAGAAACTTACAAAACTAGTTGAAGCAGGGGTATACAGGCCCATCCATCCATCTGTCCATCCATCCATCTTCTACCACTTTTCTGGAGGTCCGGGTCGCGGAGGCAGCAGTTCAAGCAGAGAAGCCCAGACTTCCCTCTCCCCCGCCACCTGCTCCATCTCTTCAGAGAGGATACCAAGGCGTTCCCAGACCAGCTCGAAGACATAGTCTCTCCACCGAGTCCTGGGTCTGCCCCGGGGTCTCCTCCCAGTGGGACGTGCCCAAAACACCTCAAGTGGGAGGCGTCCAGGAGGCATCCTAATCAGATGCCCATACCACCTGAACTGACTCCTTTCAATGTGGAGGAGCAGCTGTTCTACTCTGAGCCTCTTCCGAATGACTGAGCTCCTCACCCTATCTCTGAGGGTGAGTCCAGCAATCCTACAGAGAAACCTCATTTCAGCCGCTTGTATCTGCGATCTTGTTCTTTCGGTCATTACCCAAAGCTTGTGACCATAGGTGAGAGTAGGAACGTAGATTGACTGGTAAATCGACAGCTTTGCGTTAGAACTCACCTCCCTCTTCACCACAACAGACCGGTACAATGTCCGCATCACTGCAGATGCTGCTCCGATCCGTCTGTCAATCTCTCGCTCCATTTTCCCCTCACTCGTGAATAAGACCCCAAGATACTTAAACTCCTCCACTTGGGTCAGGAGCCTGTCCCCAACCCAGAGAGGACAATCCACCTTTTTCTGGCTGAGGACCATGGACTCGGACTTGGAGGTGCTGATTCTCATCCCATCCGCTTCACACTCAGCAGCAAACTGTCCCAGCAAGAGCTGTAGGTCATTGCTGGATGAAGCCAACAGGACAACATCATCTGTAAACAACAGAGATGAGATCCTGTGGTCACCAAGCATGACACCCTCCATTCCCTGGCTGCACCTAGAAATCCTGTCCATAAAAATTATGAACAGGATCGGTGACAAAGGGCAGCCCTGGCGGAGTCCAACTCTCACTGGGAATGAGTCCGACCGAGTGTTGGCAATACAAACCAAACTCTCACAACGGTCGTACAGAGACCGAATAGCTCGTAACAACAAGCCCAATACCCCATACTCCCGAAGCACCTCCCACAAAAAACCACGAGGGACACGGTCAAATGCCTTCTCCAAGTCCACAAAACACATGTAAACTGGTTGGGCAAACTCCCACGAACCCTCGAGAATTCTCGAGAGGGTAAAGAGCTGGTCCGATGTGCCATGGCCAGGACAAAAACCACATTGCTCCTCCGTTGGTTCGACCAACGGCCGGACTCTCCACTCCAGTACCTTGGCATAGACCTTCCCAGGGAGGCTGAGGAGTGTGATCCCTCTAAAGTTGGAGCACACCCTCCAGTCCCCTTTTTTGAAGAGAGGAACCACCACCCCGGTTTGCCATGCCAAAGGCACTGCCCCCAACCTCCACGCAATGTTGCAGAGGCGTGTCAACCATGACAGCCCTACAACATCCAGGGCCTTGAGGTACTCAGGGCGAATCTTGTCCACCCCCGGGGCCCGGCCACCAAGGAGATTTTTAACCACCTGTGATAGGCGCGTCATCCCCCCCCCCCGTCCACAAACCCTGCTTTCTCTGTGGAAGGCGTATCAGTGGGATTGAGGAGATCCTCGAAGTATTCCTTCCACCGCCCGACAATATCCCCAGTCGAAGTCAACAGCGCCCCATCTGCACCATACACAGTGTGGACAGAGAGCTGCTTTCCCCTCCTGAGCCGCCGGACAGTTTGCCAGAATCTCTTCGAGGCCGACTTCTTGTTCCATGGCCTCACCGAACTCCTCCCATGCCCGGGTTTTTGCTTCAACAACCACCCGAGCTGCACTCCGCTTGGCCTGCCGGTACACCTCAGCTGCTTCAGGAGTCCCACAAGCCAACCAAGCTTGATAGGACTCCTTCTTCAGCTTAATGGCCCCCCTCACCACTGGTGTCCACCACTTGGTTCGGGGGTTGCCACCACGAGATGCACCGACCACCTTGTGGCCGCAGCTCTGGGCCGCCGCTTCAACAACAGAGGTGGAGAACATGGCCCATTCAGGCTCCATGTCTCCATACTCCCTCGGAATGTGGTTGAAGTTCTTCCGGAGGTGGGAGTTGAAGACCTCCCGGACAGGGGCCTCAGCCAGACGTTCCCAGCACACCCTCACTATACGTTTGGGTCTACCAGGTCTGAATGGCTTCCTCCTCTGCCATCAGATCCAACTCACCACCAGGTGGTGATCAGTTGACAACTCTGCACCTCTCTTTATCCGAGTGTCCAAGACATACAGTCGCAGGTCTGATGACACGATAACAAAATCGATCATCGACCTGCGACCTAGGGTGTCCTTGTGCCAGGTGCACATATGGACACCCTTATGCTTGAACATGGTGTTCGTTATGGACAAACTGTGGTTAGCACAGAAGTGCAATAACTGAACACCACTCGGGTTCAGATTGGGCAGGCCGCTTCTCCCAATCACTCCCCTCCAGGTTTCACTGTCATTGCCCACATGTGCATTGAAGTCCCCCAGAAGGACAATGGAGTCTCCCAAGAGGAGCACCCTCCAGCACCCCAGTCACAGACTCCAAAAAGGGTGGGTACTCTGAAACATCATTTGGTGCATAGGCACAAATGATGGGCAGGACCCGTTTCCCAACCCGAAGGCGCAGGGAAGCAACCCTTTCATCCACTGGGAAAACTCCAATATAGAGGCAGCAAGGTGGGGGGATACAAGAATACCCACTCCTGCTTGTCGCCTCTCACCTGGGACAACTCCAGAAAAGGCCAAGCTCCAGCCCCTCTCCAGGAGACTGGTTCCGGTACTGGAGCTGTGTGTTGAGGTGAGGCCGACTACTGTATATCTAGCCGGTATCTCTCAACCTCGTACACCAGCTCAGGCTCCTTCCCCACCAGAGAGGTGACATTCCACGTACCAAAAGCCAGTTTAGAAAGCTTGGGATCAGTTGTTACGAGCTATTCGGTCTCTGTACGACCGTTGTGAGAGTTTAGTTCGTATTGCCAACACTCGGTCGGAGTCATTCCCAGTGAGAGTTGGACTCCGCCAGGGCTGCCCTTTGTCACCGGTCCTGTTCATAATTTTTATGGACAGGATTTCTAGGCGCAGCCAGGGAATGGAGGGTGTCATACTTGGTGACCACAGGATCTCATCTCTGTTGTTTGCAGATGATGTTGTCCTGTTGGCTTCATCCAGCAATGACCTACAGCTCTTGCTGGGACGGTTTGCCGCTGAGTGTGAAGCGGCTGGGATGAGAATCAGCACCTCCAAGTCCGAGTCCATGGTCCTCAGCCGGAAAAAGGTGGATTGTCCTCTCCGGGTTGGGGACAGGCTCCTGCCCCAAGTGGAGGAGTTTAAGTATCTTGGGGTCTTGTTCACGAGTGAGGGGAAAATGGAGCGAGAGATCGACAGACGGATTGGAGCAGCATCTGCAGTGATGCGGACGTTGTACCGGTCTGTTGTGGTGAAGAGGGAGCTTAGTTCTAAGGCAAAGCTGTCGATTTACCAGTCAATCTACGTTCCTACTCTCACCTATGGTCACGAGCTTTGGGTAATGACCGAAAGAACGAGATCGCGGATACAAGCGGCTGAAATGAGCTTTCTCCGTAGGATTGCTGGACTCACCCTCAGAGATAGGGTGAGGAGCTCAGTCATCCGGGAGAGGCTCAGAGTAGAACCGCTGCTCCTCCACATTGAAAGGAGTCAGTTGAGGTGGTATGGGCATCTGATTAGGATGCCTCCTGGACGTCTCCCACTTGAGGTGTTTCAGGCACGTCCCACTGGGAGGAGACCCCGGGGCAGACCCAGGACTCGGTGGAGAGACTATGTCTCCCAGCTAGTCTGGGAACGCCTTGGTATCCCCTCTGAAGAGCTGGAGCAGGTGGCTGGGGAGAGGGAAGTCTGGGCTTCTCTGCTTGAACTGCTGCCTCCGCGACCCGGACCTCCGGAAAAGCGGTAGAAGATGGATGGATGGATGGATGGGATCAGTTCGCCAAGGCGGCCTTTGACCGCCACCTAATCCACATAGCACCGGACCCCCATGACCCCTCCTGCAGGTGGTGAGCCCACTGGAGGGTGGACCCATGTAACTCCTTCGGGCTGAGCCCGGCCGGGTCCCATGAGTGGAAACCCGGCCACCAGACGCTAACCATCGAGCCCCTCCCCCAGGCCTGGCTCCAGGGTGGGGCCCCGGTAACCCCATACCGGGCGGGGTACACTGAATCCTTGATCTAGAATTTATCATGAGAGTCTGTTGGATCGTTCTTAGTCTGGCCCTTCACCCAGGACCAGTTTGTCTTGGGTGACCCTATCAGAGGCAAATTGCCCCGGACAACATAGCTCCTGGGATCACTGGGGCACGCAAACCCCCCACCACAGGTGAAGCCCAAAATAGCAAGCTAAGGCGAGTGGAATCACCGGCTCAACCTGGAAAACATACGCGAGGAAAGCACTGGGTGAACAGAGAAAAATAGAGGAATGAAAGGAACTTGCGTCCTGTTGCTGAGAAGGGTGCTGCATCGACGAATCGTGCACAGCCCCTTAAATAAGGCAAGGGAAAAAGCAACATATAGAGACAGGTGTGGAACAGGAGCGGGGCATGATTAAACAGAATGATGACAGCTGTGTAATACCGTGAACTTAACCCAAAACAGGGAGTCAACAAACACACTGTCAAAACAAAGAGTAAACCAGAAATGGCAAAATCAAACACATAATACAACCAACCACATAAAGTCAAATAATTACACTGGAAAGAAGAAGTGGCCAGGAATAAATTAACAGCATGAGCACAGTGCGTACACTAGCCACTGTTTAAGAACCGCTTGTTTATTTTTTTTCGTCAGATCACTTGTGTGATCCTTTATGAGTTATATTCATAATAGTGTATCTTGCACTTTGGGGAATGGGAGTTGTTCAGTTACCATTATAATTTAGTTTATATGTGTAGTTTATAGTCTATCGTCAATAAACTCATGCAGTAACAGGACACATTACAAATATTTGAGACCCATTGTAGTGCATCCTTTTATAATTTAGCAATACAAGTACAAAGCACCGCCCACACTTGAAGCCAGGGCAAGAAGAGACACAGCAGTGACAGAGCGATGGCTAAACTTTTATTGATAAAAATTATATATTTTGACTGAGCGACTCCATACTCGGGGATGCACACCCTCAGTCAAAGTACTAGATTCCATTCAACTGAAGGTATCAGCTCATTCTGATTGCTGAGGCCACAGTAAAAACAAATGATTTTAAACGTAACCCAGCCTTTGTAAAATCTGCTTTACTGAAGCGCAGCTACATGAAAATTGTGGTTAAATACAACAACGAAGCACTTTTTTGTCACATTCCACCAGTGGCTTTTAGCCACAAGTGTATTTCCCAAATATGTTTTAAACTTGCTTTAAATATCCACCACCCATTTCTGTCTTTCGTCTAGGCTAGAGGAAAACGATCCACCCCAAACCGGACCTTGCGTCACTATTTACAGAGATGCAGGCTGAAGATCTGGTGAACCGGGACCAGTGTGAGCGGCACATCCAGTTGCTTCTCAGTGAGGCAGTGTGGCCGACGTGTGTGACCCATACTAAGTTTTTTTTTTTTTTTACAGTTTAGAGTTTGAATTTTGCACATTCTAAATAATCTGGATTTTGGTGCTGATTGTAATAAACAATTTAGTGACTTACGTGTTTGCATCATGATTTTCTATTTTGTCTGTTAAGACACCGGTGGGAAAAGAGTCAACAGTATGAACAAGTTATCAGTGACTTTGAAAATAATGGCTCATTTTTAAGAAAAAGTAACCAAAAACAATTATTTGATTTACTGAAGACTATATTGTTGGATGTGCCAGTGCAGAAGACACTGCACACTTTAGTGATAGTACCAGTATATGGAGGAATTCTGGGCCATATTAGCATCTGTATTTTCTTATAATGGGTTAAGGTAGGGGTGTCCAATCATGTGCCATGGAGGGCCAAGACCCTGCAGGCTTTACCTCCAACCAGTGTCTTCAGCAGCAGATTCAACTGAATTTCTTCCCACTGACTGCTGATCAGTGAAAACACCTGCTGAAGAGACTGGGTAGAAGAGAGAACCTGCAGGGTCTTGGCCCTCCATGGCACATGATTGAACACCCCTAGGTTAGGGTTTAATGGGATTTAACATTTTAACACAAACTACTTTATGGTTCATAATTCTGTTGACAGACTTACTCCAAACCAAAAGTGATTTCTCAAACTGCTGGATTGTTCTTAGACAGCTTTTCCATTCTTTTAGTATTTAATTCACGTCACTTGGTGGTAACCTTCACACATAATACAAAAGTGGAGACAGATCTGTAAGAAGCACAAAGGTTTATTGTGCGATACTAAATGAATACATGTATAGTACATTGTTGATGCAGAGAATATATATTTATACAGTATCTACATGTATGTATCCAGTAAATCTATGTATTTCTCCATGTAACCTTGCGACTGCATTACAATCTGTTTTATTCCATTCAGCATTTTTTAGTACGGTGACTGAAAGCTGGTGTGTTAACTCACCCCAAAGTACCTGGGTCTGCCAACCAGCCCTTCTTTGCTTCCACTTCTCATATTAATCCTATTAATCCAAATAATTCTCGCTGTTCAGATCAGTCTTCAGTTCATAACCCCATAGAGATTGTGTCTGTCTCCCGTTACCCAAAACATTATAACCCAAGACAAATAGAACATAACTTGATAAAGATTAAAACCACTAATTTACCACAGTTAAATAAAATAATTAAATGCGGACTGCTGAATATAAGATCTCTGTCAGATAAAGTGACCTTAATTAATGACATGATCACGGATTACAATATAAATATACTCTGTCTCACAGAAGCATGGCTACGCCCCGATGACTTTGTTAGTATCAGTGAGGCCACCCCCCCCCAGCTATGGTAATATTCATATTCCTAGAACACTGGCCGAGGTGGTGGTGTCGGGGTAATATATGAATCCACATTACCAATGATCCCTCAACCTAAGCTAAACTCAAATTGTATCTCTTTTGAATGCTTAATTTTTAGCTTAGCACATCCATCCTGGAGGTCAGAGCAGCCTATTTATTTTGGGGGCGACAATGACTGTTTCATTTAGGTCTGATCAGATTCCTCCACGCAGCTCTGTCCTTCACCCTCCGCTACCAGGAACTCCTGGCCTTGTTAACCCAGGCGATGTCTGAGCCGGTATGAGTTACTTTCTGACTGACCATTTCATGAAACTGCTTGCAAAGTATTTGAGTACTGCTAGCTTTTGCTGGACTAGCGGCACATTCTTGGCAGATAAAGGTATTATCAGTGGTATCGCCCTCCCAGTGCTTCTTTTGCTTAATTTATTTCTGAATTCTCTGAACCTTAGTTCAGACAAGATTATCATAGCTGGTGATTTTAATATTCATATAGATGTTGATAATGATAGTCATAGTGTAGCATTTCTCTCCCTCTTAAATTCAACTGTTTTTTTCTCAGTGTGTTAGTAAACCAACCCATCATCATAATCACCCCCTTGACCTGGTCTTGGCCTACGGTGTAGAAATTGATGAGCTGCTTGTCATTCCTCAAAATCCTACACTGACTGACAACTATTTGATAACGTTCAAATTTGTGTTATCTGATTTCACAGCATCAAGCAGAAATATAGTTACCAGATACTTATCTGATAGTGCCGTGGCTCACTTTAAAGAATTAATTCCTTCAGCACTTACTCTATTGCCATGTCTCAATATAGCAGAGGACAGCACTGACTGCTTGAATCCATCAGAATTAGACCTTTTAGTTGGTAGTACTGCAGCCTCACTGCAGTCAACACTTGACTCCATAGCCCCTCTTAAAAAGAAAACTATTAAAAATAGGAGACTAGCTCCATGGTACAACTCCCACACCCGTAAGTTAAAACAGAAAGTTAGATCCTGTGAAAGGCTCTGGTGTGCAAATAAGACAGAAGAATCTTGTTCAGCCTGGAATGCCAGCCTTACCACCTATAAGAAATCTCCCCGTAGTGCTAGGCGACAGTACTATTCATCCTTGATAGAAGAAAATAAAAACAACCACAGATTTCTCTTTAACACTGTGGCTCAGTTAACCAAGAGTCAAAATGCCATAGATCCCTACATTCCTCCAACTCTTAGTGCTGATGACTTTTTGAAATTTTTTAATCATAAAATTGTCAGTATTAGGAATAATATTCCAAAAAAATAGCCCCCCTAAAAATACCAGGCCTCTACCTAATACTGCTGTGCCCACAGGCTCAGAACTTCACTTTTCAAAATTTTCTCGTATTAATCATTCTGATCTAGCCCTAACAGTGTCAGCCTCTAAACCAACTACCTGTCTTTTAGACCCAATCCCCGCTAGACTAGTGAAAGAATTGCTATCTCTGATTAGTCCATCTCTTTTGAACATAATTAATATGTCCCTATTGACAGGACAGGAATGTTAAATGCATGAGTGAACTGTGAGTGTGATAGTCTGTTTTAGGGAACAGTATCTCAGTGTCGCTGCATTGTTTTTTAGCAATGGAATGACAATGAAGGCACTCTAACTTTGATAAAGGCACTTTGACATGTACCGCAGTCATTTAAAGTGGCAGTAATTAAACCTCTACTTAAAAAACTTTTCTTGATTCTGGGATTTTGGCCAATTATAGGCCAATATCTAACCTCCCCTACTTTTCCAAGATCCTCGAAAATGTAATCGCCAATCAACTATCCACCTTTTTAGAAAAAAAAGTCTATATTGAGAAATTTCAGTCAGGTTTTAGGAAGCATCACAGCACAGAGACAGCCTTAGTGAAAGTTGCTGATGGCATCCTTATGGCATTTGACAAAGGATTTGTCTCCGTCCTTGTTTTATTGGACCTCAGTACTGCCTTTGATACCATTGACCACCATATTCTGCTAGAGAGACTTGAACAGCAAATTGGCTTGAATGGAACAACACTAAAATGGTTCCAGTCTTATCTATCAGACCGTTCCCAGTTTGTTCATGTCCATAACAAGTCCTCTACTCAGTACTTGGACCAGTATTGTTTACATTATACATGCTGCCTTTGGGAGACATTATGAGGAAGCATTCTATTCATTTTCACTGTTATGCTGACAACACTCAGTTGTATTTATCCATCAATCCAGGTGATCCCAGCTAGTTGGGTTTACTATTTCTATTGCTGAATACAGATAAAACTGAAGTTATAGTTCTTGGCCCCAAACATGCTAGAAGTACTCTTTTTAGCAAGATAACAACACTTGATGGCATTGCACTGGCTTCTACGTCTTCTGTTAGAGTTGTCTTTGACCAAGATGTGTCTTTGAACTCTCATACACAGCAAACCATTAAGACCGCCTTCTTCCGTCTGCGTAATATTTCTAAAATTAGGTCAATCCTGTCTCATAAAGATGCAGAGAAACTTGTCCATGCCTTTATCACCTCTAGACTTGACTATTGTAACTCACTTTTATCAGGTTGCCCAAATAAGTCCATAAAGTTTCTCCAACTCATTCAGAATGCAGCTGCACATATCCTTATGAGAACAGGGAGAAGAGATCACATTACTCCAGTCTTAGCTTCTTTACATTGGCTCCCAATAAAATATAGAATTGAATTCAAGATATTGCTCTTAACCTATAAAGCTCTTAATGGTATGGCTCCTTCTTACCTGCAAGAACTCTTAGTTCCCTATCATCCAACCAGAGCTCTGCGCTCCCAAAAATCCAAACTACTCGTGGTCCCCAAGGTATCTAGAAGTAGATTGGGAGGTAGAGCTTTCAGCTATCAAGCTCCCTGCCTGTGGAACCATCTTCCCAGTTCAGTTCGGGAGGCAGACACTCTCTCTTTATTCAAGAGCAAGTTGAAATATTTTCTGTTTGATAAGGCCTTTAGTTAGAAATGCTGCCCCTGCCAGGCCTTCGCTTGCATGTGCAGCCTGGCCAGGCTTGGTACTGGACTGTTTGGCTTTGAATGTTGGATTTGAATGTTTGTTTTGAATGTAGCTACTCAACCCAGCCGGTCAAGGCGGATGGCCGTCCTCTATGAGCTATGGTTCCGCCTGAGGTTTCTGCCCGTTAAAGGGAAGTTTTTCCTCACCTGTGTCACCGCAGTGCTTGCTCTTAGGGGTCTCTGCTGGCTTCTATAAACTAAGAATGTGGCCTAAACCCACTCTTTTCTGTAAAGTTCCTTGAGACGACCTGTGTTGTGATTTGGCACTATATAAATAAATTGAATTGAATTGAATTTAAATTGCTTTTAATCCTAGATCAAGTTTGTTTTGGCTTAAAAATGCATCATAATTGTTAAATATATCTTATTATACCTAACTCAGTACTGTTTACCTGTTGAAATATATATTTTATTGTCATCTGGTCCGTCACTGCAGCAGATACTGGAGTCAGTTTGTCTTGGCCGGTCCTTGCCACTGATTATACCTCTATCTGCCAAGAATGTGCCGCTAGTCCAGCAAAAGCTAGCGGTACTCAAATACTTTGCAAGCAGTTTCATGAAACGGTCAGTCAGAAAGCAACTCATACCGGCTTGGACGTCGCCCGGGTTAACAAGGTCAGGAGTTCCTGGCAGTACAAGGCGAAGGACAGAGCTGCGTGGAGGAATCTGATCAGACCTAAATGAAACAGTCATTGTCACCCCCGACAGACTGCTATGATGATGATGATGATGGATGATAACCCCGTAACTACAATATGTGGCACCTGGCGATCAAGTTTTGGCAACTGATCATTTTTTGCTACGACACCACCACAGACTTAGTACTGCTGGAGCAGGTACATCCCATGATGTCTCAACAGTCTCTCCATGATTTTCACACAGAACAGAGCAATTTGTTGCACAGGAAGCTAAATGTTTCTACAGACATACTTAAGTTCTATAACCACTGAGCATTTGTGAAGCTGGGGTGACATCAGTGAGAGGCTGTGTTGAACGCACAGATCCATGATTTGAAGCGGTAATTTTGCTACAAGAGAGCCATTTGAAACACACACAGCATACATATTTTAGTACCTAATAGCGATAACTTGCCGACATTACAATGTAGTACAGCTGACTTAAAGCAAACTAGCAATAGCAATCATTAGCTTACCTTAATATGTGATCTAGTTCGTATCCTCATGTCTTCGGCTTTATGGCTCTGTGGCTTCCTAAACGCTCTAGTACTTTTCCAGAGTGTTTCATCTTGCTGTCTGTAGCCTTCTCTGGCTCTCCTTTTTTGCATTTACTCTGATAAAAAGCCAGAAACCGAGCAGTTGCCTCGTAATCCGCCATCTTGTGTTTTGCTTGTGTCGCGTGTTTTACGTCACAGGAATGTGGTGCCGCTTTGCTGTAAAAAAATCCTACCCACCCCAGGCGGTACTCAGCTGTAATGGAAACAAAAGCGAACTGAGTTGAGTAAAGCCGTGTTGAGGCGAGTTGGGGCTATATAGGTCCTAGTGGAAAAGGGGCTTTATTGATCTACTGCTTTGCACAAACTAACACACACTCACACTTTCATTTTAATTAGATAGCCTTCGAATATGAATTTGGAAAAGAAAAGATACCGTAGTGTCAATCTGCTTACAAAAACGCTATTCACCATTGATGTTTTTTGCTTTACTTTTTGAAAATGACTGTATCAGTATCAGCTCGGTGGAGCAGTGGTTAGCACTATGGCAGCACAGTGAGAAGGTCACGGGATCGATTCCGCCCCTGACCATCAGTGACCCTTCTGTGTGGATTTTGCATGTTCTCCCCGTGGCTGCGTGGGTTTACTCTGGGTACTCAGGTTTCCTCCCACAGGCTAAAAACATGAAGATTAGGTTAACTGGAGACTCTAAAGTGGCACTAGGTGTGAATGTGTGTGTGAATGGTAAAGGGACTGGTGCCGCACCTTGGCTCCCTCATCCATCCAGGTGGATGCTCTGTAATTTCCCTCTGGGATTAATAAAGTATACAAAAAAAACCCAACAACACAGTACACTGATTGCTGAAGCATGTTTTGTGAAGAAACAATCCATTTTGAGGAATATTTAGTAAAACAGCTTTTACTGCCACTCCTTTCGATCTGCCTGGTATTTGTGTCTAACCCCCCGTTATGGGTGATAGATGAAAATGACATACACACTTAATTAGGGCTGGGCTATATGGCCGAAAAATGAAATCCTCAGTTTTTTCATGTCACATTCAATTTTCAGTTTTAATTGATGTTTTTCATTGGATTCAAGGAATTATTTCAAATAGTTTTCTTTTTTCCCTAGCAAACGTGAAATGAAGTTAAAACTTTGCTCTCACCAAACCAAACTATTTTTGTAATAAAGGTTTCCTCAAACAAAGATGAATTCACACATTTCTGATCAATAAAGTGCCAACTTAACTTTTATAAAATTAACTTGTAAGGGTGGGGGAGGGGATTAGTTAGCGTTGGAGGCTACCATATTTACTATTGTGAATGGGAAAATTGATTTTCATGATTCATTTTTTTCACATTGACCAAACTAAAAAAATCACATTTTGATTTAAAATTGATTTATTGCCCAGTCCTGCACTTAACATGTACACACAGAAAAATAAAGGTGGCCGTTGGGGACCAAAAGGTTCTTTGGAGTGATGCCATATTAGAACCATTTTGAGTTCCAAAAAGAATTTTATAGCAAGAGGTTCTTTGAATAAAAATCAGAAATGCTCAGTCTTCTGTCTCCATACAGCTTAATGAGAAACAACTCAGTTCTTTGAAGAACCATGTAAGATATGCACAGAACCATCCTAAATATAGAGGTTCTTCAGTAAATGATGGCTTTCTGAAGAACCACAGAGCTCAGTGAAGAACCATTTAGGAATCATTATTTTTTTTTCTGTGCTTGTTTGTTTGTTTGTTTGTTTGTTTTTGTACTTTATTAATCCTAGAGGGAAATTCAAGGGCATCCATCTGGATGAGGCAGCCATGGTGCGGCTTCAGTCCTTTCACCATTCACACGCATTCACACCTAGGACCACTTTAGAGTCTCCAACTAACGTAACTTACATGCTTTTGGAATGTGTGTGGGTGTCTCAGTGTTTTGTGCATGTTTGTGTGGATGTTGCACCCAAACTTAATTCAAACTCCCTGCTGCCCAGAAGTCCTTAAGGGTGAGTGGTGGTAAGGTGTTGTCTTTTCTAGAGAAAAAAAGGAGGCTTTTTTTTGCATTGTCTTCCCATTATTACCTCCACCAAGGAAGTTATGTTTTTGTCTGTTAGCAACATTACTCAACATTACTCAAAAAGTCATGAATGGATTTTGATGAAATTTTCAGGAAAGGTGTGTAATGGCATGGGGAACAGATGGTTAGATTTTGGTGATGATCTGAGAGTGCATACCTCCACCAAGCACTTGGTTTGTATTTCTGCAGCAGGATTACACAAAAACTACTGGATGGACTTGGATGAAATTTTCACCAGAGGTGGTTCTTGGCCTACAGAGGAATCCATTACATTTTGGTGATGATCTAAGAATGCATACCTCAGCCAAGGCTCTTATCTTCTCACAATGTGTTAGCAACAATACTCCAAAACTAATGGACAGACTTCGATGCAATTTTCACCAGAAGTGACTTTAGGCCTACACACAAACCCATTACATTGTGGAGGTGATCCACAAGGGATGAAAGGAGCCTCGGTGGAGGTATGTGCTCTCTGAGTGCTTTTCTAGTTAAAAATGTTTGAATTAAGCAATAAGGAGTGCAACTAAGGAAGCGGAGAGTATCAGTGAATATAGTAAATGCGGTGATTTGTTGCAGGCCCAATGCAAACCAGGAGACTGAAGACATCACTGCAGTTACTCTTTTATATAACAGTTCCACAAGCATGGTTTATCCAGTGATAATACAATATAGAACAGGGCAATACAGGACAAAATATTATGATTTGTTTGTTTAATCTTTTATTTTACCCTGCCGAGAAAGATAATCCCTTCTAAATGTGTCCAGTTAACCGTTGCTAAGCACCTCAATGAGCATAATATGGAAAAGAATAGACCTCTCTCTCTCTCTCTCTCTCTCTCTCTCTCTCTCTCTCTCTCTCTCTCTCTCTCTTTCTCTCACACATACACGTAAATAAGTTAAATATTGTTTAGTGCAGAAATCAATGTTTATAATACATACCAGTCACCTGTTGAGTAGGGTTTGTGGTCACCATGACATTGTGCCGGTGGCTATTTAGCACGCCAGTGATTTGGGTTCGGCACTCGTCGCTCGCTTTTCTTGGCATTTTCAGATGAAGTAAAGAGTCCATCGCCACAAGGGTACTTTTGTTTCTCTTCAACTCTAGCTTGTCTGTTTTTTTTTTTTGTTTTTTTTAACAGCCATGAAATATCTTGTGAATGTTTACAAGGGTAGGACTTCCGGGTCACGGACGTATGATTTCTTTTCAAACAGCACCTCACTGTGGAAATTAAGGTATCCAACACATTATTACAATTCTCACGTATCTATAAGAAGCCACTGGTGGAGTTGACAGTAAGTAATGGTTAGTAATTAACGGTTACTAGAACATTCCTAGAGTGGAATGATACAAATCCAGTGAAATGTCTTTCTATTATTGGAGAATAAAGTAACTTCTGGAATCCCTATTGTCCAATCAAATTTCTTGTTTGGAAGTAACTGTTATTTAAAATATATTAGAAAGGTTCATCAAAAATATTTAGCCTTTCAATGACATACTGTAAGTTTGAGTGTTTCTTTTAATCATTTTTTTCCCCCAAGAAGATGAAGTGATGGCTAGGAACTGTTATCAGCAGTGACTGTGCAGGTAAGCAGATTAGACTGATAAGTGATTTCTGGGAAGTGTAGCGAGCAGAAGTTCTGCACCAATGATTAAGAACTTCAGCTGAAGACTAAAGCAACAGAGAAAGAAAAAGGAAGTACTCTTTGAAAACATTTGCATATACTGTATGTGTAACTTTTTTATACTTTGATTGCACACACTCCACCCTTTAAAATACACTACATTGTCAAAGTCATTTATTATTACTTACCTTTACTGTTTGGGTATGAAAGCATTAAAAAAAGTTTGCGCTCTACTTTTCCACTTGACTGAACTGCTATATTTTTGCCCTCATTTGTTACTGCCCTTTTCTGTACAGAATTGGTGATCATGGAAAAGCGTGGATGTAGTTAGTTCACTTCAGATTGAAGGCCAGTGATGTTGCATGTCTGACTAACTTAGGGAAACAAGCTGGAAATGTCTCCAGGCAATACTGCAGCTAATCATTCAGCCCACAGAGGAACTGATCGTTAGCCTCTCATGTCTGCCTAACCTTGCCATGATGTGTTTTAGTATTTTAGTGTGTGTAGTGGGAGAGGGGGCTTACAGATGAGGATATGGAGTTTATTCTGTTAAAAATGTTTGCTGATCGTTACTGCAGAAAAATGCATGAATGAGTTTGTCTGGAGACTCAGCTGAAAAGTCCAACTTGTGAAGTATGTCACATCATGTCATGTCATGTCATGTCATGTCATGTCATGTCATGTCATTGTGTTGCTTTTTAGGCTGTCGTTGACTTATGCTCCTCTTTGCTGCAGGAAAAAAAAAAATCACTCTTTAATAGGTCACAGCAGTTTGTATGGAAACATAGAGCACGTACTTCTCCTTCTACCCGTGAAACTGTTGCTCTTTTCAAAATGAATCAGTTGAATGAATAACAGGAAAATGTGACCATATTTGTAAAACTGAAGCAAGAAAAAGTCTGTGAATCATGACTTATATTCAATTTTGAGCCTTTTTAAAGAATCACCTCTGTCACAGTACTCTGTCTTTTAAGGCTTTGAGGAAGCAGTAGCAGAAGGTCTTCTGGCAGGGTCAAGCAGGCTCTTGGGTCACTGAGGACAGAGGTGAGGAGGAGGCTCCCCCAGGGAATATAATGAGCTCACCCAAAACCTACAGTACATGTGGCTCAGCCATACTGTTCAGCTCCAAATGATGCAAGATGCTTTAGCAGGTTGTTGTCAATGTGTATTTGACAGTATCTGTTGTTTTATTTCTCAAGCTATCTGTCTTTCCATCTTAAGTTTTGTGAAAGGCCATAGTCTGCAGGCAAAACATGACACAAGCATTGTGAAGTTCCATCATTCTCCGTCTATTAACACCCTTAGTATTCCTGATTAGTGCAGCTTTTCACCTGTTTCACAAGATACAGTAGTTGCATTGCATAATCAAATTGTATTCACAGGTTTGGGGAACAAAAAAAAAAAACTGTATAAAGCCTACTGTGTCTCCAGAGGAGAGTCTGAACTACAGCGGTGCAAAAGTGGTAGAGCATTCGCCCTACAGCCAGGAGGTTGTGGGTTGAAGCCCCAGCCGGGTCATACCAATGACCATAAAAATGGTACTTTCCACCTTCTAGCTTGGTACTCAGCATAAATAGAATGGGGAAAGGAAAGCTGATTACTCAGCCACGGGGTGAAGCTCAAAAATCAATGTACTCCTTGTGCCGGTCCCAAGCCTGGGTAAATAGGGAGGGTTGTGTCAGGAAGAGCATCCGGCATAAAATCCTTGCCAAATTAATATATGGACCCACAATCCGCTCTGGCGACCCCAAATAGGGAGCAGCCGAAAGCGTGTCTGTGTGTGTGTCTCTCCAGAGGAGAGTGTGATAAATGTTCTCAAGTGATGCCTTTTGAGTCACTGTTAGTCAGGATTGAAGCATTAAAAAAAACAAATAGAACTCTGTGCATGTGGAGGTAAAAATAAGTGATTTTACCAGATTACCATATAGCAGGTCTCACTACTGTCTTGTAAATCTTCCCTTTCACTCTAACTGCTATCCTTCTGTCACAAATCACCCCAACACTCATCACCACCCACTCCAGCCTGCCTGCACTCTCTTCTTCACCTCTGTTGTGCATTTTTCATTGCTTTGGATGGTTGACCCCTGGTATTTAAACTCATCTACCTTCACTACCTCTACTCCTTGCATCTTCACCGTTACACCTGCCTCCCTCTCATTCACACTCATGTATTCTGTCTTTCTTCTACTGACTTTCATTCTTGTTCTCTCCAGAGCATACTTCCACCTCTTTGGGTTCTCTTCCACTTGCTCCCTACTGTCACTACAGATCACAATGTCATCTGCAAACATCATGGTCTACAGAGACTCCTTCCTGACCTCATCTGTCAGCCTGTTCACCACCATGGCAAACAAGAATGGGCTCAGAGCCAATAATCTCATCCCCACCTTATATCTATCCGTCACTCCTACAGCACACCTCATCACCGTCTCACTGTCCTCTTACATGTCCTGCACCACCCTCACATACAGTACTTTTCTGCCACTCCTGACTTTCTCATACAGTACCACACTTCCTCTTTTGTTACCCGATCATATGCTTTCTCTAGATCCACAAAGACACAGTGCAACTCCTTCTGACCTTCTCTATACTTCTCCATCAACACTCATAAAGCAAACATTGCATCTGTAGTACTGTTTCTTGGCATGAAACTGTACTGCTGCTCACTGATTGTGACCTCTCCTCTTAACCTGGCTTCAACAACTCTTTCCCATATCTTCATAGTGTGACTGCTCAACTTCATGCCTCTGTAGTTACTACAGCTCTGAGCAGCTCCTTTGTTTTTTGAAAATTTGTACCAAAACACTTCTTCTCCATTCCTGAGGCATCCCCTCACTCTCCAAGACTGTGTTAAACAATCTGGTTAAAAAGTCCACTGCCATCTCTAGTAAACATTTTCATACCTCCACAGGTATGCCAACTGGACCAACCACCTTTCCATTCTTCATCCTCTTCAAAGCTGCCCTCACTTCCACCTTACTAATCCTCGGGACTTCCTTGCTCACTATCTTTCCTTTTTACACCCTCCTCTCTTTCTCATTTTCTTTATTTATCAGCTCCTCAAAGTACTCCTTTCACCTTGTCAAGACACTCTCATCACTTGTTAGTACCATTTCTGTCCTTAATCAACCTAACATGCTGCACATCCTTTCCAACTTGAGCTCTCTGTCTAGCTAATCGATGCAGGTCCTTTACTCATTCCTTAGTGTTCAGTCTGTCATACTACTCACTATATGCCTTTTCCTTTGCCTTTTCCACCTCTCTCTTTGCCATGTACCTAGATTCCAAATACTCCTGTCTACTTCCTTCATCTCCCTGACTATCCCACTTTTTCTTTGTCAGCCTCTTCCTTTGAATACTTTCCTGTACCTCCTCATTCCACCACCAAGTCTCCTTTTCTTCCTTCCTCTGTCCAGAGGACATACCACATACTTTTCTACCCATTTCCCTCAATACTTTTGCTGTACTTTCCCAGTCATGTGGTAATTCTTCCCTACCACCCAGAGCCTGTATCAACTCCTTCCCAAACTCTGTGCGACCTTCTTTCTTCTGTAACTTCCTCCACTTAAGGTGTGTTCAGACCAAATGCGAGCTGGTGAATTTTTCGTGTGGCCCGATTACATTTTAACTCAATGTAAACATGTGACTAGATATGAATTCACCATCTGAGTGAGTTGTAGACAGGCGAAGTTGCCTTTATAACTTCTGCAGCTGTGCTCAACCTGCTGTGGACATCCCCAAAATACCGTCATGCTTAGGTTTGCATTATCCAACGTGGTCTCACCTGAAAAAAAATTGTCCCTGCCTCCAAAATTTCACAAGATTATGGGTGTTTACATTACTAGCCTGTTAGTCTTGTTTGCATACCGATGTCAGGAATCCGTGGGTAAATAACTCCGACAACCCGATTCAGCTGAAGAGCTCCCGGTCCTTCTGTCTCCAGGTGAATGTCAGTCTCATTTTCAAACTAGTTTACTCTCCAATGTTGATACTTTTACTTCGGTGACAGCAGAATCTGTAGGCCATTACTAGCTACAGTAGTGCTATCCCTCGGATGTGAACAAGTGAATGCGTGAGATTTGCGTGTGCTTGTGGCCTTCCATTGACTTTGTATGGATTCGTGCCGCCTGTTCGCATTTGGTCTGAAGGCACCTTTAATCTTTGGCTCTGCCTTCACTGTTTTCCGCTTCTTGCTTTACAAAGTCATCCTACAGACTACCATCCGATGCTGTCTAGCTACATTCTCCCCTGCCACCACCTTGCAGTCTCCTACATGTATCGCTTTCAGATTTCTCCTTCTGCATCAAATGTAGTCCACCTGTGAGCACCTCCCTCCACTCCTGTAAGACACCTGATGTTCCTCTCTCTTCTTGAAATATGCGTTCACCACATCCATTTCCATCGTCTTAGCAAAATCCAAAACCATCTGTCCTTTCACATTTCTCTCCTTAGGATCATACCTACCCAGAACCTCCTCCTCACCTCTGTTCCCTTGACCTACATGTCCATTAAGTCTGCTCCAATCACCACTCTCTACTACTTCATCCAACTTACTCCAGAATTCCTCTTTCTCTTCTACCTGACATTGAACTTGTGGGCATACGCACTGACAACATTCAGCATCACACCTTCGACTTCTAGCTTCAAACTCATTATTGTGTAGTGACTGTGGTGAGTGTGTGTGGCCTGCAGGGCTTGCCATACCCGCCCCTGGCATGATGTCAGGCGGGCACGGCCACTGTATGCAGTTCTCTGTGTGTCCTTAATAAAGTTCAGTTTGCTGAGTTTGCTGCATGGCATAACTCTGACTCCAACCATCATTTCCATGCATAACATTTTGGCGATGAGAGAAAACTATGGGGGCGTATGGGCTACCTTCACCCTTATCACCGTTTCTGGAGTACTCGGGAGAGCCAATGATCCTGTGGCTGAAATGAGTGGCCATGTTCGAGGGTTACATCACGGCGCTGGGCCTAAGTAGACTTGACAGTGTACGAAGACGAGCACTTCTGGCCCACCATCTCGGTGTAGAAGGTCGGAAAATTCTCTGCATGTTGGGAGAGACTGTCATGTGCGGGGTTGTTCTTGACCCCGCCCATGATCTGTGGCTGTAGGTCTTGATTGTTGATTATTATTTCCAGCTGGCAGATTATTTGAGCCTGGCTCTCTGCCAGTTCTACGGCCACGCCTCCTCCTCTTGCTCTTTCTCCTTGCCAGACATTCACCGGCTGTGTGTCATCACCACATACATTTACACACATGCACGCATGCACTCAGCACACCCTTTCACACGCACACACACACACACACACACACACACACACACACACACACACATTCAGTCACTCATGCACCTGCTCTGCCACACTCCTGTATCCACGTGCCCTCATTAGCGCTCTGTGTACTTATGTGGGGCAGTGTGATCAGTCAGTGTGGCGACTTAGTCAACATTGGACATCCAGGCTCGCTTGTTGTTGGTTCCCTTCCCTCTGGACTGTATGGTGTTAATTCCAGAGCTTTTCTGCTCTGACATTCATGTAAGTCGTCCTTTTAATTAATTACTGCCCTTCCTCTCTGCTCCTGTTCTGCCTGGAGCGCGTGGGGCATCTCTCCCTAGCCAACGAAGTTTGTAGCCAGTTGTCTCATCATTATTACTCAGTTTTGGACTGTTACTTGGACATTTTTTGTTTTCCCCTTTTGTCAATAAACACGTTTACTTTACTGCACTTTGGGCTTGCATTAATTCATTGTGTATGCGCATTTACGCACACACATGACAGAGACGGAGTCTTATGCGGATGCTTTTGGGCAGCTGGCCGAATATTTCGCCGAACATACGAGGACCACGCAGCTGTGGGTAGTGAGACTGTTGGCGTCAAGCGGACCTAAGCTAGTTAGCTCGGAGGAGCTAAAGGCTCAGTCTGTGGCAACGGGACGGTTAGCCACGTTGCTAGGTGCCCGCCAAAACCGAGCTACAAGCTACCAGCTGGGTATTTGGGGGGACCAGAGCGCCTGGTTAATGACGACGGCGAGCCAGCCAAGGAGCTCAGCATGGTATGTGACCGTAGTGCTGGGGATGTTGACGGCATGGTGAGCAGCAACGGCAGAGAGGGAGAGCAGTGACCGGACTCAACTGAATCTTCCCCACAGCTGGAGTCTGAGCAGGGGGAGAGCGGGAACAAACAGGCTGAAAACCCCGGGAAGCAGCAGCGACAGCTGGGTGCAGAGGCAGTGTAGCGGAGTGCCTTGGATGAGGGTGCTGGGCGCAGCGGTGAAGCGCCTGGGTCGGTGAGTGATGCTGACGAGAGTGATGCTGTGAGCCCCGGGAGAGAGTAATGACAGCTGGGTGCCACAGAGGTCGGGCAGGACCTCAGTGCCAGAGCTCAAACGCCTTGGACGAGGGTGCTGCATGCAGCGGTGAAGTGCCTGGGTCGACAGGTGATGCTGATAAGAGTGACGCTGGGATCCCCGGGAAAGCGCAGCGACAGCCGGGCGCAGAGGCAGTGCAGTGAAACACCTTGGACGGGGGTGCTGGGAGCAGCGACAAGGTGCCTGGGTCGAGGAGCGGCGCTGACGAGTGAGCTTCGGTTTTCCCCTGAGTTAGGCCACAGGGGGCCAGAATATTTGGGGCTATGGCGGTGGCAGCTGCAGCAGTGTTGAAGGCGGTCGGGAGCGGAATGATAGGCATGGATGGACGGCGTGCTGGGCAGTAGCACTGTGGGTCCAGACGAGAGAAGCAGTCGGTGGTGAGAGGGGACATTCTCGCCAGGGAGGTCAGCTTCGACCCCGGGGGGTAGGTGGCTGCCACGGACGCGCATGCCATGGGGCTGCCCTGGGTCTCCGAGCTGGTTTTATCTGTGGCTGCCCATGGACTGTGGCATAACGTAAATAATTTTAATTTAAATATGTCTATATGATGTTTGGTGTGAGTTATGAATGAGTGGTTATGGGATTATTTTGCATAGAGACACTGTTTAATTTTAGTTATTTTTTGGGTAAATAAGTTAGGCCATTCTAGTTCGCTGTTCCCTGTTATTTCCCTTAGTGCATGATTTGGGTCCTAAATTGGGGTGGGTCTGAATTGTGTGTATGTGTTTTGAACTTTTGTAAGAGGGAGGAGAATATTGTGTAGTGAGTGTGGTGAGCGTGTGTGGCCCCGGGGCTTGCCATACCCGCCCCTGGCATGACATCAAGCAGGCACGACCACTGTATATAGTTCTCTGTGTGTCCTTAATAAAGTTCAGTTTGCTGAGTTCGCTGCATGGCATAACTCTGACTCCGACCATCATTTCCATACATAACACTCATGATCCTGTCTGACTCTCTCTTTACCTCCTGAACACTCTTCACATACTCCTTCTTCAAAATTACTCCTACTCCATCTCTCTTCCTGTCTACACCATAATAGAACAGTTTAAATCCACTTCCAATGCTCCTAGCCTTGCTTCCCTTCCATCTGGTTTCTTGAACACACAGTATATGTACCTTTCTTCTCTCCATCATACCAGCCAACTCTCTGCCTTTGCCAGTCATAGTCCCTACATTTAAAGTCCCTTCTCTCAACTTCACACTTCTACCGTTCCTTTTTCTCTCTCTCCCTCCTAACATGCCTTTCCCCTGTCCTCCTCCTCGATTTTCGACTAACAGTAGCCTAGTTTCCACCGGCACCCTGTCGGTTAACAGCACCAGTGGCAGTTGTTGTTAACCCGACTGATCCGGTATGGAAATCTCATTTGTCATGATCTGCATGTTTGATTTGGCAAAGGTTTTATGTCGGATGCCCTTCCTGACAAAAACCTCCCCATTTACCCGGGCTTGGGACTTGCAATAGGAGTACACTGGCTTATGTGCTCCCTCTGAGTTGATTTTTTAAATTTTATTTAATATTTAATTGAAATCAGATTTCAAATTATTTTTCTCATAGCTCAGGAAATATTTATTACCAACTGTCCACTGTTTTTATAATATATTTTGGATTGTATTTTAGAGTACATCTGTATAGTTTATATCTGATTTTTCTCAGCTTCCCAAGTCGAGTAAAATCACAACTTTACAAGAAAAAAGATGATATGTGAAAAAATACAGTGTTGACCTAACTTTGTACACACTGTACTCTTTTGGTTCTTGGAATCTTGGAAAACTGAAGACCTGGCACCTACCATTTTTGCACTAAAGGTCAGCTTCAAGATAACACTGGTCAACACCAAATTTATTGTCTAAGTGTTTTTTTAACTGATTTAGGACAATTTTGATGTGCTGAATCCAAAAATCACATTGGTTTTGCTCAAGCAGCTCAACTTTTTGAATTATGGCCACATGTTGTTTTATACGTTTTTGTTTACATGTATGGGTATTTTTGCTTTATATGATGCAAAATTCTTTTTTATGTCTTGAACTTCTCTGAATTTCGAACTATGATGACATAACATTCAAACTCCACACACACAGTGGGTTTACTCCGGGATTTCTCTGGTTTCCTCCCACATGCCAAAAACATACAAGTTAGGTTAACTGGCATCAAACTGGGGATTCTAAATTGTCCTTAGGTATGACTGTGAGAGTGAATGGTTGTCTGTCTCTCTGTGTTGGCCCTGCGATGGACTGGCGATCTGTCCATGGTGTACCCTGCCTCTCGCCCAAAAAGATGCTGGCATAGGCTCCAGCCCCCCCGCGACCCGAAAAGGTTTAAGCGGAAGAAGATGGATGGATGGATGACATAACATTCAATTTACATGTACTTACCTTTATATAAAGGTAAGTACATGCACAGAACTAAGTAAGTACAGGTTTTTGCTTAGCACCTGATCGAGAGAAACGGATGTCATTTTCGGATTCAGTGGTGCAAAGTTGTCTTAAATCAGTTGAAAAAAACACAGACAACTTACAAAAAAATTATTTTTGTAACCCTGTGTAGTTTTAATCCTTAAATTGTTCAAATCTGTACATGCTCACACCACAAATGAGGTATGAAAAAATTCCGAGGAAAGTTACAGTGGTTCCTTAAAATCAAGTGATCATTCTTTGCACTCACAGAGACCAGCCCCTTTAATTATCTATATTTTCTCCTAATAACGCTCCTTTGCCTCCTTGTTTAGCTTCTCTCTGTGTTGTACCTTGTTGTTAATTGTTTTTCACATTAGATACCATGCCTTACTCTTCATTACCGGCTGACATTTATCTTTGCGTGAATGAAAATATGATGGTGACTAACCAGGATTTTGTGTGATACCCGTTCTCCGTTCACGCTCTGACAATATAAAGCAGGAGGAATTGTCAGGACATGTTTTATGTGGTGTACTTACCCGCTGAAGAGCTGAAACACCACATTTGTCTGCTCACATTGTGTTTCCTGGGCTGCTGTCTGCTGCTCAGTTCCCAGCTGCCTCTCTGTCCGTCTGTTGCTTGGGGGCCTTGCAGTTAACTACACAGACAAGAAGAGACCAAAGATAGGGAGCTTTTTAGCACCCCCACCACCACCACCACCACCACCTTCCCACTACAGCTACGCACACAACCCTACCTCCCCAACATCCACCTCGGCAGCAGTACTCTTTGTAAAGAGTCTCCCAGCACACAAACACCCTCCCTTTAGCTATCCGGCTGGCCTCAGTGCCCTGTTCCTTCATTGTATCCACATGTGAGGAGATAAGAGAGGTAAGAGCCCCCGGTACTGACCTGCCCAGCCCTAAACAGGCTGTACAACTAAGAAATATTTTTACATTAACAAATTCCCTGAAATTATTCAGCCCTGCACAGCCATTTTCTCTGGCTTTTATTTACAATATCTACCCATTTACAACCACACTGATGACTTCTATGCTCCCCCCCCCCCCCTTAATCTAAAAACCATAGAGATTAAAATCTGTTCTTGAGCGTGACTGGCTGTGACCATCTAATCCCTGTGCACAAAACTCTATTTAAAGAGCGTACCTTCTAATCTCATCAGATTATACCTGACCAACTCCACAAAATCAACCAATTAATAGACTTAATGATGATCACAAATGCCCCCCATGTTTTCTAAAAAAATAACTTAATCCCAATAAATCACACAGAAGAATATGACCCATTTATGTAGCTCTAATCTCATGCTCAAGTCTCAAACGGCGACACAGCCAGGATCCGCAATCTGATCTAAAATAAGAGTCAGCGCTGGTAAAGCAGCATATTTTCATGCCAGTTCAGTGAATATGTTGCTTTGCACTACATCACATCGAGATCAACCTGAGATGTAAATTTGCCTCTTAACTGCAGATTGTGTCAGCGTGCCATCTGTCAGCGTGTACTTGCTGACAGCTGCATATATACCAATATGATTCCCCGTAAATGCATATTGATTTTCACAACTTGGTTTGAGTCCCAGAAGCAGTCGGTGTGCTTAGATTTTAAGTACCTGTGCAGCAGCCCCTGCAGGCTTTACTGTGCCACATAGCTGAGTTAGAGGTTTATGTGATTATGCTTGTGCTTTGAAGAATTTCTGTGCCACAAGATTTGGCCACTCCTTGACAAATAGCATATTTGGTGATTTTCTTTTTCTTTTTACCACCGCCAAGGAGGTTATGTTTTTATCAGCGTTAGCTTATTTATTTACAGTATTTGTTTGTCTGTCTGACTCTTAACAAAATAACTAAAAAAGTTTTGAACGGATTTGGATGAAATTTTCAGGAAAGGTGTGTAATGGCATGGGGAACAGATGACTAGATTTTGGTGATGATCTGAGAGTGCATACCTCCACCAAGAGCTTTGCTTGTATTTGTGCAGCTTTGCTTGTATTTGTGCAGCAGGATTACACAAAAATTACTGGATGGATTTGGATGAAATTTTCACCAAAGGTGGTCCTTGGGCTAGAGACAAATCCATTACATTTTGGTGATGATCTGAGAATGCATACCTCAGCCAAGGCTCTTATCTTCTCACAGTGTGTTAGCAACAATACTCCAAAACTAATGGACAGACTTTGATGCAATTTTCACCAGACGTGGCTCTAGGCCTACACACAAACCCATTACATTTTGGAGGTGATCCATGAGGGATGGAAGGAGCCTTGGCAGAGGTATGCTTTCTCCGCGTGCTTTTCTAGTTTAATTTGGTGTGATTAATTATGTAGGCTGCCCAGACTTTTGCCGATACCACAATATTTTTTTTGTTGGTCGGTGTGCTTAGATTTTAAGTACCTGTGCAGCAGCCCCTGCAGGCTTTACTGTGCCACATAGCTGAGTTAGAGGTTTATGTGATTATGCTTGTGCTTTGAAGAATTTCTGTGCCACAAGATTTGGCCACTCCTTGACAAATAGCATATTTGGTGATTTTCTTTTTCTTTTTACCACCGCCAAGGAGGTTATGTTTTTATCAGCGTTAGCTTATTTATTTACAGTATTTGTTTGTCTGTCTGACTCTTAACAAAATAACTAAAAAAGTTTTGAACGGATTTGGATGAAATTTTCAGGAAAGGTGTGTAATGGCATGGGGAACAGATGACTAGATTTTGGTGATGATCTGAGAGTGCATACCTCCACCAAGAGCTTTGCTTGTATTTGTGCAGCTTTGCTTGTATTTGTGCAGCAGGATTACACAAAAATTACTGGATGGATTTGGATGAAATTTTCACCAAAGGTGGTCCTTGGGCTAGAGACAAATCCATTACATTTTGGTGATGATCTGAGAATGCATACCTCAGCCAAGGCTCTTATCTTCTCACAGTGTGTTAGCAACAATACTCCAAAACTAATGGACAGACTTTGATGCAATTTTCACCAGACGTGGCTCTAGGCCTACACACAAACCCATTACATTTTGGAGGTGATCCATGAGGGATGGAAGGAGCCTTGGCAGAGGTATGCTTTCTCCGCGTGCTTTTCTAGTTTAATTTGGTGTGATTAATTATGTAGGCTGCCCAGACTTTTGCCGATACCACAATATTTTTTTTGTTCAATTCATGAACTATTAAGTAACTATGCATTAATTTTTTAGTACCATATTTTTTGGACTATAAGGCACACTTAAAATCCTTTAATTTTCTCAAAAATCGACAGTGCGCTTTATAATCCGGTGCGCCTTATGTATTAATTCTGGTTGTGCTTACTGACCTCGAACCGATTTTATGTGGTACACGGCGCTCAAAAATCTGTCAAAAATGTTTTAGTACGACTTTGGTAAGTTACGAAGCCGAACCGCTTGTTGGATTGTCGGAGCATTACGGTAGTCAGGAGCCTCGCGGAGTAATATGTGCTTCAACATAATGGCCGGATGGCTTTTTCCACAAATCTCCATCCCTATTGATCTGCCACTCCATGCGCGCTCATCTCACCGATACTGTCAAAACCCGAGTGAAGCAAACTAATTCGGAGCTTGCCATCATTCCGGGTGGATTAACCAAAGAACTCCAACCGCTATATTGGTGTCAACAGGTTGTTCAAAGTTAAACTGCTAGCGAGTTACGCCACTATCTGCCAATGGATCGTGGATCGAAACTGCTCCTGTTTAGCTGTAATTAGTATTCAAAAATGATATTTTCGGGACGAAAGAATTCAAGCGTCCCGGCATTTGTTTGCACTGTTTATTTCTCGGGGCTGCCGCCGGAGAGCGAGCCGTATCGATTACTGAGCGAGTATCCTGGCGATGTAAACAGCCACGGACCAAAAACGTACATTTGCTCGTGGAACAGGTCATTCACACTCGCAGACAATCGCGCTATATGTGTCTATAATGACTATAGATAGGATTTTCTTTCCATGCACGCAAAAAAAAAAAAAAAAATTCCCAGATTCCGAGGTAGTCGATACCCAAAAGCCGATGGTGTATAGAACACGTATATTAGGATTTGTATGTGAAATTTTGGCATCGAAACTGCTCCCGTTTAGCTGTGAACGGGAGCAGTAAATACGGCTGTAAATACGCATTTACAGCTGTAAATACGGCTCGCTCTCCGCCGGAGAGAGAGCCGTATCGATTACCGAGCGAGTACCGAACAAGTATTCTGGCCAATATGGCGATGCAAACAGCCACGGACTAAAAACGTTCTGCCTGCTCATGGAACAGGTCTTTCACACTCGCAGACAATCGCGCTATATGTGTCTATAATGACATATAGATAGGATTTTCTTTCCATGCACGCAAAAAAAATTTTTTCCCCGGCTCTGACTACCTCGCTTTAATGCGCCTTATAATCCGGTGCGCCTTATGTATGAAATTAGACCATCAAATAGACCGTTCATTGATAGTGCACCTTATAGTCCGGTGCGCCTTATAGTCCCCAAAATACGGTAATATTGTATTTTTTAACATATCTACAAAGACTGTGTTCATATTTTTTTCAGTTAAAAAAAGTCAAAGGGTCAAGGGGTAGTCAAGTTTTTGCATTCCACTGTATGAATATATTTTAACTCTGATGGAAAAACCCCCATAATGGTGGGAAATAGACACCTACTGTCCGTTATCCCTCCTGACATGTAGGGTAGCAACAAAAGTGCTCCACTCCCATCTGTCTTGGGCAAGGTGGTGGGAAATCGCATTGCAGCTTAAAAAAATAAGATATTCCATTTATTTTTAGCTCATTCCAGTAAAGCCAAAAGAAGATAATTAGATGATGCATCATCCGTCCATCCATCCATCCGTCTGTGTGTCAGTCTGTCCATCCACATGTCACTGGAGTCGCTACTCCTCCTAGGCATTTGCCTCAGTGCTCACCAAACTCACAATAATTCCCAGGTGGGTCTGCATCCAAGTTATACCAAGGTCAAAGATCAGGAGATCTCAGCTCTTATGTTTTATGAAAATTATTACTCCTCCTATGCAATTGCCCCAATTCTCAACAAACCCCCACACAGTGATCTTTGGGTTTGTCTGCATCCAGGTTGAGCTCAAGGTCACTGTCAAAGGTCAGGAGAGCTGAGCCTTTATGATTTTGTGACACTCGTTACTTCTCTGAGGATTTATGCCTCGGTGAAACAAAGCATGCAGTAGTCTGTGTGTGTGTGTGTGTGTGTGTGTGTGTGTGTGTGTGTGTGTGTGTGTGTGTGTGTGTGTGTGTGTCTGCTGCAGATAAACACTGAGGCATCAGCACCCGCTGGTGCTTTTATTAAAGGTGCAGTAGGCAGAAATCTGAGAAACTAGAAGAAACTGCCTGAAATTTGAGGGGGAAAAAAGACTGATCACAGATGTCCAACCAAGTTAATATCCGTCCCAAAAAGCAGGCTGGAAACCAGGGTGGATGCCTCCATAGAAGTCACTCTCGTGCGAACTGTTGCATAATGCAAAGGAAGGCTAATCTGATGAGTGCCTCCACAAAAATGAGGCAAAAGAGCTACAGTGCTGAAGGTACACTCGCATTTCATGTGTGTTTGTCTAACATTTTGAATTTGGGATTGGATTCTGACTTTGAGCTGCAAGCGGTTCACCTGCCCCATATCAGCATTTCTCCGGGATAAAGGAACACACTAAAACTGCCTGCATCCTGCACCTCCACCTCCCTTACCCGTCTTAAGTTACTTCCCATTGAAAGTGCACATCTGTGAGGTTTGTCAGCTTTTATAGCCAGTAGTTGAGCCTCTGGATGTCAACAACTATGATGGTAAAGAAACTGTCATGGGTGTGAGACTTTCTCCAGGCCCAGAGGAGATGATGTGGTGTAGTTGTCAGACCACTTGCATTAGAAATTGCTATACAGTGACTGTTTATTTTCAAATTTAAACAATCATTCTACCTACTGCAGCGTTTAGTATTGATAAACTCAGCAGCAGCAGTATTAGGTGCATAGGTGTCTCACGTAATACAACCACAGCTCATAATTGCTGTCATGCTTTCACAACATCATCTGTTCATCTCATATCTGTCATCATAACAGCTGTGACTGCTCTCACCATTCATCATTCTTTTGAAGCTAAATCAAGGCATGTCTCTTCATTCAATAATTTTGGTGGATTCATTCAAGTTGTGAACAGATTTTTGTCTCCATCTTTAGGCACTTATATGTCTCCTTAGTTGGCCAGCTCCATTTTTAGTCTCCCATCCTGCAGCCTTTGCCTGGTAAGGCGTGTTGTGTAAAGCTGTCCAGTGGTGCGATGTAGAGAGAATGACTGTAGGGCTACGTAATCCTGAATCCACTGTCACTCAGGTGTAGCGGGAGTGTTAGTTTTTAGCTGCAGTGTTTGACTGGCTAGCGGTTGCCGGGTTTAATGGTTGTTTTGCTGCCTGGCTGATGTGGGTAACTCCCGCTGGAAGTGCCTCGTCTCTCCGGGGAAAGCCGCGCAAACATGACAATTTGATGCAATATTTGCCTTCTGCATTACTGCTGGCTGCTCCTCTGATTCTACAGCTCGACATTAAGTGGACTGCAGAGGCAAAATTCCACATTTAAGAAACCAAAACCAAATTCTAGCATATTTCCTAGTTTTGTTCCATATATTTCATTCATACTTGTTATATTTTAGTATGAAAAATCTTTTGATGATGGGCCAATGTAAAACAGTGTATGTTAAGACCACTGCTACTACCACCTTTTGCTACTACTTATGAATGTTTAGCCTGATTTTTTTTAATCATAAACACATAATTCTAACATTAACTTCTCTGTTAGTCTCACTGATAAAGCTGATAAAGAATGAGCCAATGTCAAACTCGAAAACGGTTTAGACTACAGCTTTTCTTGTCCTTTAATTTAAGGTATAACACATATTTTGCATCTTAACTTCAGGCATTAATTCCCTTAGGCAGGATTTGAGCTGTGTGGTGTATCTTCACCACAGGTGCAAAAGACATGCTATTAGATGTAATTTCAGGGACAGAATATAGTATCCCAGGATGAAAAATTAGCACTTTAACTGTTCCACAAAATACAGTGTTCACAAAGCTTTGTGATGGCCAAATGGGATGACTAAAGGAAGAGGGAAAACAAAACTCATCAGGAGTCTACAGAATAATTATTGCTCTATAAACCTATAATCAGGCAAAGCCTTCAACTTTCAGGTAAGTTCTCACAGCTACAATATTGTATACTAACTTTATAATGATTAAATATTTGCTAATTAGCATCAAGCATTTACAAACTGAAATTCTTTCCTCATGGGTCGCTAATTAATACAGTAATGCAAAAATAAAAACTGATGACTGCATTTCATTAAAATGATGATGTCAGCAAATAGCAAGGTTCATTACATTTTGATAAGCAATTGTAGCACAGAAACCTTTGATATTTACGCCATCACTGGGAGGATTAAAACCTTTTTTGGGGGGGGGGGGTCGAGTTTAGGGAAAGAAAATGACTATGGTAACAAATTAGACGTTACAAAAGGGATGTTGGATATTTGCATTCTTATGGCAACTACCGAATCGTTGTGCTACATAGACTTCAGTGGTAAAGGCAAATTTAATAAGAAAACGTGAATAGCTTTGAAATATATAAAACTGAGATATCATGATGTTATTGCTAGCATACAAATACTTTCAAAATTTAGTTAAACAGTTATTAGCTGTTGTTTAATGAAAAAAAAAATCCTGTTCCTGGTTTTCCTGTCAGCACTCTGCTAAATAGATGTGGATTTTAAAAATATCTTTCACTTAAAATAAAACTTTAAGACTGGAATTGGCTTTCCCTTAACTGCAATAAGTGACAGGTTATTCCTTACAGCCGCTGTAGTGTGTTGCCTGTTACCAGACTGGCTGATACCAGTGTGGGTGCTCATCCTTCCAGATGTTCATCTGGTGGAGCAGTAACTGTTAGAAATAAAACCAAAACGTGCAGATCAGGTGGTAGTATTGAGATTTTATTGCAAAAAGTTGAGAAAATGTACAAACAGGATGCTGTGATCTTTTCTTAAGATCACCTGCATCAGGATCAAGAATGAATTGAAGGAGAGGCTGATTTGGAAAAGCACAGTTTAGTTAATGAATTTGAATTTCATGCATATTATACAACTATACCATGCTGACCTTCACTGATCTTCACTGGAACAGCGTTGGCTAGGCTTGTCCGTTTTTACTGTCTGCTTTCCTAATATTTCAACCAAAAGTAGACCTTGATTACAGAGGGGTGGGGGTTGACTTTGCTAGCAAATTGTCCCTGTAGAGCCATTGGATAAATTGCGAGAGTGTATTCTAACCAATTAACTGTCCTGCGGCTACACTGCACAGGCTAGTCTGGAAGTGTCTCTGTTTCAACCATGAAGAATATCTGAGTGAGGAAGCTCCTTACTGAGCTAATAACCAGAAAGACACATTTATTCTTCACAGCAATCTTCTCATCAGGCTATGGAAATCAATAGTTCAAATTCCTAAACAGTCTGAGTTCTCCAGCTTGATGGCTATTTTCTCTTGCTTGCAGCTTGTGGCCTGCATTTTTCTCTCTTTTACTCGCTCTCTGCCTGCTTCCGTCTCCCACATCTTACTTTCTTCCCCTCAGTCAGCTCTTATTATCCCAATCCATCTCCTGCCATGACTTTACATCACTATTTACCTCTTATCTTCCCTCTGCCCTCCTTCTCATTATTTGCTCTGCCTTTTTCTACTCTCCTTGACATGCATCTCTCTCTCTCTCTCTCTCTCCCTCCCCTGCCTCACTTTCTCTCTTTTGATGCTGCCTTTTTTCCTCCCCTCAGTATTGGTTTAGGGTTTTTCCACTGGGTGGGTTAACAAGCCAGCATGATTTCATCAATGCGAATCAGTCAGCTTGATAAGACGTGACCCAGATGGGATCTCCAGCTCTTTTTATACAGCCATCCATCAAAACCACCTAGCCATAAGCATTCCCACTGCCTGTCAGCCTCCGTGTACCCTCACAGAAATGTGTCATGTGGCTTCGGTGCACCGAAATGTTTGTCCCGTTAAAAAATAAAACACTAACAATCATCGTTATTCTCATGTAGTGGCCCGTTTTCCTATGTGGTGCCTCTGTTCTCTTATTTTTGGCTATGAATTCCTGGGCAGATGTTGGAGAACACACACACACACACACACACACACACACACACACACACACACACACACACACTCACAAAGCAAAATTACTCCTACAATGTTCTTTTAGGGGCCTGTGAGGGTCAATCAGGAGTTTGTTGCGGCCTGGGTGAACTTCGTTGTGTATCGTATTTCCAGTGCCTTCTCCACTGCTGCAGGAATCCCACTGCGACTTAAAGTATGTTTGTACATCAACACAAGCTTTATTTAATATGCTGCATATACTGGATTTATATGTTAGGAAAAAAAAAAAGATGCATCATAATCAGCTTGAACTGTGATATGAGGTGATCGGTGTTTCTATATTATGGAAATATTAAATAAAAATAAAGTAAACAAAATAACCATAAATAACACAGTAGGCCAAAACAGTAAACTCTGTTGTTAGTATACTGTATACAAAACAAAGGACTAATGAAAGATACAGGCTAAAGCTACCTTCTGTTATTGACCCATAAATATATATTACATTTTATCCAAATGAATTTTGGTGTGTTGGTGAGCTCTTTTTATGTTTGAAGTTGAGTCCACTGACATGTCTGCATGGAAAACATAAATCCACAACTACCAGCTCTGCTTACCAAAACACTGACTCCGGTTTCATGGCCACGATAAACCGATTACTGGGAATAAACCGATGATGACAAGAAACAGTTTTTAGCCCCCGCCGGACGAAGCCCAAAGGGGTCGATGAGCCCTTTGGGTGAAGGCCGAAGGGGGATTATGTTATGGGACTGTATGACTGTCTGTCTGTCCATCCGTCTGTCCCACTTTTGTGAAATCAGCTCCTCCTACAGTTTTATCCCGATTGTTTTGAAACTTGGTGCCATGGTTTGATATACTCTGATGATGCACATTTTGCAATTTCACTCTCATCGGATGACCCTGAGGTCAAAAGTCAGAGGTCAGATTTTCCCTAAATCTTCTAAACACAGTAACTACTGAAAGAAATGATGTAGGCTTTTCAAATCGATACAGTAGTTGTATCTAATACACCTCTTGGATGATTTCCACCCTAACCTAACTATGGGTTTGGGGTTAAGGGGTCAAAGGTCAAAGTTCAAAGTTAACATTGCAGTTGCACTATGGTAAATGCTATATTTACTATTACTATAAAACGAATCAAACTTGGGTCACCAAACCTGCTACACAGGCTCACTCTGAGACCATGACCTCTGACTACAGGTTTAGGATGCAAAGGTCAAGGTTGACATTGCCTTTCCTCACTTAATGTAGAACATGTAAAGTCCTCTAGGGTCACCAAACTGTCTACACAGGTTCACCTCAGGATCCTGACCTACAGCTATGGGTTGTATACTTTGTTGTATATTTGTGGATGATGGGCTTATCTTAATTTGATTCTGCCACAGTAAAGTTTTGAAAAGAAAAAAAACACTTGATGAAAAGTTGAAAACTGCTCTTACGGAGTAAGTATTGGAATCTTCAAACAAAACGGAGGTGGGGGATATTGCATTCACCTCAGAGTGCTCTTGTTTCCTCTTTACATGCACTGAATAAACGGATTATTGGAGGGTAAACCACTTGAGTGAATGACCCCAGTTACATGGCCTTTGTCAGATTTTTCTGTTTACATGGCCACTGGAATAATCAGGTAACTCCAGAAATTCAGTCATAACCGGTTTATTTGTGTACATGTAAACATGGTGACTAAGGTAGGGGGAAAACAGTTCTGTTTAGATAGTATTAGTTATCCAAGAGAGTACAGGTCATTCTTAAACACCTTAAACACCTTATACTCTATTATTGTATTGGAATATAGATTGTCTTTAGATATTTTTGTGTAGGCACTTTGTATGCTCAGCTTTTTAGGGAATTAGCAGAAAGCTAATTAGCCATCCATCTAAGTCTTATTAAGACAGAAACAGGCAGAGTGGTTAGCACTGCGGCAGCACAGCAACTCACCCTTGGCCGGGGGATCCTGGGTTTCATCCCAGCCCCCAACCAACAGTGATCTATGTGGAGTTTGCATGTTCTCCCCGTGTCTGCGTGGGTTTACTCCGGGATTTCTCCTGTTTCTTCCCACATGCCAAAAACATGCAAGTTAGGTTAATTGGCATCAACTGGGGATTCTAAATTGTTCTTAGGTATGACTGTGAGAGTGAATGTCTGTCTCTTTCTGTTGGCCCTGTGATGGACTGGCAATCTGTCCAGGGTGTACCCTGACTCTAGCCAAAGATGCTGGGATTGGCTCCAGCCCCCCCCCCCCCCGCCCCGACCCTAAAATGATTAAGCGTAAGAAGATGGATGGATGGATGGATGATCTGTTGTTAAAGCTCTTAGTTCTGTATGTAGAGTTTGGCTCATTTTATCTACTCTTTTGAATCCATGAACACAGGTGCATCTCAATAAATTAGAATGTCAACAAAAAGTTGATTTATTTAGGTAATTCAATTCAAAAAGAATTAAACTTCTATATTATATAGAGCCATTACACAGAGGGTGATATATTTCAAGTGTTTATTTATTTTAATTTTGATGATTATGGCTTACAGCCCATGAAAACCCCAAATTCAGTTTCTCAAAAAATTAGAATATTACATAAAATTAATTTTAAAAAATAGTTTTTTAATAGAAATGTTGGCCGACTGAAAAGTATGTTCATATACACACTCAATACTTGGTTGGAGCTCCTTTTGGATTAATTACTGTATCAATGTGGTGTGGTATGGAGGTGATCAGCCTGTGGCACTGCTGAGGTGTTATGAAGGTCCAGGTTGCTTTGATAGTGACCTTCAGCTCGTCTGCATTGTTGGGTCTGGTGTCTCTCATCTTCCTCTTGACAATACTCCATAGATTCTCAGTGGGGATAGTAGACAGAAGACAGTGGACAACCACCAGCAGATGACCTCTGTTCAGATAAAAGTAAATTTTGTATTTCATTTGGAAATCAAAGTCCCAGAGTCTGGAGAAAGAGTGGAGAGGCACAGAATCTAAGTTGACTAAGGTTTAGTGTCAAGTTTCCACAGTCAGTGATGATTTGAGGAACCATGTTATCTGCTGGTGTTTGTCCATTGTGTTTTATCAAGACCAAAGTCAGCGCAGTTGTCTACCAGGAAATTTTAGAGCACTTCATGCTTCTGCTGACAAGCTTTATGGAGAAGCTGATTTCATTTTCTAGCAGGACTATCCCCCCCCCCCCCCCGCACTGCCAAAAGTATCAAAACCTGATTGAAATGCAACTGCAATGTTAACTTTGAACATTAAACCAGATTGGCCAGCAAACTCTCCTGACCTAAACCCCATAGAGAATCTATGGAGTATTGTCAAGAGGAAGATGAGAGACACCAGACCCAACAATGCAGACGAGCTGAAGGTCACTATCAAAGCAACCTGGATCTTCATAACACCTCAGCAGTACCACAGGCTGATCACCTCCATGCCACGCCACACTGATACAATAATTAATCCAAAAGGAGCCCCGACCAAGTATTGAGTGTGTACATGGACATTCTTTTCAGACATTTCTATTAAAAAAACTATTTTTAAAATTGTTATGTAATATTCTGATTTTTTGAGAAACTGAATTTGGGGTTTTCATGGGCTGTAAGCCATAATCATCAAAATTAAAATAAATAAACACTTGAAATAGATCACCCTCTGTGTAATGGCTCTATGTAATATAGAAGTTTATTTTTTTTAATTGAATTGCCTAAATAAATCAACTTTTTGTTGACATTCTAATTTATTGAGATGCACCTGCACTTATGACATTAATATTAGCGGCGACTTTCACCTTATTATGCATAACATCATGATTATATCCATAGATCAAGATTAAGGTCAGACAGCATGAGTAGAAATGTTATCCAGTACAAACCTTGAACATGCTGTTTAATGTTTTGATGTCATATGATATCCAGCTTATCAACAGTGGCTACAGTATTACCCAAGTGTCTTTATAGACACTAGTTTTTATTGCACAGTCATTCACATTTGCACATATGAAGCCGGTTCAGCATAGATGTCTCTTAATGATACACCCCCAGGTCATTCTGTGAGAAACTTACTTGCTTCATAATGTATGTTGAATTGAGTTTTCTTTTTTTTTTTTTTTTTTTTTTTGTCTTTTTCCTCTGTGCTGCTGTTTGTTGTGTGTTCAGATTTGAGTATGTGAATGTCTTACAACAGCAACTGGATCTTTGAACCCACACACTCTCTCTGTAGTTGAGACAGGAGGAGATTTCTGTGGAAACCCTCCTGTCCTGCCTGCCAGTGCTCGTTTGTGTATGTGTGTGCTTGTGCACAGGAAAATGAAGAAGAAGGAAAAAAAAAAGCAGAAGCAGTTCTGTTGCCCTGCTATGTTCTCATATGTGCTCTTGACAAACCTTGCAGGATGTGTTCTTCATAGTTTGCCTCAAGGAAAAAGCAGGTTCAAAAACAAAGCGCGGAGTGGGAAAAACCCAAAAGCAAATAACCAAGTAAATGAGCAAGCAAAGGACATCTTTACAGACATGGCTGTGTGTATCATTTGTGTATTAAAGAAGAGGGTGTCGAATAACTAATGCAATGCTTTAAGGATGGACTATTTTTGGATATACACTGCCTTGACAGCTGCATTCTACCTCATTTTTGGTAGTACACTGAATGGCAATTAGGGCTGGACAGTAAGTAAAAATTTCCCAACTGTGTGGGTGTGTGTAACCCCGCTCCCTCCACTTCATTAAGAGAAAGCATCACCGATTTGAGACTATTTTTTGTTTTAAACCCAGCTAGTCTTCCAACTAATACACTTGCTGTCTTTATCAGCTCATTTCCTTCTAACAACAAAAATTAAAATTACACCCAAAAGCAGTGAAATCCATATAAAGGTGTAGGGTAGGTTGAGAATGGGCTACAACACTAAAAACAGCACTTCTGTGCAGGCGGCCAAAGTTCAAGACTAGCTACTATCATTTGAGTTTCACTTTTGCTTTACTTCTGGGATACCTTTTATTTATTATTATGTTTTTAACAAGTTCTTAAGATTACAGTAAAATAGTTTGACCTTAAAAACAAAAAAGGGGAAATGTTAGGGGAGGGTGAGGGGCTTAACGTCTCACACATAAAGGGCCCTATTACGATGACCTAAAGTGAGCATTTGCTCATTACGCAAGTTAAATCTTTAGTTTCTGTCAGTGTGTTGTCTGTTTTTCCACTGTGGGCCCTCACCACCTAAATAACACCTGACTATTCTCACGGTCTGCGCTGGCAGGGAAGGAATCATTCAAAGTGGGTGCAGCTCAGTGTGGAGTTGTCAGTATGTTGCATTTGCTGTCAATGAGCCGTTGATGAACAAAAAGCAGGTCTAAAGTCATTGGTGCATTATCTATGTAAGCAGCATTTAAGCATTTCAAAAGTGTGAGCACATGCATACTGGCACAGGCAGATGAGGAAACAGCGGTACGCTGGACGTTTCCTCTTTTTTGCTGCACAGATTTGTAAAAGTTGTAATCAAATCTCGTTTCCAGTCATTTTAATGTTCATATGATGAGAAACTGAATAGTTTTCTTTTCTCTCAATGTTTTCATTTTAATCACTAACTTACAGGAGCAGTATATCATTATTCAGGCATTAATTTATAATTTTTTAAGAGAATGAATGAACAGCGTGTGTGTATGCCACTTTTCACTACAGATTGTAATGTTCAGGAGAGGTGCGAAGACAAGTCAAATCTGTGCAGTGGACCGCTGGTTGGTGTGCGCTCAGTGACCATGGTGGACAGTATTGGACTGTATTTTGCTGTCGGAGGTTTGGTCTGCTTGTGTGCGCATGTTTGTTGTTTGTGTGTATGTACAGTGGTGTGAAAAAGTGTTTGCCCCCTTCCTGATTTCTCATTTTTTTGTATGTTTGTCACACTTGTCACACACAGTGTTTCAAATCATCAAACAAATTTAAATATCAGACAAAGATAACACAAGTAAACACAAAATGCAGTTTTTTAATGAAAGTGTTTATTATTAAGGGGAAAAAAAATTCAAATCTACATGGCCCTGTATGAAAAAGTGATTGCCCCCTAAACCTAATAACTGGTTGGGCCACCCTTAGCAGCAACAACTGCAATCAAGCGTTTGTGATAACTGGCAATGAGTCTTTTACAGCGCTGTGGAGGAATTTTGGCCCACTCATCTTTGCAGAATTGTTGTAATTCAGCCACATTGGAGGGTTTTCGAGCATGAACCGCCTTTTTAAGGTCATGCCACAGCATCTCAATTGGATTCAGGTCAGGACTTTGACTAGGCCACTCCAAAGTCTTCATTTTGTTTTTCTTTAGACATTCAGAGGTGGACTCGCTGGTGTGTTTTGGATCATTGTCCTGCTGCAGAACCCAAGTGCGCTTCAGCTCACCAACAGATGGCCAGACATTCTCCTTCAGGATTTTTTGGTAGACAGGTAGGACCTGGAAGGCTTGCTGTGGTAAATGGAACCATGAATTCTGCTGTCTAAAAAAATCCTAAAAAATTTTTTTTCCCCTTTAATAATAAACACCTTCATTTAAAAACTGCATTTTGTTTTTACTTGTGTTATCTTTGTCTAATATTTAAATTTGTTTGATGATCTGAAACATTTCAGTGTGACAAACATACAAAAAAATGAGAAATCAGGAAGGGGGCAAACACTTCTTCACACCACCGTATGTCTCTGTCTGCATGTGAGTGTCCCACACACTCATTGTTTTTTTCCCCCTTAAATGTGTTTATTTTCTAGAGGAAGTTAAACACAAACTATCCACAGTTACCCCCTGATATAACCCAAGGCTATGAGACATACAGTAATTACTGTTTGTAAAAATGCTCTATATGGTCATTTTCTGTTGAAGGGGCGTCTCTTTAAATTGAGAAGAATCAGCAAGCCAGTGGGATTAAGGTTGTTTGGATCCTCTAAATAACAAAAGTTGGTGGAATACAGCTGATCATATGAACAGACAAACTTTCTGCCAGCACAAGACTATCAGCATTTTTTTTTTGTCCTTTCCAGCAGCTTGGCAAGCTGAACAGACATCTGATTGCCTTGTTGTGACAAACACATTTACTTTGCCAAAAGGAGTCCTGCACATATTTGATGTACACTCTACGAGGGGGGCTGAAAAGTTGATAGGCTGACTAAGAAGATGTTATACTCATAGGTGCTGAGCCAGTAGTATTTGTGTTACAGTGGCCGCAGAACAAGAGGGCAGAGCTGAGAGTGAGAGAACTGTGAAGAGTATGGGTACAGTAAACCACATTTGATAAAATTTGACCACTGCATCATGGTCAGTGTATGAACCTTTCAGCCCTCCCCCCCATGTAAATAGTATTTAAAGGCTCCTCTTGCTGTGTAATAACTTTAATACTTTGTTTTAGTCATGTTGGACCTGACAGGAAAGAATGATGGGGAGAATTGAGGGATGAGGAGTTTAAGGGATATGAAGTGGGGGGAGTGATGGGTGGGGAGGGAGAGAAAAGGAGGGAGAGAGAGAGAGAGAGAGAGAGAGGGAGAGAGAGAGAGAGAGAGAGAGAGAGAGAGAGCAAACAAACAAACAGTTGCTGCTTCTATGGAGACTTCAGCATAAGCCTGACATCTGCACCTGGAAGAGAATACTGTAGATAAGCCCCTTTTCCACTACCAGGAACCAAGCTATATGGGCTCACATCTCAGAAAGGACAGTGATAGCATCCGGTGTTATACACCATACTGCTCCACTGTAATGCTTGTGTTAAAATGTTGAACAGTCATGTAGACCCTCTGCAATTACGGCAGCATTCTATTATTTTTAAGCATCAGATAAAATAGACTTCCTTAGAGGATGAAAGTATTTTTTACCAGACATATGTGGGGCCACAGAATGAGCCAGACAGTTTCTAAAATGGTAAAATCGGGAAACCACTAAGAAAAAAATTAAATTAAAATTATGTCACTACTGTAAGGAAAAGAATTGTGAAAAGTTGTCTCTAAAAAGTAAAATTAATTCCAGTGTTATTCTAAGAACAAGACAGATTTTTGAAAGCGATAAATTTTTTTTCAGGGTTCTCATAGGATTTTAAAGGTTCTGAATTTCTGGTAATTATGAATGAAATATGAAATAATAAAATTTTATCTAGGCATCAGGACTTGCGCACAGCAAATCAAGATGTGCCTTACTTTGGTAGCAGAGCCTTTGAACACTGAGTTTGGGTCCGGAATGATCCAGAATTTGGTTCTGTCTGTGAAAGTTGGAAATGGGAATTTCTGTCTGCAGAAATTCTAAACTTAGAGACTTTCTACTCTGGTAGGTCACAAATGGAGTTTGTTTCATGGCTGCTTTCATAGCAGCCCTGTTGCTTCAGATGGGTAAACAGAAGGGATCTTGATACTAGAGTTGGAACGTTCATGAACGATTCGTTCGAGTGTACCGGTTCTTTTGGGTGAAGGAACTGTACTGAATCACTTAGCATAACTGAACGAATCACTTAGGAAATAGCCGCCATTTCATCCTCCACTTCTGAATCACCTACACATCATTGACTGATAGCTCTCCTAACCTTCTACAGCCTAGTACAGCCTAGCATACCTGGAGTTCCAGAAGGAGCTGTTTTTATTGGACAAGTCATTCACGAAAGGCTTCTCCTGCCTGGCCTGCAGGAACCAGGAAGTAATAATGGACGGATTCAACACAACAGAATGAAACAGAGAAAGTGATTTGACGTGAGAAATACAGTATATCATTTAGTTGCTGAATCTGGTTTTATATGACACACACATCTGCTCATTTAAAAGTTTTTAGTTGACTCAGTTCAACAGCTGAAAAAAATTGCATGCGACCTGCCCAGAATGTGCCACAAAGCTTTCCACATAGACAATGAATGGGGAGCGCCAGAGTGGAAAAAAATGTTAAGAGTGGTTTTCTTTCAGCCATTATTTAAACTTACAAAGTATGGACTCTCTAATCTCACCTTGTTCCCTGCTTACACTCCATGGTAAAATCTGTAAAATGACAATAAGGGGGACAATAAGGAAATTTAAATGCAAGGTAAGGGCGTACTGTATAGCCCCTTTTTCACTAGTACCTATATAGCCCAGAACACCACAGTACGGTTTTATTCAGTTCAGTACACTTTTGTTTCCATTACACCAGAGTACCACTCGAGGTGGGTGGGATTTGTTTACAGGGAGGCAGCGCAACCCTTCCGTGACATAAAACAAGCGACACAGGCAAAACACAAGATGGCAGGGTACGAGGCGACTGCTTGGTCTCTGGCTTTTTTGCCAGAGTAAAGGCAAAAAAGGAGAGCCTGAGAAGGCTACAGGCGGCAAGACGACACACTCTAGAAAAGTACTGGAGCATTTAGGAAGCCATACAGAGAAGTAAAAAGCAGAAGACATGAGGATACGAACTAGGTCACATATGAAGGTAAGCTAATGATTGCCAATGCTACTTTGCTTTAAGTCCACCGTACTACATTGTAATGCCGGCAAGTTGTCGCTGTTAGGTACTAAAATATGTATTCTCTGTGTGTGTGTTTCAGATGGCTCTCTTGTGGAAAAATTATCGCTTCAAACCATGGGTTTGGGCGTTCAGTACAGGCTCCCAGTGATGAGATGTCACCCCAGCTTCACGAACGCGCAGTGGTTACAGAACTTAAGAATGTCTGTAGAAATGTTTAGCTTCCTGTGCAACAAATTGCTCTGATCTGTGTGAAAATCACAGAGAGACTGTTGAGACATCATGGGATGTACTTGCTCCAGCCGGTGGTGTCGTGACAAAAAGTGATCACCTGCCAAAACTTGATTGCCAGGTGCCATATTGTAGTTATGGGGTTATATTAGCCGTAAAATATTTATTTCAGCAGGTAAACAGTACTGAGTTAGGTATAATAAAATATATTTAACAATTATGATGCATTTTTAAGCCAAAACAAACTTGATCTAGGATTAAAAGCATTTAAAATAATGCAGTCACAAGGTTATATGGAGAAATACATGGATTTACTGGATATATACATGTAGATACTGTATAAATATATATTCTCTGCATCAACAATGAACTATACATGTATTCATTTAGTATTGCACTAGGAATTTTGACAATAAACCTTTGTACTTTTTGCAGATGTGTCTCCAGTTTTGTTTTATGTGTGAAGGTTACCACCAAGTGACATAAATTAAATACTAAAAGATTGGAAAAGCTGTCTAAGAACAATCCAGCAATTTGAGAAATCACTTTTGGTTTGGTGTAAGTCTGTCAACAGAATTATGAACCAAAAAGCAGTTTGTGTTAAAATGTTAAATCCCATTAAACCCTAACTCAGGGGTGTCCAATCATGTACCATGGAGGATCAAGACCCTGCAGGTTTTCTCTTCTACCCAGTCTCTTCAGCAGGTGTTCTCACTAATCAGCTGTCAGTGGAAGAAATTCAGTGGAATCTGCTGCTGAAGACACTAGTTGGGAGGTAAAGCCTGCAGCATCTTGGCCCACCATGGCACATGATTTGACACCCCTGCCCTAACCCATCCATCCATCCATCTTCTTCCGCTTAATCCTTTTTTCGGGTCGCGGGTGGGGGGTGGGGGGTGGGGGCTGGAGCCTATCCCAGCATCATTGGGCGAGAGCCAGGGTACACCCTGGACAGATCCCCAGTCCATCGCAGGGCCAACACAGAGAGACAGACAACCATTCACTCTCACAGTCATACCTAAGGACAATTTAGAATCTCCAGTTTGATGCCAATTAACTTAACTTGCATGCTTGTGGCATGTGGGAAGAAACCGGAGAAATCCCGGAGTAAACCCACGCAGACACGGGGAGAACATGCAAACTCCACACAGGTCACTGTTGGTTGGGGGCTGGGATCGAACCCAGCATCCCTGGCCAAGGGTGAGTTGATATGCTGCCGCAGTGCTAACCAATCCTGCCCTAACCCATTATTAGAAAATACAGATGCTAATATGGCCCAGAATTCCTCCATATACTGGTACTGTCACTAAAGTGTGCAGTGTCTTCGCACTGGCACATCCAACAATATAGTCTTCAGTAAATCAAACACTTGTTTTTGGTTACTTTTTCTTAAAAATGAGCCATTATTTTCAACGTCACTGATAAGTGGTTTGTACTGTTGACTCTTTTCCTACCAGAGTCTGAACAGACAAAATAGAAAATCATGATGCAAACACGTAAGTCACTAAATTGTTTATTAGAATCAGCGCCAAAATCCAGATTATTTAGAATGTGCAAAATTCAAAATGTAAAAAAAAACAACAACAACTAAGAATGGGTCACACACGCCGGCCACGCTGCCTCACTGAGAAGCAACTGGATGTGCCTCTCCAGCTGGTCCCGGTTCACCAGATCTTCAGCCTGCATCTCTGTAAATAGTGATGCAAGGTCCGGTTTGGGGTGGATCGTTTTCCTCTTGCCTAGACGAAAGACAGAAATGGGTGGTGGATAATCAAAGCAAGTTTAAAACATATTTGGGAAATACACTTGTTGCTAAAAGCCACTGGTGGAATGTGACAAAAAAGTACTTTGTTGTTGTATTTAACCACAATTTTCATGTAGCTGTGCTTCAGTAAAGTAGATTTTACAAGGGCTGGGTTACGTTTAAAATCATTTGTTTTTACTGTGGCCTCAGCAATCAGAATGAGTTGATACATTCAGTTGAATGGAATCTAGTACTTTAACTGAGGGTGTGCATCCCCGAGTATGGAGTCGCTCAGTCAAAATATGCCATTTTTATCAATAAAAGTTTAGCCACCGCTCTGTCACTGCTGTGTCTCTTCTTGCCCTGGTTTCAAGTGTGGGTGGTGCTTTGTACTTGCATTGCTAAAATATAAAAGGATACACTACAATGGGTCTCACATATTTGTAATGTGTCCTTGACGTCCCACTTGATGAAGACCCCGGAGAGACTGCTCCTTGCTCACCTCCGCCCCCTGGAGGAACCAGTGATGGATCCACTCCAGTTCGCCTACCAGCATGGCATTGGGGTGGAGGATGCGGTGATCTTCCTCCTTCACCGTTCTCTGTCCCACCTGGAGAAGCCCGGGAATATGGTGAGGATCATGTTCTTTGACTTCTCCAGTGCTTTCAATACCATCCAACCGATTATCCTGAAGGACAAGCTGCTGCGCGCAGGGGTGGACCAGCACCTGTCATCATGGATCCTGGACTACCTCACGAATCGGCCTCAGTTTGTGAGAACCCGGGACTGTGTGTCCGACACGATCATCAGTAGCACGGGGGCCCCCCAGGGAACGGTGCTGGCTCCCTTCCTGTTCACTCTTTATACTGCGGACTTCTCACACAACACAACACACTGCCATCTACAGAAGTTCTCTGATGACTCTGCGATCGTTGGCCTCATCTCCAATGGAGATGAAGCTGAGTACAGAGGGCTTATCCAGGACTTCGTGGACTGGTGCCATCGGAGCTGCCTCTAGATCAACGCGAGGAAAACTAAGGAGCTGGTGGTGGACTGCCGCAGGCAAGGACAACCCCTCACAGCACCAGTAAATATACAGGGAACAGACATCGAGATGGTGACATCCTATAAGTACCTGGGTGTTCATCTGAACAATAAACTAGACTGGTTGTCATGCGCTGGCCCTCGCGAGCCAGCATAAGACGCACACAGAGTCACCAGTGAGTTTTTTCAGTGAGTTTATTACGGTGAAAAGGTGTTAACACAAGCTGCTGAGAAAATGACAGGAGTCTTCACAGAACAGGAAGCATAGGGCTATACAGCACACTATAGGTCCAGAGCAGGAGACAGTCACACACAGTCAGGCTTGGTAATAATAGCACACTGGCTGCTAAGGCAGGGACTTACAGATCATTATACGCCGGGAGGAATAAGGCTAATGTAGCACACTTACTGGTACCGGTGAAAGACGGTCAAGCCCAAGGCAGCCGAGGTGTGAATACAGTCCAGGCATCCGCAACGTGACGGTGGGTGAACAGCTAAACGACCAGGTTGGCGATCAGATTAGCGATCAGACACTGCTGCGTCCTAACGACGCCAGTGCTCAGCTTAAATAGACAAGGTACTAATGACAATGATGACACACAGCTGGCCGACCGTTGACAGGCGGAAGCCCCACCGAGCACTTTCACAATAAGAGCCCGGAGAGGCCAGAATACCGCCCGCAGCTGTCAAGGCCGGCAGCGAGACAAAACTTTAACCCGAGCGCGATCAGAACCGACGCTCGGGTCATAACACTGGTCACACAATACTGATGCACTCTACAAGAAGGGACAGCGCAGGCTGTTCCTGCTGAGGAGACTCAGGTCTTTTGGTGTACAAGGGGCGCTGCTGAAGACATTCTATGACACGGTGGTGGCATCAGCCATCACTTTTGGAGTGGTCTGCTGGGGCAGTGGCATTACTGCAGCCGATAGGAAGAGACTGAACAAACTGATCAAGAAAGCTAGCTCTGTCCTGGGGCAGCGCCTTGACCCGGTGGAGGAGATAGGAGAGAGAAGGACGGTGGCTAAACTGTCATCTCTGCTGGAGTCCGAGTTCCACCCTATGCAGGACATACTGAATGCACTGAGGAGCTCATTTAGCAGCAGACTACATCATCCCAGGTGCACAACCGAGAGGTTTCGCAGGTCCTTCCTACCAACGGCTGTCAGACTGTACAACCTAAGCAGGGCTGCTCGCAGAGATAGCAAAAAGACGTAACAAACTAATAGTTTTTTGAATGCAAAAGATGCAATAGACTTACACAATGGTCCCCTCCGGCATACAACTAGGAAAATACCGGTCGCTATGGAGGGTGAGAATATGTATGGGCACATAATCATACCATGTAGGATAACTAAGTAGACGGTTGTGCTGTTTCATCCCATCTAGCAACAATGCTCTGCACTGTGTGTGTTTATATATTTACATATTTATTCCATCTAGCTACAATGCTCCGCACTGGGTGTGTTTATATTTATATATCTATATATTTATTCCATCTAGCTACAATGCTCCGCACTGTGTTTATATATCTTACATATTATTCCATCTAGCTACAGTGCGCCGCACTGTGTGTGTTTATATATTTACATATTTATTCCACCAAGCTGCAATGCTCCGTACTGTGGGTGTTTATATATTTACATACTTATACCATCTAGCTACAATGCTCCACACTGTGTGTTTATATATTCATATATTTATTCCATCCAGCTACAATGCTCTGCACTGTGTGTCTGTGTGTGTGTATATATATATATTTTATAGTAATATGTACATATGTATATTAGCTGCTCTTGCTTGCTTTTTTTTTTTTTTTTTTTTTTTTTTCTTGCCTTCTGATTGTTGCTCTGAGTGTTGCTATCCCTGTGCTGTTGCAATCCAGGAATTTCTCCGTTGTGGGACTAATAAAGGCTTATCTTATCTTATCTTATCTTATCTATAGTACTGCATGAGTTTATTGATGATAGACTATAACCTCCACATATAAACAAAATTATGATGACTGAACAACTCCCATTCTCCAAAGTGCAAGATACAGTATTATGAATATAACTCATAAAGGATCACACAAGTGATCTGACAAAAATAAATAAATAAATAAGCATGCAGTTTATTTTACAGTGGCTAATATTGGATGTGCCATTCATTTTCAATTATTTTGTAATTAATATTCACACAATCAAATAAATCTCAGTTCAGTCCCTTTCATATTAAGTGGAAATTGTGCTACTTTAATTTTGGCACTTTACCTATACTTTAACTTAAAAAGTAAAGGATTTGAGTACTTTGTCCACCACTACTAAAAAAATAACGGGATGTTCAACTTACCAGTCATAACACATTCTGTGTAGTGCTAAACGTTGCCAGTGTCACAGCAGATGCTGGTCGGACTCTAGAATGAAAATACACACAACTTAAGTACATGCACAGCATGAAAGTGCAACATGTAAAAAAACACCTTTTTCACCAGGATTACAACTAGCTTATTTCATCAGATGTTGTCAACACAAGCGCAAAATACAAGGAGAGCACGGAGCACGGAGTTAGCATTGATGGCTAACTAGCTAGCTCATTGTCTGCACACAGGAGACAATGTTGTTGTTTGTTCAAAGTGAACTTTCCACTGCTGGGATAAATAATGTAAAAGATGCATAATATCACATCATATCACATCACACACCATCCTCTCTCTCCTAATATCATGGCTTTCAACTGCTGAAGTTGGGTGCTCCCGTGGCCATAAATTCATTTCAGGTGGCTCAGTCTAGTTCCCTCTGGATTCTGTGGGTCTGATTTCTGTGAAGCCATTCTATCGTTGTTGTTTATACTGATGTTTGCTTGCTGACTCACGGACGAATCTTTGCAAATGGCGGCTCGAGATTCTGTAATTCAGCCTTAAGACGTCGCTCTCATGACGTTATGCCCGGACCAAACAGTAGCCTGCAGTCTTTTGACGTCACATTTTCAGGTCGGTACGGAACTCTCAGAACCATTTGGGAGCAGGTCCGAAAAATCGGGACCGAAACCATTACAATTCCTAATGAAAAAGCCTACACAGCATGCTGAACCGAACTGAATAGGGCCAGACAGGTGCTTGTGGAAAATGGGCTTATGTGAGCTCTGATTGAGACAGCTGCTGCTGGAATTGGACTTAGCAAGTCTTACCCAGGATTTACGCTGACTCCAGATGCAGTCTGTTGTAGATGCAGTACGGAGGGACCCTTGCGTCCATCCCTACCAACTCCACTTGTGTTTTGCAGCGGCGTGGATCAGAACAGAGTCCAAAACACAAGATCGCATGAGAATTATACAAAATAACGCAAGATCTCAAAGACCCAAGAGTGACCAAGATGAACCGATCGCGATCACGTGATAACAACAAGTGTGATGTAGCAGCTCCCACCTGGATTTTTTGACTCTAAATAAAACGCAAGTAGCCCATTAATTTTAATTCTATGATGCGTTTGTATGTTTAGTCAAGTTTTTACCTTCTCTGACACAATGATGGAGGAGTAGACCTCAGAAAATAACGGTTGATCCTTAAATAATTTTTAATGAACAAATGGCTATTAAATACCACGAGATACCGCGGGATTTCCTTGCGGATTGGATCCGGCATCTGTCAAAAATAGACTTGTTGCGTTTCATTAGCAAACCGAATTTGATGAGCCGGATTTGTTCTGGAGTGGTCCAGACCAGGTGGGGATTAGACAATTGATGAGAATGGGAACTATTTGCTGTGGAGGCCGGATCGCAGCCATAATGTACTGCATCTGGAGTCAGTGTAAATCCAGGGTAAGAACATAATCCAGATCAGTTAAAAAGACTTAAAAAATCATAATAAATCCTGTGGTCATATCTAATAATTGTCAAGCAAACCTCTAAAATGCCAGACTCATAAAAGGTGTCTGTGTAACTGGAGCAAAAGCTCCCTAAACAACAGAACTCCTCGTTTGGGTGAAGCACCGCAGTAAGGAACAGTAGGCAGTAGTGTTTAAACAAGGTTTATTACCAATCACTGTCAGGCTGCAGGAGTGCAGTTCAGTTTACAATCGCTGTTTTTTTTTTTAAAGTTATCTTTTAAAAAAACACTAAAACACCATAACAAAACATGCAATAATAATAACATGCAACAAATCAACCAGTAAAAAAACAAAACAAAAACAACTACTAAAATAAAAATGGTTAACTACTAAAAAAAAAATGGTTAAATATACCAAAAAAAAATGGTTAACAACTACTAAAATAAAATGGTTAAATATACTCTTAAAATAATCCAGCATAATAATAATAATAATAATAATAATAATAATAATAATCCGTTACATCTGTTTACCATGTTTAAATGCACAGCACAAATCCAAGCCGCTTTGTCCGGCTGCTGATTCGTACAGCTGCCTCCCACACAGTTCTCAGTACATGGACCTGTACTGTGGAGCAGAGACCGGCACACCGGCTGATTCGTACAGCAGTTGCCTCCCTCACGTTCTCATTAGTTCAGTCATTGAACGTACTGAAGAGCAGTGAAGGAGGGAGCCCCTCCCACTCAGTTCAGCCATGTTTCAGTTCAGTGAGTGTCAGGCAGTAAAGCCTTATGCACAGTGCTTTTCCCCTCTGGTCTGCTTTGGTCCGCGTGCACTTTGGACAAGCCCGGCGCACACACAGTGTTATACATGCTCACTTTTTTCATCTACCAGGCCAAACAGTTGACGCATGCATGCAACTGTTATTTGTAGTTTTGCACCAGCCCTATGGGTAGCGCAAATGCGCTAACATGCAGTTTATTCACTGGCTGTAAACACGAGAGTGACGCACATTTTTTTTGTAGTAAAAACAATGGTGTCATTTCAAGAAAAAGGAGGAATTACCATTTCCCAGTGCTCTTCTCTGCTCAAGCTGCTGCTGCTGCAAAAGGATTCATGTACTGTATGTTTATTCTCATCTTCCGCCTCCTTGTTGTCTAGCGCCACCTCATGAATCTTCAGTCTTCAGTCTTGCGCATGCTCTGTCAAATGCGTTCAGATCGTGGGCAGGCTGTGCGGTCATAAAATTTGGGCTGCACGCAGCCGTCCGCAGTAGAGCCCTGTGTAAACTAGCTGACTGGAGACAATGTAAATTTTGTTATATAAAGTTTCCGGTTGCACGTACACGGACAGCAGAGGTGCTGCATGAATCCAGCTTTAGAGCTGCAGTACAGCACTGAGTGATTCGGTGTACAAATCTTTAGAACGGATTTTTTTAGTGAACGAAAAGAAGGGATTCAGTACATTTTAGTGAACTGTGGATCCCATCACTACCTGATACCTGGCCAGTTTATCAGAATCCAAATAGAGGCTTTGATTAAAATCCAAAGTCCAATCAGAATGATAAAAACTTAAAAAGGGAAATTGTCACTTAGAGTGATTACCATAAAACTGGGAGGAAAAAAAATGCGGAGTCAAATTGAAAATACAGTGGTACCTCTACTTAAGAACATCTCTACATACGGAATTTTCAGGTTACGAGACGCCTCAACGGGAAAATATTGCCTCTAGTTACGAACGAAATTTCAGGATACGAAAGGCAAAAAAGTACGCGCTCCTCGCAGCTTCTGTAGTTTACCGAACGTAAACATACCTGTAGCTGCTCTGCCATTGGCTATCGCCTAGCATCTTCCTGGTATCCCATTGGCCACGAAGTTTTTTTTTTTTTCCAAAACTTTATGCGTTTGGTTGATCTCGCCAAAGAATATGGCCGTAATACATCAACGATCAGCACGGTATTAAAACAAAACGAAGCACTTACAAGCCGACAAAAGCAAACGTCCTTGGATCAGAACATGAACCAAAGAAGGCAAACGGTGACGACGTCGACGACGATAGCAGTTAAAGGGTAAATGAACATAATTTTTATTATTCTTTCTCTTTTATTATTCTCTTTTATTATTCTTTCTCTCATTTTAAACTCTCATTTTATGTTTATTGTGCAGTAATCTAATTGTAACATGTATTTGTTACATGTTTTGATGCGTTTTTACGATTTATAAAAAATTTATGCCCGAATTTTGGGGGCTTGGAACGGATTACGGCATTTACATGTAAAACACGCCTCTACTTACGAATTTTTCACGTTACGAGAATTCTTCCGGAACGAATTAAATTCGTAAGTAGAGGTACCACTGTAACTTGGTGGAGTCAGAAATTGTCTTCTTAACCACTTGCACTCCGTTGTTCCGCGGGCGGGCAAGTCTCTGCGTCCTAAGACGCACGAGGGCGCACGAGAGCGCCCTCGTGCGCGCTTGGACGCATGACGCATGATGGTGGTGATGTAGGTGGTGTGGCCTCCAAGCGCCACTGAAAAAAAAATCTGCAAACACAGCCGCGAACAGATTAGTTCATCTGATTGACCTCTCATTCGACTAATAAGAGCCTTGAATTGGGTTTCTGAAACGTTGAAGAACCAATGAATGAAAACCTAGGAAGGAGGACCCGCCTCCCAACGCTTTGAATGCAGTGAGCCAATTGAAGCAGAGAAGTTCGCGAGCTGTTTTTTTTTAAGGCTGGGTGAAGACTGGCTGCTGCAGCGGATCAAAAAAGGACACAGGAAGAGCTCCACAGACCCAGCAGCATGGAGACCATCCACAAATGCAACCTGTGTGACAGGGAGTGCCATTCGTGGATCGGCATGTTCGGCCACAGGCGGTGCTTATTTTGTATTGGTTCCAGCAGAGTAGACGTTATGATTTCTTCCATGGTCATTGTAGACCGACAGAGGCTGACGACGAAGGCTGAGTGACACACACGCCTTCGCCAGTCTTTTTTTAATTACTACTGTTATTTGTTTTGAAAAATCGTTCGCCAAAAACCGCAATCATGGAAGCACAAAACCGCAATAATGGAATTATGTTTTGATCGAGTCGCGAGACCAGAACCAGAGCGGACCAGCGTCGCGTTCGTCTGACAATGAGGAAGACAAGTTCGCCAAGACTCCGCTGTGAAGAGGTAAGGTGTTATAAGCTAAATTATTCTCTATCCCTGAAAATTGTAATCCAAAATGACTTTTGACCAATCAGTAAATTACAGCTGTGCGGTTCACGAAGTCTGAAGTTCGTGCGCCGTGGTACAAGGGGTTGCTCGCAGTGTACAGGCTGTGAACGCCCCCCACCCCCGCTATTCTTCTGCAGCGGGGGGGGGGGGGAGCCGCGGTGACTGCACTGCTGTCCTACATCACCACATAAGGCTAATCCGTTGTGTAGCGATGGCTAAAGTCCATCCTCTGTAGCGAGCGGGGGGGGGGGAGATAACCCCCCCCACACACACACACAGTAGCGAGGGGGGGGGGAGCCGCTGTGACAGCGTTGCTGTGGAAACATGCAACGAGTGTAATCTGTCATGTAGCGAGGGCCGAACTCTGTCCTTGGTAGCGGGGAGGGGGGGACGACCCCCCCCCCACACACACACACAAACACAGCCCTGAGTGTAACCTTTCCTTTGAGCCTAAAATGAAGCTTCTACATTGAATCATTCAAAAGTTACAGACGTTTTTCCAAACTGTGCCATTTGGCACAATTTGGCACAGTTCCAAAACGCCTGGGAACAGCCTGAGAACAAAGCTGTGTAAAATATTCATTTTTTGTGGTATTGTTACCAAATTTGGATCTCAGCTGGATAACACTTGGTTCTACATTTCTGTTGCATTTTCCAGCCGGATCGGACAGCTGTGTGTTATTTACAAGCATTTGTATCCAAAAAAACACTGTATCCAAATTTTTTTTCTTCAAGTTCAGTATGTTTAGATGACTGTAACTCAGTGGCTGGAGCACGTAGAGAGATTATGTTTTTTTTGCCAAAAAATTCAAAGTGTTTTCTTTTAAATGAGACCAACCCCATGAAGATGCTGCAAAGGGTTGAATAACAGCTTTCAATTTACTTTGGGCACGTTATTTTTTTGGCATTTTTAGGAAAATTGCCCGGAGTGCAAGTGGTTAACAAAGTTTCTCAAAAAGGCGCAGCTTAGGTGAAACAAAAGTTTAAGTAACAGAGAAAGGAGGGAAGAAGGTACAGAAGTTATAAGATAATGATACTGGCCCGAAGCCAGGACTGCCCATTCGTTCCTTGGGTGCAGCTATAGGACCATGGATGGTTCCGGGTAAAAGTTGAATGACAAGGAAAATAACCAATCCAGTTGAGACACAGGGGATAAATGAAGACAGATCCCTAGCCAATCAGACAAAGTTTGTTTGGAAGAGGGCCATAAAATGTACTGATAAGGAAACCTTCCTAATATTGACAGAGGATTGATCAGTTCTAAATCATGTGACTTGATATCCCCACATATCGGTAGGAGTGACTAAGTATGTAGAATGATACACTCATGTATCATTCTACATTCCACTGCGCCACCGTGGCTGCACGGTGGCGCAGTGGTTTAGCACTGTGGCAGCACAGTTTACCCTCGGCCGGGGGATCGCAGGGATCATGAGATCGTGGGTTCGATCCCAGCCCCCGACCAACAGTGAGCTGTGTGGAGTTTGCATGTTCTCCCCGTGTTGCGTGGGTTTACTCCGGGATTTCTCCGGTTTCCTCCCGCATACCAAAAACATGTAGGTTTAGGGCGCTCGCGCACGCAGCGACCGGCAGCCGGTGGCTTGTCACCAGACTGCAAACCAAATCTACCTACGGGTACAAATAAGTAACAACAAAAAAAAAAAAATGTATAAATACCAGAGTGGTGGCCTAGTTGGTAGAGCATCCGCCCCACAACCGGAAGGTCGTGGATTGAAATCCTGGCTGGGTCATACCAAAGACCATATAAAAATGGTACTTTCCACTTTCTAGCTTGGTGCTCAGCATAATAGAATAGGGAAAGGAAAGTTAACACACAGAGCTACCAGAGGGATGACCCCCCCACTGTAGCTTTCACTACTTACAGTAGCTATGTGGCCTCAGGTCAAGGAAACGGAGATGGGTGGCGCCCCATACTCCACATGGTGTCCCACTGGCTGTGGGGGGTGGGGGGATACTCATGTATAAGAACTTCTAAAACTTACTTGTATTAATGCTGGGAATGTAGTTTAAACATTTTTTTACAAATTAATCTCACCCGTTTTCAAAAATTAACAGCAATTAAGCGTGATTAAATTTTTTAAAACTAATTAGTAACTGTGATTAATCACAGGAAATCTTGGGGTAGGGTGGAGTGAGCATGCATAGGCACAGTAACTACACATAAACACTTATTTCATACACTTCTTTACCTCAGAATAAGTTTTACAACATGTTTATTCTGCTTGCCATAACAATCAGCCTTGACCATAATTGACATTGCTACCTTGAGAGCTCTTATTGTGTAAAAATCAGAACGACATGGTATTGGCAGTATTTTCCTTATTTTGGAGCGACAAAAGAGTGAGACTTGGCAACACTGTTGTAGTGTTGCTAACTATACACAGTATCCTAAGCCTAATATTTATGCCTCGGTAAAACAGAGAGGCATATGGTAATCAGTTAATGCGTCTGTGTGTGTGTGGTTGTATCTGTCCATCCGTCTGTCTGTCTGTTACCAGCTTTTCAGCTCACCCAGTCAAAATTAAGTCCAACTAAAGGCTTGTATCATTGTTTGACCATATTTTCTCAACTTTTAATTTGCCAGAATTTCAAAATAACACTTTGTAACACCATTTCGGTCAATGCCACAGCGAAAAAAAGGTATTGTAATAACTATCCCAGGCCACTAGAGGTCGCAGTGCCACTATTTTACAGCCACCCATGCTACCATGCCACAGGCACTGAGGCACAGCACCTTGGTGCTTTAATTTATTTATTAACTAGTGCATGCCCGTAGAAAGCAAGTATTTGTGTCTGAAACACGTAGCCCAATCAGGCTTTACGGGCCCAAATGTAGGCTGTGTTTGAAAGTGGAATACAGAGGTGTAGCATATATGTAGCTATCACATGCTAGACTTTGACAAATATGAAAGGTACTGAACTGAGATTTATTTGATTGTGTGAATACTAATTACAGAATAACTGAAAATGAATGGGACATCCAATATTAGCCACTGTTTAAGAACTGCTTGTTTATTTTTTTTTTTCAGCTTGCTTATTTGTGTGATCTTTTATGACATCCATAAATGTTGTATCTTGCACTTTGGGGAATGGGAGTTGTTCAGTCATCATTATAATTTAGTTTATATGTGTAGTTTATAGTCTATTGTCAATAAACTCATGCAGTGTTATAACAGGACACGTTTACAAATATTTGAGACCCACTGTAGTGTATCCTTTTATATTTTAGCAATATTATAAGTACAAAACACCGAACATTATAATTTTTTTTTGTATTTGTATCTTGTATACTTTATTGATCCCCAGAGGGAAATTCAGGGCATCCACATAGGGTGCTGATCCCATCACCATTCACACACACGCACACACACATGCACACGCGCACACACACACACACACACACACACACACACACACACACACACACACACACACACACACACAGAGGAGAAAGCCGTTTGGCTACAACCTTTGCATTAGTGTTGCACATTTGTCTGTAAATATTTAAATAAAAATGATTTATTTCGTTATTTGGGCATTTTTGCGTCTTGTTGTCGTTGAGTCAAAGTGTGCATATGTGTCCGCATGTAATATGCAGTTGATCTGGTCATTCTGCTCCACAATGAAGCAGCAGTCGGGACTGTCATCTACCACTGACCAGGCAGGCTGAGCGTGCCTCCCCGCGAACGATCGTGGAGCGCCCTGTTGGATACTGGTGTTGCCCGGTTAATGGGAGTCTCGGCTGCTGCTTTACCCGTGTGCCAGTGATGTCCTTTGCGGCACCACAGGTTCCCACCAGCCCCACCCCCCCTTCCCGTACCTTGTGTTCTCCATGACGAATTATCCATTAGACCTACACAATTACAGTTGCTTTATGGTATATATTTTGACTGAGTGACTCCATACTCGGGGATAGCACTTATAAAATCCTTGTTTGCAAAGTGTGGTCGTGATGCGGGTAATGCTGTGTGTTATCCAATCAGCGTAGTCATGTTGCAGGTGATGCTGTGTGTTATCCAATCAGCGTGGTCATGATGCGGGTGATGCTGTGTGTTATCCGATCAGCGTGATTGTGATGCGGGTGATGCTGTGTGTTATCCAATCAGTGTGGTCATGATGCCGCGTATTGTCCAATCAGCATGGCCGTAATGTGGCATATTATCCAATGAGCACGGAGTCAATCCGAAACCCTACCCACACTTCTTGAAGACAGGGGATGAAGACACAGAGCGTTCACAGAGCTGTGGCTGAACTTATTGATGAAAATTACATATTTTGATTGAGCGACTCCATATTCAGGGATGCACACCTTCGTAACCTCAGGAAAGCACATTTAAAATCTTAGACCAGTCTGATAAATGGTTTGAGAGATATGTCAGGAACACACACACAGACACACACACAAACAGACAGAGATTTCTTGCATTTATAGGTAGATGATGCATAAATTTACTAATCCAATGGGAAATATATATATAAAAAAACATACTAAACTGCTTATGCCCATTTGATTCTGATGTGCTGATAATGAATAATAAAAGAATGAAAATATCAGTAGTAAGGCAATTGTATAAACTGTGTAGGAAATAGGAGAGTAATAAAGTCACCATGAAGAAAACAGCAAAGGATGTGTTGTTGGCAATCAAGAATTAAACACCAGTGTGTGCTAGTGACCACTGCTGACACGGGACCATATTACAACAACACGGTCCATAATCAGTTGTCACTGACGCAGAGCATATTTATGGGTGTTTCCAAGTTCATTTCCTTTTCACAGCGACGCAAAAACAAATTTTCTGCCAGGCACAAAGTGTAAAAGAGGTTGATCTAATTATTCAGAGGTGTGTTTTGGTTAATCCAATCCAAAGCGCTCCTGCCCATCCCTTTAATGCACAGAGGTGCTTCATCTAAAGTGAACTCTGATCATGATGGTTTGTTTAAGATGGGTTTTGTGCTGGCCAAAGGGCATGTGCGTGAGCGAAAATGCACATGATAGTAATGCTGCTTGGTGATAAGTAAGACATCAATCACAGTTGATGCCCAGTTAGTTATTTTAGAGAGAACAAACTAGTAAGAGGTAATGCTGGGCTGAAAAATCAGCTGAATGATTTAATGTAGGGTGTATGGATGCAACACTCAGACATGAATAGGTTTGAAACTTCAGGAAAAGAGGATGATGGCTGTGCAAACTTTCATAAAATGGAAGAATCACTAACAGTGGCGCGGAAGTCACTCCCGGCCCATGGAGAGATGGAGGACTCCCGTTCCTGTTGCTTTCGCCAACCAAGAGTCTTGCGTCTCATGTGGGGGTCTGCCGAGGTTTGTGGATCTCTGTTTCAGTCCCTTCTGGGCTGAAGGGAAGGAGAAGATCCGGCGTGGCGTCCCATCTGGCACTGACCCCCACCACGAAGCGAGCCCACTCTCAGCGGCCCCTCCCAGTGGCTAACCACAGCTCGAGAACCCCGACTATAGTGTGGCGCAGGCGGCCTCGGCCTGGCTGGAAACCTGGGGGCATGCAGCCGTAGGCAGATGTGGACTCATCTCCTGTCTCTCTGGGGAGTTACAGTGAAAAGTAAAACCCTGTTCATTCATTCCTTCATTCATTCTTTCATTCCCATATTCTTTCAATTCATATTATTATTATTATTATTATTACTCTGTATATGTACTACAGAATTCAAAGAGTTTATAAAAATGGGTGAAAGTTTATTTCCCACATAGAAGATTTGAATGCATCTGGATATTTTAACTGTCTTTCTTTGGAGAAAAACAAAGCCGTAAATATCCATTGAGACGTTATCTGATGGGATTTGTTGGGTGAGGACCAGTTTGGGTCTTGGAAGAGATATCTCTGGTTGGTATTTGTATCTAAAGAGTCCTTCCTTATGAAAAGAGGGTGAAGTCAAATCGGGCCAATAATGTTACAGTCTTACTCCACACTCAGCAGTTTTTGGGGCCGCTCTGAAGTACCTACTCCTGACCAGGACCATCTTTCGGCCGCTAAAGGTTCCTGAAAGCTTCCCCTTACAGAGACTTACTGGTAGTGGAAACACGCACATGGGGGAAGTTCCTGCAAAATTGGTTCCTGGTAGTGGAAATGGGCCGAAAGACGTATGATTTGTGTGTGTGTGTGTGTGTGTGTGTGTGTGTGTGTGTGTGAGGTCTGTTAGGGATAAGACTACCAACCTAGCATGCTGTCAAGGATGCTTTTTGAGACTTTAACTTTGGGGCTTTGTTCTGCAGTGCTTATTATCCAGCATACAATAGCAATGGTTTCTTCATTGTGGTATGCCTGGTATTCTGCAAACAAAGTTCATGCTTGGTGCTGTCCAGTCTGTTTACAACTTGCACTGAACTCTGACTTGGTATGACAAAAAAGGGGAAAAAAGTCTCCACCTTGTGGCATTATTCAGCATTTACCCCTTACAGGTCTATAGACGTGGACAAATCTGTTGGTACCCTAAATCCGGCAGGCCAGAAGGCCAGAGTCACGCCAGATTCAGGCCAAAACATTTTGGCTTCCTGGGTATAATTTTTAATAATATTGGCATCTGAGGTCACAGGAACGTGAAACTGCTTGGAGAAGGTCTGACAGCCTTTACCATGGCTATCTATAATCTACTTTCTGACCTCCTCAGACAGCTAGCTCCCTTCTTTGCATTCTCTGGTGCGTGTTCAGTGTGGTACACACAATGACACCAAACTATAGCACATTTTTCCCCTTTAAATGGGTTGAACGGCTGATGAAAAGAGAGCACCTGCGATACTAATTAAAATCACTTGTTGGCAGTGATTGCTGCAAAAAGTAGTACCAAAAATATTACATTTAAGGCTACCATCTTTTTGGTTGTTCCATTTTAATTTCTTTAGTTATACAAAAGCTGAATCAATAATCACTAGCAAAGACGGATTTGTGCTAAATTTGATATGAACAATAAGGGATGCCATTAAACTTTCGTCAGTTTCAAGTTATTTGAAAGACATTCAGTTTTTTATTTTTTGTGGAATGGTACCAACATATTTGAGCATGTCTGTATAGTTACCAGGAGGCAGAGCAAAATTTTGACAAAATAAAAAGACAAAAAATGTCCCCCAAATAAAACAACCAGCTTTAGCCAGCCCATTTTCTGGTGGTCAGCATATCTGTCTACTCCAGATAAAGCTCATGGAAACGACTAAATGGGAAGGAAAAAATTTTGATCAGAAAATGCTGTGAGGCTGATTGTGGTATTAGCTTTCCTCAAGTCCAAATGTAGTAGTGGAGAACCCATTTGGCCTCCAGGGGGTACCTTTGCTGTCACTCCTGTTCATGTAGCGAAGGCTAATTAGACCAGGTGTGCTGAAGAAAAATATGACTATATTAATGGTTTATTAGTACAATTAAGATTTTAGGGGTGTTTTGTAATTATTTCAAAACATTTAGATGAATCAAAGCAAGAAAAAACTCAGAGAAGAGCTTTGCATTGGACTGTTGTTTTTTTCCACAATATCTTTATTGAACCTTTTTTTTTTTTTTAACAAACATGATACAAACAATCAAACACTAACACTAAAGTACTACAAAAAAAAAAAAAAAATGCACTAAAAACACCAACAACCACCAACAAAATCAAGTCTTCAACAATGCTCCTCTGTTTAGTCTAGACAATCCAATACGTAAGTATACATATTATGTTCACCAGTTTGGAATTTACAAGGTCCACACACATCATTCACCTTCTTCTTCAAGAGTTATGTTTAAATTTTTTACATAATCAATAAAAGGTCTCCATATATTCTCAAACACAATTTCCTTTGATTTCAGTATATATGTTATTCTTTCTAATGGAAGGTTTGTTAACATCTGTCTTAACCACTGAGTCACATCTGGTCTATGAGTCTTTTTCCATAATAGTGCAATACATTTTTTGGCATTAAGCAAACTGAGGTCTATGAATGTTCTTTCACTTTTATTGAAATTATGCTTTTCTGGGTACAGACCCAACAAAACCAGTTTAGGATTCAATATGATTTGTTTTGAGATTATTTTTTCAATTGTTACCCTCACCTCTTCCCAAAACATTCTTATTAATCTACATTCCCATAAACAATGAAATAGGGTTCCTTTACTTTCCATGCATTTTGTGCATGTATCTGGTATATTTTTGTTATATCTATTTAACTCCTCCGGTGTAACATACATCCGCATTAACCATTTGAAATGTATCAATTTAAGGCGTGCATTTATTGATTTGGTTTGAGCTTCTGTACAAGCCAATTCCCATTGTTCCTCTGAAATTTCAATTTGCAGATCTTCTTTCCAGTAGTTTAATCTTTTCAGTGAATTTTCACTTGAAGATAGTGTCAATGAGTTATAAAACTCTGAAATAATACCCTTTCTTTTACTATCTTTCATCATCATTTTTTCCAAGGATGAATAAATAGGTCGAGTGAGAGCTTTATTTTGATTTGATCGAATAAAGTTTCTAAGTTGAAGATATTTAAAAAAATGTGTTCTATTGAGATTAAATTTGATCCTCAGCTCTTCAAAAGACATTATGTTGTCTGCACATGGCAAATATAAATCCTGAATCTTTTGTATCCCTTTTAAATTCCATACTTTAAATACAGCGTCCGCTCTCCCTGGTTTAAAATATTGATTACCCCATATTGGACTAAATTGTGACAATAACTGTGGTTCTTTTAAATAGTTTTTAGCTTCACACCATATTTTGATCATATGCTTTACAAATGGATTTTTAACTTGTTTTTGTAATTTTTTTGCCGAATCTGAGTATATGAATATGGGAAGAGGTAAAGGTAAATTGTATGATTCCATTTCAGTCCAGTGAGGGAGATCATTTGATGAAAAATAATATGTCATAGACCTCAGTTGTGCCGACCAATAATACAACATAAAATTTGGACATTTCAGACCTCCACGATCAAATGGTAAATATAATAAAGACAGACGTAATCTAGCCCTCCTGTTGTTCCATATAAATTCCACTAACTTTTTTTTTATTCTTGAGAATAGATCTAAAGGTGGTGATAAGGGAATGTATTGAAATAAATAAAGTATTTTAGGTAAAATATTACTTTTAAGTATATTGATTCTCCCGATCATCGACATTGGTAGTGACATCCATCTCTGAGTTAACTCACTGATATCTGACATTAAGGCTTCATAGTTGACACTGGCGACTGATTCTAGCTTAGGCATAATTTGGATTCCTAAATATTTAAACTGATTTACAACATTGAATTGATTTACCTCAGGGGCTGGGTAATTTCTCTGGGTCTCATTTAGCATTAATATTGAAGATTTAGTTTTATTTATTTTATATCCTGATATTTCCCCAAAATTCTTTATTAAATTCAACAAGGTTGGAATTGATTTTTTTAGATTCGACATAAACAAAATTATATCATCGGCGTACAGGGAGATTTTATGTTCTGTTGGTCCAACTTTAATTCCATATATTTGTGAATGTAAACGTATCGCTATCGCTAAAGGTTCAATTGCCATAGTAAACAGTAAAGGTGAGAGTGGACAGCCTTGTCAACATCCTCTATTGATTTTTATTGGTTTTGAAATATTGTTATTTGTTAGGATTTCTGCTGTAGCATTATTGTATATTATTTGAACCCATTTTATGAAATTATTTCCAAGTCCAAACCTTTGTAGGACTTCAAAAAGAAAGGGCCATTCAACTCTATCAAAGGCCTTTTCGGCGTCCAATGATAGGAGAGCTGTATCCGGTGCTTCTTTATTAAAATAGATAATATTAAATAGTCTTCTTACATTATGGAAGCCTTGTCTACCCTTTATAAAGCCATTCTGATCTCGATTAATAATATTTGGTAAAATTTCTTGTATTCGTCTTGCTAAAATTTTACAGATTATCTTAAGGTCGGCGTTTAATAGGCTTATTGGTCTCATATTTTCACATTTATTAGAGGGCTTACCTGGTTTTGGCAGCAGTATAATTAAGGCTTTATTTATGTATGATGGTAAATTATTATTTTGAAATGCTTCTAAAACCATTTCCAAAAAAGGTTTTATTAATTTATTCTTAAATTTTTTATAAAGGTCAACTGGAAGACCATCTGGTCCTGCACTTTTTCCTGATTTCATATTATCAATGGCTAGCCCAACTTCTTCTTGACTAATTTTAGACTCCAATATCTCCCTGTTTTCATTTGGAATACACGGTATAGATAGTTCGTTCAAAAACCCATTTAGTTTTGTTAAATCAGGTTCATTTTTGGTATCATATAATTTTTCATAGTAATCTCTAAAGGCTCTATTAATTTCTAAAGGATCTATAACTACCTGTCCGTTACTTATAATACTGGTAATTGGTGTTTTAATTTCCAATTGTTTAATCTGCCATGCTAATAATTTTCCTGATTTTTCACCTTGTTCATAAAAAGATTGTTTCAATCTTAGAAGACTCGAGGCAGCTCTATTCGCTGATTTTTTGTCGTATTCAGCTCTCAAAATCAGTAATTCATTCTCCAACCTTGGGTCACTTCCTGCATACACTTTTTCCTGAAGATTTTTTATTTTATGTTCCAATTTAGCTCTCTCCTCTCGAGTCTTCTTAGATTTTGATCCTGTATAACTAATAATATGCCCCCTAATAAAAGCTTTGAAAGCCTCCCACTTTACACATGCTGATGTTTGTGTAGTATTGATGTCAAAGAACTCGTCTATCTGTTTTTCTATATACTTGACAAATTCCTCATCCTGAAGCCATTTATGCTGAAATTGCCATCTACCTGATTCCTTTGTCAATTTTTTATCTACATATAGTAGACAACAGGGTGCATGATCAGAGATCACGATGTTATCATAAAAGCAGTTTTGAATCTTGGACCTTAATTCTGTGGAAATCAAAAAATAATCAATACGTGAGAATGTCTTGTAGGTACTGGAATAACAAGAATAGGCTTTAACTTGTGGTTTCATTTCTCTCCATATATCTAACAATCTCAATTCTTTCATAAAATGATTAATAGTCATCCTACATCCAATGTGCGTACAATCCAGTCCTGTTGATCTATCCACACCTGGATTCAATGTACAATTAAAATCCCCTGCTATTATATGTTGCCCTGTAAGTGATGATAAGATGAGAAATAAATTAGCAAAGAACTTCTGATCATCTATATTGGGACCATATAAGTTCACAAGATTTATATTTTCTAATAGCAAAGAACCTTGAATGATTACATATCTTCCAAATTTGTCTCCAATTACATTTTTCACTTGAAAAGGAACTGATTTATGTATGAGAGTCATAACTCCCCTGGCTCGGGATGAAAATGAAGAGGTGAATACACTTCCCTGCCATCTACTCCTAATTCTTTTAACATCCTCCTCTATCAGATGAGTTTCTTGTAAAAACACAATTCTTGAACCCATGTCCTTTATTTTATTCATAACTTGTTTAAGTTTTTTTAAATTTTGTAGACCTCTGCAATTCCATGAAGTTAAATTAAGATTAACACTTTGGTCCATGATCAATAGAGAGTTTGGGATTACCTTGCAGTGTAAACATGCTCATACAGAGAAGCAAAAACATGAGTGGTTGAACATTCATCCTACAAACTACACACAAACAAATTCCCCCTTCCCACACTTGTGGCAAACCCCCCAAAATCAAAAGAAAAATTCTGTCTCCCGATATAGCCATCGACTGTTCCACACCCACGGGGAACAGCCTAAGCCACTCCTTCTTCATCCTCCCAATCACCCTAACTCTACTGCTTTTAATGACGTAACATTAACTCTCCTCTGTAGTTTTCCAACTTAACTCCAAAATTTTTAACAACTTTGTACATCATAGTTTTTTTTTTTGTTTGTTTTGTTTTTGTTTTTTTGTTTTTTTAATATATAATACAATCTATATTTTGTAAACTTACTATTTACTTCAAGTCAGTCAGATGCCTGTGCAAATGCTTAATTATTCTACCTTATATTTTGTTCATGCTTAGCTCCCACCAGTCTCTTCTTCTTCTTTGATCTTCTTGATGAACTCCTGCGCCTCCTCTGGGGTCTTGAAGATGTGGGTTCTGCCCTCATACGTGGTCAGCAGTCTCGCAGGATAGATTACACCATGACGAATCCCAAGGTTGCGCAGCTCCTTACGTACGGGATCAAACTGCTTCCTCAATTGCTGGATTCCTGTGGCCAAATCTGGGTAGAACCGCACCTGCTGGTCCTGGTGTTTAATCTCTCCTTTTTTAGCTCGTGCAGCGTTGAAGATCTTCATCCTGTCTCTGTTGTTAAGAAACTTCATAATTAAGGTCCTCGGCGGTCCCTTATCTCTCCGTGGGCCAATACGATGTGCTTTTTCCAGAACCACTGCTGATTGCAACTCCTCGCTGCCCAGCACCTCCGGAATCCACTTTTCCAGAAAGGAACATACGTCCCGACCTTCTGATTCCTCTGGAAGACCCACCAGCCTCAAATTATTCTGTCTCGACCGAGATTCCAAATCCAAAATATTATCTTCCAGAGATTTATTTTTTTTTTCCAAAGTGCGCACCTTTAATTGAAGACGGGTGACGTCATCTTCAGCACTAGCGAGACGGAGCTCCATCTGCGCCGTTCGTTCTACACAGTCACCCAATTCCTTTCTTATTCCTTCCAACGCTGTCATAATCCCATCAAATCTAGAGGAAAAGTCCGCTCTCATTGAACTCATGGCAGCCATCAGCGCATCTGCGCCTCCCCCCGCAGAAATCGCACCGTTGCCAGCCTCCTCCGCCATATATGGAGCCCTGTTTGCTGCGTCACAGACCTGAAAGTCCGTTAATTTGGACTGTTTCGGCGGCTCGCTTTTTCCTTTTCCTGGTTTTCCAGCCTTAGGCTTCGCCGACATATCCTCGCCCAAACGCTGGGATACGTTCTGTCCCAAATGAGAGAGTTATTTGCCGATTTTTTTTCTCCAGGAGCAGAGCAGAGCGAGACACGTCCGTCCTACGTGGCAGCCATAACCGGAAGTCCTCATTGGACTGTTGTTGACTATTTGGAAAAATAGGTGATGCAAGATGTTTCATCTAATATCCTTGTTGGAGAGATTCTTAATAACAATGAATGAATGAATGAATGAATAAATCCCTCCTCATGAACAACTTTGCAGCATGCATTAGCTCCTGGGTTCTTACATTGATCTTTTTGTGAGATAACAAATCTGTGGTCTTTGGTCAGCAGTGTTCTTTTCCATAGCTGCAACAGTGGGTTGTCTAGCACATTTGCACACAACAGTGTCCATGTGACTTGTTTGCTCTTTCTCGTTTTGTCTTTGTGTTTGCCATGTGTCTGTCTGTGTGTAAACTCGCTCAACACTTTGCCATCTTGCCTCGGCAAGCAGCAAAATAAAATGGTTACGTATCACAGAAGAGTGTGACAGTGTGAAGGAGCATTGGCCAACTTTGAGGTCGCCGGTCTAATTACACTTCCGAGAGACTGATTTGGGCCCCGCTGCAGAGGTTGCTCCATGCAGGCTGCAGACAGATCGAGGAGAGTGCGGAGGAAAAAGAGGAAGACAGGGAGAGTTGTAAAAGAGAGATGGAGGGAGTTTCAATTTAGATTTAAATCAAACACTATTACTGCAAGTGCCTCTTTGGTGTTACACCAACAAGTTGCAGTTGTGCTTTTTTTTTTAAATACCTCTCTGGTCCTGGCCTGCTTCTTCTTCATCATGCTGTGACCCGAACTGACTTCAATTTCATTGTACGAGAAAGCCTAAAAGGGAAGTGGCTTTGTGCAGCACCGACCATCTGAGAAGAAAAGACTGATGCATCTTATCTTTCATCTCTCTAAATTACTTGTTTTTAGTATTTTTTTTTTCCTAGGGAACAGTTACGCTCCAGTATTCCTAAATATATGTCCTTGTAAGGAAAATCAAAATCCTGTTGCATAAGCACATTTTGATCATCCTTACATCCACTCCAATACTTTAGGATTAAAGATTTGGATTTAGGGCCGCCGTTAGATTAACGCTGAGGTCAGAGCTAATGTTTGTTTCAGGCGCTTGTGAACGAGCGATTCAAACATAAGTGGTGAAGTTTACGCAGTAAACATCGCTACTTTGTGTAAACTAAGGAAACGTTTAGATCAAGGGCATGATAGTTTTCCACACGTTTGTAGAATGCTCCAGTGTGGGAGAAGGGCGGGGTGGGGGGGGGCTCTTTGGGCAGGAGCACCCAGGGGTTAACGAGCGGTGTGAGAAAAACAGGCAGAGTTTGAGAAAGAGGGGGAGGGAAGCTCACACACACACACACACACACACACACACACACACACACACACACACACACACACACACACACACACACACACACACTGAATCCCAGAGGAAGCTGGGGATGATTTGGCTCATGAGAACAGGCAGCACTTCTGGGCTTTGAACACTGCTGTACAATAGCAGCAGGTGTCACTCCGTGTTGATCAGTGTATTAATAAATGATTAAATGCAAAAGCCACAGATTGCAGTTAATGACAGAAGTACAGGCTTTTCTTTTAAAAATTGAGAGAGCATTAGAAGGGTTCTTTCTGACCCTTGTTCATTTTTTTATTTGCTGCAGTGCAATCATGTTGAAGTCTGCTAAATAAAAACCATCTAGTTCCAATACTTTTTTGTAGTTGGCATGTAGCGACCCCTAACCCATCCATTATTGCCACCGGCATGGGCGGGTCACCGAGATGCAAGATGACAGAATTGACTCAAGCACCTGCTGCTTCTTGCGCATGCGTGCGCGCGCGCACACACCCACACACACACACACACAAACAGAGACCCAGTAGACTCTTTTCTGTCTGAAGGCCCTTCTCACGCAAATAGAGCAGGCAGGCAGGATCGCCTCTCAGCCTATTTATCAGGGGGGGGAGGGGGGGATCGAGGAGAGACAGACAGAGCAGACCCCTTCTATTGTCCTGGTTGGGTTTAAGGGATGGGGTGGTGTGTCTTTGTGTGTGTGTGGGGGGGGGGGCAGGCCAGGGATGCAACTGGGGCTAGAATGGGAATTGGGGACCCCAACAATGCGACAAAGCCCCCCACTGCTCTTCCTGCTTCTGAGAATGACCTGCTCTGACAGAGAAGGAAGAGAAGGAAAACTATAACATAACTTGGCCCAAACTTTGTTTTACTGTTTGGGTAAGGCCAGACCCTACTTGTTAATTTTGTCTGTGGTGTATTCAGTCCGATCACTAATGTCCAGCAAAATTGTATTACAGATAATGGACATCCGCACAAAGCTTTTGCTCAGTTAAAATCACACAGCAACTTACGGGCTGAAAATTTCAGAAAATGTGTGTCTCTAAAAGTCTGTAAATGTCCATGGTGAATCACCCCCTTAATATGGTTACAGTGTGGTACTTTGTTCATTTTAAAAACAATTGGCTGTAATTTGCTGATTCAAAACTCTGGCTTGGATCTATCCAATATCTGCTGTATCAGTATCTTCTGGAGCTTTTTAAATGCATTTACAGCTCTGGAAAACAATAAGAGACCACTACAAAATGTTTCCTAAATTAGCACCTTTACATGTATGGTAGCCATTCAGTTTGTCTGTTGAATTCCAACACAAGGACACTTCAGTCTGCTTAAGGAAGTATGGATTAGGTGATCATCTAAGTATGGTAAGATCTTTGAAAACTGCGAATAGAAATCTGAGTTATTACACAATTATAGATTTGAGTTCTTCTAAGTTAAAACTTTATTGCTGTGTTTAAGAATGATTATGAACTTGTTTTCTTTGCATTAGTTGATCTAAAAGCACATCTACAAGCAACATCTTTTTGTTGTTTTGGCCAGTTGTCATTTTCTGTAAATAAATGCTGTAAGTTAGAATATTTTGACTTGGAATCTGGGTGAGTTGTTTTCAGTAGGTTAGATAATTAAACATAATTGTTCATTTTACTCAAACACATACAGTACATATAAATAGTAAAAGCAGATGAAGTGATAATTTTGCAGTGGTCTCTCTGTCTCTTAACTTTTTCCCAGAGCGGTATATGACAAAACATGCTTTTCTTTGCAGATGATTATAGTAACAGCCCATTCTAAAAGTTTGCACTTTGTTTTTTGGCTCATACCAGTGAAGGCAAAATGAGCTAATGCCTTTGTGTTGCAGCATGAGAATTGCTACTTCTCCTAGGTAATTGTCCGGATACTCATTAAACTCACATACAGTCACATCCCCAAGTGGGTCTGCATGCAGGTTGTGTATAAGGTTAAGGTCAAATGTCAGGAGATCTGGGCACTTATGTAATTTCACAAAAATCACTACCAATCCAAGGCAATTGCCCAGACGCTCAACAAACTCACACACATTGACCCTCAGGTGGATCTGCATCCAGGCTGTGCCCAAGTGAGGCCTTAAGATATGACTATGTGTCATTTCACCTTTGGGTGGACCTATGCTATACATGCATGTGCATATATACAGAGAGAGAAGCACAGAGTGTTGGTGACTTTGGCTTGTGTTTGTCAGGACAGATCGACCGTCTGATTTTAGAATTGTAGATATGCTGTTTAGAACAATTAGTGCTTGTGTGACAAACGTTGCAAATAAACACTTGACTTTTGTCAAAATATGGTGATTTCTAGCTTCCAATAAGTAAATGGATGAAGATAAAAGCAAGATTCTACAATACCAAAGCTAAAGTCAAGGTTTTATATTTCTGTAATTCACTGTCTTTATATTGACTGTATTGCAAGTCTAAAGTCTAAACTGGTTACTAAATTACTAAACTAAAGTCACTTTTAAACACAACTCAGTGACAGGAATAAGAGTGCCCAGGACAAACGCTGTCTAAAATTCACTTGAACACATCTGGTTTTTACCTCATAAGGATTGTCCCATCAAGCCTGTAGGTACGCAAGAAATGCCACTGGAATATCCAGTGAAGAAGATAATGTAAAATTCTTCTCTCTTTTTTTAATACATGCTTTGTGGAAATGGAGAAAGCAAGTTAAACATACATGTTTCCCACCATCAGCTGTTGACAGAATGTCTGACTTGTCATTTTTGTAAGCTAATATCACTTAACATCAGCTGTGCTGGAAACTTGTCCGCCAGCCTGGAGTTTACCCACAAGTTTTCGTTTTTATTTGTTTCTGAGCTAATGCATTTGCCAGCCTAAAACCACCTTAAACCTCTGATGTGGGTGCGTGTGTTTTGCCTGTGGATGCGTGTGAGACGTATGCACTGCATGTAGCTGTGGGTCGCTCTTCTCTCTTCATCGAAGCGTGTACAGCACAGCTGTGTGTGTGTGTGTGTGCCACTTTGGAGCAGGGTGGGAGGTGAAGAGCAGTTTGTTCATAATGGATTATTGATTGGTCTGAGAATACACTGGCTCTGCACTGTGCACGTGTGTGTGTGTGTGTGTGTGTGTGTGTGTGTGTGTGTGTGTGTGCTTAAGGCTGCATACCATCCCCTCTGTCCCACTATGAACACTGAATGTCTTCACTTTATGAGCAACTGTACAGCGGCTGGCGGAGCGTTTGTAAAGTGTTCTCTGTATGCTGTGCACCATGAAGCAGTCTGTGTGTGTGTGTGTGTGTGTGTGTGTGTGTGTGTGTGTGTGTCTGTATGGGCTGTTGTGCGTTCAATGCTGCCTGTATGAATCGGTGTTAAAAGCCCACTGTGTGCATACATAGACTTTTGAAAGATGTCTGTGGACGACATTAAAAGCCCCCTCTGTTTTGCCTCTTGATTCCTCAGTTCCCCTGCATGTGTGTGTGTGTGTGTGTGTGTGTGCGTGTGTGTGTGTGTGTGTGCGTGTGTGTGTAGCCATGCCCATTTTAACAGAAGGTCCACTCTTTTTTTTTTTTTTCCCACTGCGCGTTCTTTTCTTTTTCTTTTTTTTTTTTTTCACCGCCAGCCTAAAATGCTGGTGTCTGCTGTTGCTGCTGTGCAGGAGGTAAACAGATCCTGTCCCCGCTGAAGAATGGCCCACATGAGAGAATGGCCTACTGATAAAGTGACAGAGCGAGTGAGCCGGTGCATTCTGAGAGCCAGTCTCCACACCCTTGGGTTCAGGAGATTTGTGTCAAGGTGGCCTTTGAGATGATTGCCGTGATGAGGGTGCATCCCGGCTGGATGACAGTGTTTTATTTCACACATGAGTAAGGCAGTTAGGGCCCATCAACGCTTGTAAATGGATAACCCCATATTAGTCTTTAAGTATTTAAAGAGGACATATAATGAAAATGTTCCTTTTTTTAGTGCTTTTGCCCTTTATATGCAGTCTCAACTCCAAAAACACAAGCCTGTCGCTGTGTTGGGGGGAGCGCTGATATCTAGCGTTCATTCAGTGAGCTGTTTTGATTTGCCTCTGCGATATTAGGAGTGGAGTTGACTGGAGCGATACCAGCCCTTATCTCCACCCATTTTATTGACAGTGGATAGTTCTCGGTGAGCATCTAATCCCATACCCCTGCAGTGCTGAGAGCAAGTTAGCTTCGTGCAGCAACAGTAGCTGTTCTCTATAAATTCTTCTAAACACATTTATGACACCTCGGTGAGAACGGAGGCATGTGGTAATCAATGTGTCCGTGTGTGTGTGATTGTATCTGTTCGTCTGTTACCAGCTTTTCAGCTCATCCCAGTCAAAATTAAGTGCAACTTTAAGGCTTGTATCATATTTTCTCGACTTTTAATTTGCCAGAATTTCAAGAAAAGGCTTTGTTTTCGAAATAATTTTCGAAGCTGTTTTCTTCCTCTGCCACTAAACAGCAAAAGCTCCTGTTTGTCTTGACTGTCATTGTATTCATGTACCTCCATCGCTTCTGCCATTTAAAACGTCTGCCACCGTGCTCTTCTTCTGTGTTTGGATTGCAGCTGTTCAAATCAGTTTGGTGGCTCTTGACTGCTGCCGACAGTAGGGGCATGTGAACTGCAGATTATTTTCACTGCACATGCGTGTACTCCAAAACCACGGGATGGGTTTGAATGAAGTTTTTTACCAGAGGTGATCCTTGGGCTAGAGAGGAACCCATAACATTTTGGTGATGATCCCAGAATGCATACCTCCACCAAGGCTCTGGCACCAAGGCGTCAGCACTTTGGTGCTTTCATATTGTATAGTACTTAATAAAAAAAAAATCAACAGAAAAATATGAACTGTATTCATATCATTATCATTATGGGTGCTTCATATTACAATTTAACTTGTTAATACTGATTTATGGATATGTAAATGATTTGTTATAGGGATTATTTTGAGCTTTAAAAGTCAGTGTTTTTAACAGGTTACAGTCTATGGTGAATATTATCCATTCACTGTATGAAACACACGTGTCTTAATGTTAGCTTCCAAAAGTATAATGTTACAATATTATCACACAAAGTGATAATCTATTAAACACTGTATAATGTTAGCTATATTTAGGCATTATTATGTACACATTGACCTAGAACAATAGACAGGACTGTCCTTCCAGCCATCCTCTGCCTTTTCATCATAGCCAGGATGTTATCAAAATTTTTGTTTAAATTCTAAAAATACATCTGAGTGATAATAAATGTTTATTAGCATTAGCTAAAGACTTCACCACTCGCCTGTCCAGATGTCTCCTGAAGTTAGATGCAGTCCTTTGGTGTCGTTAATCATTGTCCTTATTGTTAACAATAAACGGTTGATTTGTAGGTATACAGGTAATAATCCCCAAAACCAAAGGGTAATTAGCCGGTGGTCACTTGGTCCCCACGTAGAACTGCTCCAGTCAGATATCCTGTTTGCCCTGCTGATGTCCCAGACAACAGTCGGCAACAAAACAGTGATTGACCAGAGCTGATTATAGCAATTCTGTGATTCTGATCTTCATAGTATCCTGTGGCTTGAAGGTCTTAACACTGAAAAAGTAGGAAAGACACCACGAAGAAGAAAAAAAAAACCCATCCCTGCAGAGACAACTGCTGCTCACTATCGTTACTGTCGTTATGTTTCTATATAAATAATATATAACTGGGAAATAGTTTGCAATTAAAGAGAACAGTGAGTTTGTCATTGATAAAGTTTAGCCCAGCCCATGAGAGGCATGGATGCAGCTCTACAGGCGCTCTTGGCCCAATGCTGCGCAGTGTTATGTTCCACAAAGTCTGATGTAAAACAGTTCATTTACATTTGAATCTTTTTTTTTTTTTTTTTTTTTTTACACAAAAATACTACGTCTAAAATAGCTAAAATTAAAATCGCTGGGTCATCCCTGGCAAAAATAAATTGCTGGGCAAAATATTGTCAATCTGTGCATTTCAATGCAAAATACAAGATTTTCTGGCAATCTATAAACTCCCTGTGTCAGATTCACTCACAGAAATTGCTAATTACAATTTACATGCATCCTGCATGATTCTGCCGGTGTCGGGGGCTACAGAAAAGCACACATATAAAGTCACCCATCAGAAATTCATCCGCTGGGTCAGGTGCTGAGCAAAGTTAACAGAAAGCACAGCTGAAGTCCAAAGTCCTGGCTCTGTTGTTCTCTACTGAAAACATTGCAAATCTGCCTCCATATTTACTGTTCTGTGCTGCTTCTTAAATAATTCTTTTTCATTTTCTGCTTGGAAAATTGAGTGGTCTGCCAGGTTGCCAGGTCCACATGATAAAACAAGGCCAATGGCCAGTCAAAACAGCTCAATATCAGAACTAAAAACAGTCTGACGAAATTAATTAAAAACATGTTGTTCAGGTTAAACATATGTTTAGAATGTAAGGATATATATATATATATATATATATATATATATATATTTTACCTTAAATGACCATGTGTAACAGAATGTGTACTTAAACACAAATCAGTAAAGCAAGGTGAGTATACGTATGACAGACGGTGTAATATTTGGTGAGATTTGATTGGCCAGTGGGTTGGCAGGTGGCTAAGATCAAAAGCGTGTGCCACCGGCCAGGGGTGTGAGTCTTGGTAACTCTGATAAACTATATCAACATGTGGTAAAGGGGAATAATATGTCTCCCTTAAACAAACGTGAATGACCCTTTTAGATTCAACACCCAGTGTGGTTTGGTGTCAGAATCTGTGGGCTGTTCAGAAGTTTGTTGTGCACAGCACTACTGTGTGAAAACATATCAGTAACTAACAGGTCCTCCACGTGGCTTCCAAATTCCAGATTTGCTCCAGATGTGGACATCGGGAGTCTCTCAGAAACAGAAATCGTTGTAAAAGCTGCACGTAGATGGGAAAACGAGAGCAAATCTCTTCCTCTTTGCTGGTCCTCAGCAGACTATGCTTCGGCTTTCAACTGCAGAGGTTTACCATGGCGTGAAGGAGTGGGGACGACAGCAGCTCGTCTTTGTTTGACCCTGCCATCATTATCAGCTGAAAGCATTCCTCCATTTGCTCCGCGTGACTAAGGATAGTGTATATTGTGTTCAGAAAGGAGCAGATGAAGTTGGAAAAGAATTATTGGACTTCAGTTCTCATTTTTAGGCTCCACATTCTCTTGAAGATGATATTTAACGAAGAATAGCAGTCAGTCACGTGATGGCTTCTGCCTCCATTTGTGACTCCTTCAGCTTTAAACCTGCCTGTAATCAACTGATGTGAGACAAAGGTCATAATTCTTTAAAGAGACAGGTTCAGATATGTCTGACAGTGGAGTAGCAATGTCTCAAACTCAACTTTGACTGGTCATCAAGGTAGGCAATTTAAATTATTGAAATGGTTCCCTCTACAGGCAATCATTAAACGTGCTTTTATTTCCAGTAGGAGCATCACCATCCTAGGCCTTTATTAAATCTTCCCTGTCAGTGTGTGTTTGTCTGTGCGTGTCTCTGTGTGTGTGTGTGTGTGTGCTGAGGTCAATTAGCTTGAGCATGTCAATGCCAGTCAAGGTTTAGAAAATGGACTGGGCTTGACTGCCCAGGGTGATGGTGTATCTGTTTATCTCTCCTTGATGATTGTTAATAGAGCTTTGAAGTGCTCTGTCTTTTTCGGTCTTTGTCTTTCTTTTGTTTTTTTTGACGACTTTGATGATTTGGTCATTTTCTCTGTCTCTCCTGGACAGTTTCTTCCCACTAAAGCCAATTTGTCCACCCCCACCCCCACCCCTTTAGCCTTAGCAGCGAAGAGCCTGCAGTGTTTCCCTTCTGTTGGTTAATCTTATTAAATTTCAATTGGCACATGTGTCTGTCTGGTGGATGACAGGCTTATAGTTGAATAACCTCAAACCCTCCCAGCCCTCCTGACCCCCAGTCAACAAGGCCATTTAATGGGCAATAAGATCATTATCCTTTGTTTTTTTGTGCCAGAACTAAAAAAAAAAAAAAAAAAGACAACCTAAGTATTAATGAGTAGCATTAGGATTTGGAAGCAGCAAACAGATGGAGCAGACTGAGTGGAAAAACACATTGAATGTGGTTGAACAAAATGGACAGAACACTGAAGGTTATCATATGAATTATCTTTCATGTAATGATAGTTAATAACACTTTTTGTCCTAGTTATGCATGAGTAAGTACACTGAGGGGCCGTGCACATGACCAAACTGACAAACTTTTTTTTTTACAGTTCAACTTTTTTTTGTCCAAAATGAATAAAAAAATAATCAAATAAACTAGCTGGCCGTGCATATTTTGGAGGTGTGGAATGTAATGAACCCAGACTGGAGTGGTGTTTTATGGATGTGTGTGGACTTGTTTTCTCCGGTTTCAGTGAGAATGTTGTCATATGCACAGCACCAAAAATACCGAGTGTTTGACTTGGGTGCGTGTGGGTTTGTGATGTCTAATGCTTGAAATGGATTACAACTTCTGTTACGGAAAGGACCGTTTTGTGCAATTTTTTGCATGGAGACAAAAACTAAATTTGTGATTTTTTTTTTGTTATAAATTTATGAATTTTCTTGTAAATTTGTGGCTTTTTTTGACATAGATTTGACTTGTTTTTATAAACTTGTTTATTAGATAAAAGTCTCAAACTGTTTTAATGTCTATCTTTTCTTTCTTTGATTTGCATCTTGTAAATTTGAGAATTTCTTCTAAATTTTCAGCTCGTTGCTCTTTTAATACTCTTAAATTTAAGATCCATTAACTCTTTGTAAATTTGTATTTTCTTTCTTCTACACATAACTCTTAATTGTGCATGTGTGCATTTTTAAATACTTCCAGAAGTCAGGACAACACAAAGGTGAATGAGATCTGCATGTTAACCATTATGGCAGCAAACAGGTTCTTGAAACATGTCCCAACCGACTAATTCACATCTCAGATGTAACATTGTCAGTATATTAACGTTTAAATAATTTTCAAGTGTGAGCGGAAGAAGTGAGCCACTGTTCTGTCTTCCTCAGATGGTATTTTATTGGTCCAGTTGTTAATATTCATCATTTCAGAGTAATCTCAGCCCCAGCTGCACTTCTTGTTGGAACGTTCCTGCTAAGCTAAGGGAGCCTCAGCTCGGTAAGCACTCCAGTAGGAACGGTGGCGAACCACTGAGGGCGATTTCAATAGCATAAATCATTCTGGACAGATAGGTGGCTCTTGTGCGGGGTAGTCATTTTCAGTGCAAGAGTTTAAGATGTATGATTGTTCTTGTGCTAACTTCCCTCCTCCACCACCTTATCCTCGTATGATTATGATCAATTATCCACTTATAATTAGAGCCTGGCAGTAACACAGCTCATGGGTGCTGACACTTTATGTAATAGCCTGTAATAATGTTGTCAGTCACATTTCAGGCAGTCCACACTCTCTGGCAGGTTTCCCGTGGAAATAAAATTTAATGTTTTTGAGTTCTGAAGGAATTTAGACATTTTTCAAAATGTTATATCTAAATATGGGCTATTTAATGATAGCTTATGAAGCGGGGGGTTAGAAAAGGATAAAGACGTGATTAACCTTTAATCAATACTGTGAGACGGTTGGCATTTTGCAGGAGACAATATTCACAGAATCAGAATCAGAATCAGGTTTATTGCCATTGTTCATGTAGTACACAAACTAGGAATTTGTCTCGGTGCAATGCTGCAACATTAAACATGATAAAATAAAAGAAATAAACTATGCATGCAATAAAGTGTCTCACTCAAGTGTCTCAATAAAGTATCACAGATTGTGATAATGAAATATGGTGAAAACATCAGCACGGCACAATACAACCAAAGAAAGCCAACAAACTGGGGCAGAATTTTGAGTTTGGAAAACAACTTCAGTCAAGTAAATTGTTGACCGATGCCAGTTGAGAACGTTTTACACCTATTTACTGAAATACAACTTTAATGCCTCGTCTTCTCTCCGCATGTCATCCTGTTCGACTCTCTCCATGACCCCATTCAACTCCAGTTTGAGAAACGGTGCAAAGCAAACTGCCTGAAGAGCCACTTCCTGTTGTGTACTTAAGATCCCTGTCATGTGATAGTGTCAGTTGAGGTGGGTGTGTGAGGCCAGTGTGGGGAGGGAATATGGTGGCACTGCTGATCTAGCTGATGTGAAAACCAACCCCCCCACCACCCCCATTTCAGCCGCCACGCTGATTGTGTAAAGTGTCGACTCAGCCATGTGGCGTCAGAGCCCCCACCCCATCGAGCACTGCACTACTCATGCACAGTCACAACGCGGATCCACAGCCACGCACACATGGATGGGGGCGGTACTTAATGCAAGCCACAGAAATATGATAGTATACACACATAGACAGACACTAATAACACACCTAACTCGGTCACTGCACCTGACATACAGTTATACGTGTTTAATTCTACAACAGTGCTGAGGTTTATGATGGGTGAGGTTTTGATTTTTAAATGCTCTAATATGTTAATTTCTGTCATCTAAAGACTGCTGTGCTTGTCATTTTAGACATAAACTTAATTATCAGAAGTTATCCCCAGAAATATATAGTCTTTGTTTATTTTTTTAAATTTGTAATTTATTTCATCATGCTCACGGACCTTTAGAACAATGGAAATTGGAGGTTTCAGACACTACTAGGCTTATTTTCTCAGTGCTGTTACTTACATTATTATGATGAGACAGTAAAACAAAACAGTTCGATGCAGCTGAAAAGTGAATACCTTCCTATATTTTGTAGTAAATGTACAGTCGTGAAAAAATTAGGACACCCTGTATAAGCCTGTGTGTGTTTTTTTAAACATATTTGGACATATGGATATTTAATATCAATGTTAAAAATACTGGGACATTCACGTAATACAACTAAATAGTTAAAAATGAATTAAAGACTTTTTTCAAATTTTCTATAAAATGTAATTCTAAACAAATAGTGAGGAATAAATTAGGACACTTCCACATTCATTCCCACTTAAAATGGCTAAAATAAATGTTAAAAAAATGCAAATAAAAACAAAAACAAGGTTAGACATAGATATGTGAACATTTTTTTTAATAAAGAACTGAATATTTAAAGGGGTGCCCAAATTTTTTCACACGACTGTATATAACATCAAATTGATTTTTTACCATATTAATAAATGAAAATACTGCACTTTGAGGCAGTTGATTTTGTGATGCCAGGCTGTCTTCTCAGTACATTTTCTATGCACTGCATTACAGGATACTGGATTCATGCAGTGACCACTGGTTGAACACTACTGTTCACTGTACAGTGAATGAAATTTTCAGTCAAGACTTCAAATAGCACTACACAATGGCTGATTCTCTATTTAGAGCACTATGCAATGAATGAGTGGATATTTGGAACACAGCCTAAGATTGTACTACGTATACTTGCTATGTATTGCATCTTCATTGACCATTTAACGATGCTAGTATGTAGTTCATGAACTTGTCCACTATCGTGACTATAGAGTTAGTCAGAAAACATAAAGTAATACCTTTGAAATGTGCTACCTGTGTCTCACTCTGTCCTCCACTCCCTTTCTCTTTATCATTGTCAGGTGGATGGTACAGCCAGACTCCACCAGAGTGTGCTCACTGTTAAGTGACCTGTATGCTGGCAATATACATTACATCTGAGGATGCTAAAGCCAGCTGAATGAGTGGATAATCTACAGTGGGAAGAAGGGAGAAATCTCCACTCCATTGACACAATGATGACCCGAAGTTGAGTGATACCTTCTTACAATTCTATCAAAGATAATTAAAGATCAGCTATGGATTTCCAAGTATTTTTTATAGAATGAAGAACCAGTAACTGGACTTTGCTAAACCAGCTTCTCTTCTAGCAACATGATTGCTGGATGATTGAGGGCAGGTATCATTTTACTGAACAGAAAAGATACACTAGACATCCCTAAATGCACAACTGCAGATAGCAGTCATTTTAGATGATATTGAGCTTCTGAAAGGCCAGGAAGACAGGGTAGCTGATTTCATACCATGAATCCAAGAGACAGGGTAAGTGTAATGGAGCCCCAGAAGGAGAAGTTGAGTATAAACAAGGCCAACCCAGGAAATGAGATTGACGGCGAAGATGATAAAACTCATGGAACCTTTGACTGCAACATCTGTGGGCGCAGCTTTCCTTTCCTTAGTTCACTGTCACAGCATATGAGACGCCACACAGGTGTTCGGCCATACAAGTGTCCCTACTGTGACCACAGGGCCTCCCAGAAGGGTAATCTTAAAGTCCACATCCGCAGCCACAAGCTGGGAACACTATCTAGCCACCATTCCAATGAGGATGAAGAGGTTGGGGGCGATGAGGTAGAAATGAAGGTTTCGGAGGGCCTCGATGGAGGCACCAGCCCGACCAAGAGCAGCTCTGCCTGTAACCGGATGGTCAATGGGGATAGTGGTGAGCAAAGTCGGAGGAAAGTGCCTGTTAGAAGCATGAAAAGAGAAAAGTCTGTCACTGACCAGCGGCCTTTCTGTTGTCGTTTGTGTGGCTATGAGGCTCAGCGGGAAGACCAGCTTCTTAGCCACATTGAGAAGGTTCACATAACAGCAGATGCAGAAGAGGAAACCATTGTGAAGGAAGAGGTTGCAACTGAGCCTGATGTTGCCCAATCCCAGGGTGATGGGACCTTTCCTTGTGAGACATGTGGCCAGGTTTTCTCCCAAGCGTGGTTTTTGAAGTCGCACATGAAGAAGCACGCAGGGATCTTGGACCACTGCTGTCGTATTTGCAGCAGACGTTTCCGTGAAGCTTGGTTCCTGAAATCACATATGAAAACACACAATACCAGATCCAGGTCACGGACAAAAGCAGATTCAGCTGAGCACCCAGCCACCATCAACGATGTAGCCCAGGATCCTGACATTGTTACAGGCACTGTTATATCTGTCTACCAGATGTGCTCCAAATGTGGGAACCTGTTCCATAGCAGAGAGAGCCTGAGAGCCCATGATAAAGTTCACAGTCATGGCAGGAAATCCCCAAGCTTCTGCAGGCCCAGTGATGATGAGGATTCTCCATCTGCTAAAAGACGTTTCCTTGACTACTTGAACCTCAAACCTTGTGAAGAAAAGATCGAGAATGAAGAGGAGGCAAATAAGAAAGAGATTCTCGGACAAAGAATTCCAGAGTTAGATCCAGTTTGCAGCTACCAGGCCTGGCAATTAGCCACTAAAGGAAAAGTTGTGGAGCCAGTGGAGCCTTGTAACAAGGCCATGTATGGGGGAGGAAATATGGGGGAGGAAGCTCTAGCTGGAGCTGATGTGGTTTTTGAAAAGGAGAACAGTCGCTATGTCCTGCAAGGTCAAGAGAAGCGAACCTCAGGCAGACGCAGCAGCTCTGGGCTGGGAAGCCACGCCTCTTTAGGGGATCGGACACCAGAGAGCCTCAGTGACTCCGAGTACCGGCCTTCCTCTCGCCAGGAGAGACGTCGACCATCCCAGACACAAGCTTCCTCCAGGTCCAATGAGTGCTTTGAGTGCGGGAAGGTGTTTCGCAGTCGTCACCAGATGATTGTCCACCAGCGAATCCACAGGAAGGATGGAGGCAGGGTGTCAGTGGAAGATAAGGAAAGACCTACAAGAGACGAGCAATGTGGTTCCACAAGTGATCTAGAGTCAGGCTCTCCCAGTTGGCCCAGCACACCAGGATATGGAGACTCTCCTCCAGCTACCGCTCTTCAAGACCAGGCATCAGAGATGGGTACCTCAGACTCTGGAGAGCTTGCAGGTTAGTCAACAAGTTGTTTACTTTTCTTTTTTGTTTTATCTTCAACTTGTTTGAAGTCATCTTCGATACTTGAAAAATATTTAGGCTAAAAGAATTGAAGAAGTTTGGAATTTGTAAAATACAGTTTACCCTTCTGTAGAATTGAATTATTTATTATATGATCTTTCTATCCTGAATGGTGACAGTGTGTTTACATACAGTAGCAAGTATACTATATATATACAGAGTATACTGTATATATAGTATATATATACAGTATATACGTGTGTATATACAGTATATATATATATATATATATATATATATATATATATATATATATATATATATATATATATATATATATATATATATATATATATATATATACTGTATTATATACTGTATATATAATGACTATTTTTATGATGAGGCTTACTTTTTGAAGGCAGCCTCTTATGAACTTACTGGTCTTTATGTAGTAGGAACTGGAGCCACCATGTGGCAAAATATCAAAACTACATTACTTTGTGGCATACACCATAAAAGGGTTATGCACAAAACTGTTGTCAATAAACTGTAACTGCCACTTGAAAGTCTGTTTACAGCAGTGTTATTACTGTGCATCAAAGTAGTGAAATTCACAGTTAAATAAAACTTGGTGCCTTTCTTTTGGTATGTCAGTAGAGCAAAGGGCATTTTTGAAATGCCTTTCATTTTTGTCAGAGAGAGAGAGACAGAGTGAGAGAGATGACCCATGCAAGGTCAATATCCATGCAAGATGTATTTGCAACACTAAATGGCTTTCTCGCTTTTGTTTGCTGCCTTTGAAACTTGCTGAAAACTCTTGTTTGTACAAGCTAGGACAGTGAAGGACAAAAGAGCTGTAGCAATTGTTTCCAATCTTTCCTGCTAGTACAAGAATTCAAAAATAGCAGAAGCATTTCTTCAGGCCCAATCGAGCTGTGTGCTATTTCAGGTCTTCCTGTCTCAGGAAGCTCCCCTCACCCCCTCCCCCCATCTGTGTGTGAATTTGTTTTTGACTATCTGCTTTGTGTCTCAGCCTGAAAAGATATCCATGTACAGTGGAGTTCAGAATTACAGAACCATATATTAATACTTGATTTATTCTGAAACATTGTTATTCATTGTTCAGAATTTGACGTAATATCAGCTGTGGCTGTACCACTGCTACATTAGCATGTTTTTTTTTTTTTTTAATAACCAAGGCACTTCAATACAAACATTTATTTTGTTTAAAAAAAGCAGTGTTTTTCTAAGTTCTCTAATTTTGCTCACTTTTTTTTGTTTTTTTTACAAAATAAATGTGTTGTAGTGCCTTGCTTATTTAAAAAGCATGCTAGTACAGCAGTGGTATAGCCTCAGCTGTTATTCTGTCAAATCCTGAACAATGAACAATTACATATGTTAGAATAAATTAAGTATTAGTACACTGTTCTCTATTTTTGATCTCCACTATATGTGTGGTGATCTGAGCGCTAATCCCATCCGCGCTCGGGTTACTCAGTATTTTCCCTTTTCTGCCATATTATTTCGGGTTTTGTTATTAGGACCTTTCGAGGGCTTTTATTGTGACAGCGTCATGGCCATACTTCTGGCTGTCAAAGCCGAGCCAGCGTCGTGACAGCTGTTTGTCATTTCATAAATTACAGTCCCCTTTCCTGGTTGGTTTATGTTCTGTACTTAAGGGAGCAGCTGAGGCTCACTCCTCGCTGCGATCTACAAACTCTCACACCTTCGTGTGCCCAACTGGAGTTCCTAACCCCAACTCCAGTCTTCACTCTGTGCTTTGGATTAATCTTTGCTTCGTCTCCTGTAAGTGTATGTTTCACAGCATAGGTTCCATCCTCGCTATTCCTTCACGTTTAATGTCAGCGTTTATTATTTTGTGTTCTAGTTAATGTATGTATTTTGCCCCACATGGCTGTTTACTTTGTCATTTTGTCCTTTTTGTTAAATAAACAAGCAAACTTACTTCTGGCTCCTGGCGCCTTATTAATGCCCTGCAAGGGGCATTCATGACAGTAGGTTACAGCCAAGAGAGGTGCCAGCCACAGTAAGTTTGTTTTCACTGGCTTGAGTTTTTCCCCTTTTTCGAGTGCCAATGTACTTTGGGAGATGGCGTCATCGAGGACTGGTTATTCCTTGGACCTGGGCTACGAGCTGGTCATGGCTCTGATGGAGGTTGATGGCCTCCTCTCCAATGCTCGTAGGCTCGCCATTCCCGTAAACGCACGCTGGTACCTGGACCTCACAGAGGCGGCAATTAAGCGCAATCCTCACCTGGCTGACCACATTGAGGGCAGGAAGAGGATGGCCGAACTCGCAGTGCTTTGGAGGAGGAACCGTGGGCCAGTAAAGAGTCCCAGCAGGAAACCGAAGTTGGAGTCGACAGTGAGGCATCTCCACTCCTCGCCTTGGGATCAGGTTCCTGCCACCCATCTAGCCCTAAGTTCTGCGTCACCGAAGGGCCGTCTGTATCCGCAGCAGAGGAAGAGGACAGCCGGAGACCCCTGTGAAGAGACACAGTGGGCAGCTGAGCTCATCAGGGGCTGCGTGGCTGAAGCACGCTCTTTCTCCCATCCCAGCAAGATCCTACGGAACGTGGTGGAGGCAGTTAGACTGGTGGAGGCCAATCCTGAACTCAGTGATTATTCTGAGTACGCTGAGCTGCTGGCCTCCATTTCTGCACAGCAGCGGCGCTTTCCAGACTTGAACCTAGCCTCGCCCTCTGTCGGAAGACGCCGTCACTCTGTCTGTAATCAACCTCTGCGAGATCCCCGTCCGGATCCTATTCCGGGCCACCGAGGGAACTCCGCCTCCCAGCCAGCTGTTGTCCCTGCATCACGACAGAAGGGAAAGACAGCAGCCTCAGTCTGTGTGTCATCCGTTCCCACTGTACTGTCAGCTCCTTGTCCCTGGACTGTCTTGGCTGCTCCTCCCTCCTCCTCGGCGATCTCTCCAGCTGCTGTGAGTTCAGTGAGTCCTGTTCCGGCTGCGCCCGTCACCGATCCCGTGAGAGCGGCTCCTCCTCGTCTTCCCGGGGGGCCCTCCATCACCATCCTTAGAGGAAAGGGGAGAACCAAGCCTGCTGCAGCAGCCACCATCGTTCCCTGGGAGAATAGGCAAGTGTTGTTTCATTCTAAATCTCAGTATGATGAATTGCCTTGTCTGACTCCTGGGGGTGGAGCTCGGGGTTCACAGTCCTCTGAGCTCCCACCACCTGCTGCAGCCATAAACATTGAACCTGCTACCTCTGTGTCTCCTTCCCTTCTCTTTGAGCATCCCCCGGTGCCAGGAGTAGACCGTCGGATGAAGAAGGAGCCTGCGGCCCTGGAGAGCCTGGTTCCAGTCCCGCAGCCGCATCATGGGCAGAGGAGAAGGCCTGACTGCCATTTGGAGCTTGAGTTGACGATTAAGCATCCCTGGGTCTCTGTGAAGGAGTGGTCGGGCCCAGCAGGTCGCGGATCCCCTGCCACCACACCATGCGGGCCTTCGCTGTGGGTTTCAGCACCTGGGGGTTCCCAGACTGTGATGACCATCATGCTGGCTGCGGAGCCCGCCGCAGTCGAGTTGGAACCAGGAATGGACCTCCAGATCATTGAGCCTGGATCGTCGGAGTCCTGGACGGCGGTGGAGCCCGAGACCACGCAAGTTCTCTATTTTGTCTTCTTGCTGTCTGTTCTGGAGCATTCCTGCCTGTCTCTCGGGGAGAAGAGCCGGGTGCAGCCGACCGCTGCATCCGACCTTATCTTGCCGGGCTCTGCCGCTGCCGGTGATCCTGACCCCTGTTCTCTCGGTCTATCTGAGCCTTCTCCCAGGGTCACCAAAGATGAGTTGGCTCCGGTTGTCATCATCCAAGCTTCAGGTTCGTGTTTGGAGGTCATCCCAGGTGCTGCGCTGGCCCAATCGGGGTCCATCATGGGTGCTGCGCTGGCCCAATCGGAGTCCATCGTGGGTGCTGCGCTGGCCCAGTCCGGGTCCACTGAGGGTGCAGCGCCGGTTCGGTTCGAGGTCGGTGAGGGAGCTGCAGAACCCCTTCCGCCTGACACCGGACTGGTTCCTCTTCTTCCCCCCATTCTTCTCCACTGGATGCCGCTGAGGTCTCCCTTATTTGGATCGGCTTCCCCTCGCTGTCCCTCTCGGTAGGGAGGCCGCCTCCGAGCTTCGCCCTCTGGTCCTGGTGGTCTAAGGATGTGGGTCAGCCACCTGAGAAACTGTTTCACTGGTTCTGCGTCCTGGGTCGGCCGCCCAAAGGACTGCTGTGTTGGTTCGGCAACTTGGTCTGGCCACCTGAGGTACTGGTTCCCCGGGTCTGGGACTTGGGTAGGCTGCCCGAACTGTTCTTTTTTCTTTCTGTTAGGTGGAATCTGGATGCGGGTAGGCCACCTGAACTGTTTTTTTCTTTCTCCGCTCTCTACCTGCCGGCGTCCCTGAAATTGTGTTTTTTTTTTTTTTTTCCATGTATATTGAAGGGATTTTCTGTTCTTTGCCTGGATTACCGTTTGTACCATGCAGATATTTTTTTCTTGCTTATTCTGTAGTGCTTGAAGGTTTTTTTTTTTTTTAGTTGAAGTGTTATTGGGTACTTAGGTATTTTGAAGTGTACCTGTATTTTGGTTTCCTCTTGTTTTTCTTATCGGGCAGTACCTTACATATTTTTTGTTTATTCATTCTGCTGCACTTGATTATTTCCCTAGTTGAAGTGTTACATGGTACTTATGTATTTTGAAGGGTACCTCTATTTTGTTTATTCATTCTGTTGCACTTGATTTAGTTTTGGTCATTTCTGTGTTTAAGTCACGCCATTATGGCTATCCATGTTGTTAGCCGTTCCTTGTGTTTTTTTTCCTCCTCTGGGTGTCGCTGTTGTCATTTTTTGTTTTTTGGTTCTCTCCCTCTTGGCCTGTTTCCCCCTCCGCCCTCCCTGGGTCGGTCCTGGTAGCCTTCTGGTTGGGGGGGAGCTTGGATGTTACGTTTGATGCCTGGAATGCGCCTTTTGAACGGGAAGGGGGGTACTGTGGTGATCTGAGCGCTGATCCCAGCCGCGCTTGGGTTACTCAGTATTTTCCCTTTTCTGCCATATTATTTCGGGTTTTGTTATTAGGACCTTTCGAGGGCTTTTATTGTGACAGCACCACGGCTGTACTTCTGGCTGTCAAAGCCGAGCCGGCGTTGTGACAGTTGTCTGTCATTTCATTAATTACATTCCCCTTTCCTGGTTGGTTTATGTCCTGTACTTAAGGGAGCAGCTGAGGCTCACTCCTCGCTGCAACCTGCAAACTCTCACACCTTCGTGTGCCCGACTGGAGTTCCTAACCCCGACTCCAGTCTTCACTCTGTGCTTTGGATTAATCTTTGTTTCGTCTCCTGTAAGTGTATGTTTCACAGCATAGGCTCCATCCTCGCTATTCCTTCACGTTTAATGTCAGCGTTTATTATTTTGTGTTCTAGTTAATGTATGTATTTTGCCCCACATGGCTGTTTACTTTGTCATTTTGTCCTTTTTGTTAAATAAACAAGCAAACTTACTTCTGGCTCCTGGCGCCTCATTAATGCCCTGCAAGGGGCATTCATGACAGTAGGTTTGTTTTCAACCACCTGTGTGTTTTGCATATCAAATTTATGCTTTCCATATAGAGCATCATTGTATTTGGTTAACTATCTACAGGTTGGGTGGTGAAATATATTTCTCAAATTCATGCTTAAGTATACTGGAATAACAATATATATTGTCAATACTTTTGACAGAGTAATAGAAATGTTATATAACATCTTCAATAAGTAAAAAGTTCCAATCAATTTTACTGTTAGAGCAGATTATCTTAATCTTCAACATATAAGAAACTGCTGGTGTGCAACTATAATATTAAAATTTCCTCATTTTGTTGTGAAGGAAAGGCTGTATTCTCTCTACATGGGCCTCATCACTCAGTGCGCTTCTTTAAGATTTACAAGTCTTAATCATTTAGCTGTTTTTTTTTTGAGGAAAAACTAGCTTGCTGAGGCTTTATCCAAATCTCAGAGGTTGTTTTCTGTGATGCCACCTCTGTCACTTATAAATTCCTCATTCCTCTGAGCCGGTTATATTTCCTCATGTCTGAGAAAGTAGCTGATTATAGTCTTCCAATGCAGGGGATACTCACTGTCAAGGAGAAAAAAACGGGGCACTTACTAATTAAGTTCTGGTCACTCTGTAAGTATAGTGTGACTTTGATTGGTTGTGATGATGGTTTTAATATAGATAAGCTGTTATACCATTCACTCTCGTTGTGTACACATAGACTATCTTAGACAATCAGGAAGATTATTCACTTTCTCTAAATGACTGGTTGAAGCAGTGAGCATAACAGCCAGCTAAAACAGCATAGCAGTCCTGCCATCCTACCTGCTGAGTAACCCTGCCATATTTTTTTTTTTTTTTTTTTTTGCTCATTGGCAGAGCTGAAAGGTTTGGCCAATGTTGCCAGCATAAAAGGAAATTAAAATAAACAGATGGAACATTACTGGTGTTATTGTGAGCATAGTAAAGGAACCCCTGAGACTAGAATTATGCACTGTTTGTATATGTGACCTTCAAAGTATGAATGATAATATTGATCTGCCTCTGTGTGAAAAAGTGATAGTAATAGTGGATCTTTTGTTGTTTCTTAAATCTTGCACAGTTTTTCTCTTAATAGCACAAATATTACAACTTTCAATCCTATTCTAACCTTCCTTATTTTATATTGTCATTCCAATAATTCATGTAGGAATTTGGACAAGATTAAAGTGGTTATGAACTCCCTCTTGTGGTAAAACTTCAAGCTGCACCCAAGTGACAAACATTATTGGCTCTGTACAATTAATGTGTTCAAATCTACCACAAGAGTTTTAGTTACAGTAATTAAACCGGCTTTATTAGCTTTAGAATTCAGTCTGTTTAATGTGTCAATATGTTGTGTATTTCTATGGTAATGATGGTTATTGTGTAATTGTTTCACACCATATGGACCATAACCGCGCTCGGTAATCACTGTGGAGATAACAGCCTTTTGAAAAACACAACAGTTTTCACAGAGCTATTGCCTGCAACTGTTTTCACTTTTAGAATATATCACAAAACTATGTTAATGTAAATGATGGTTTATTTTTTGGTGGGTTAAGTTTTGATATGATTACATTTCCTTTAAGTATTAAGTGATTGATAAATAAAAAGAAAGACTAGGATGTGAAAACGGACCAATGCTGCCCCCTGGTGGATATACAGTAGAGCTACATCGGATTAACAACACTGCCATGTAATGAGCAGATAACAGGAGCAAAGACTTTAATTCCTGTGATTTTCTTTGTTGTCTCTGACCACTGTCTTTCCGTTGTTTTTTTTCTACAGATGAGAAGCCGTACATCTGCAGCATGTGCGACTTCGTCACTACAGAGTCTCAGGCCTATTTGACTCATATTCATGTCCAACACCCAGCTGCCTCCAAAGACAGACCCACTCACAGCCCGAGCCCCAGTGATAATTCCAAACCTAAGAAAGCTCTACTTCCAGAGCAGTACAGCTCTCCATCTTCTCCTACTTACCTTTCTGCCCAGTCCCCCACACCGGATCTCATCATGACCCCTGTGGATTTATGCATTCGGGCTGAGGGCATCAGGGGCTCAGCCTCCTCTGCTTTGGACAGGAAAAACCTCCCTAGCCACAAGTGCTCCTTCTGCTCTCACTCCACCCGCTACCCTGAAGTGCTCTGGATGCACCAGACTGTGGCTCATCGCATCAATAGCAGTAGCTCCAATCTGGCTCCTAAATGGGCTCTTAAAACCAATGCGAAAGCTTCTAAGGACAGCTCGTTATCCTCCAGGAGACGGACTGGACCTCCACCAGTCCTGGAGGGGAAGGAGTGTCAACCCCTGCCTTCAGTGGTGTGCAACCAACGTACACGGCCTCCATCCGGCTCCACTGAGGTTCCAAAGAAGTCCAGCAGACCAGCCAATCACACAGCAACGCCATCATCCTCATCATTCTCATCATCCTCTACCCCGTGCGCTTCGTCCTTCAGGGGCTCCGCATCCAGCTCAGGTAGCCATGGTGGGAGGGTCCCTTTAAGACCAGGAAGCATCACAAGCAACAGACCAGCAGAGGACCAGAGCCATCAGGCTCGGTTCAAACCCAAGGTGAATATGTACCCTCGGGGATGCTCGCTATCATCTCCCAGCCCCTTGGAGAAAAACATAGGCACTCTCTCACGTTCCTCTGCCCCAAGCCCCAGCGCCACCTCAGCTTCCAGAGCTGACCGCTACCTGATGCCCCAGGAGGGTCTGGGCTTCATGCTGTCCAGCAAACACGGCTTAGCAGAATACAGCCGAGCTAGGGGCTCCCCACAACAGCCGATTCCTAACTCCTACAGCCAGAGTCGGCCTAACACTACCAGGACAAGCACTATTACCCAAAGTTCAACTGCAGGGCGCAACTATGGTTCCTCGCAAGTACTTGGGGGCCTTCTGCAGAATTCTGCCTCCCCCTCCTCCTCCTCCTCCTCCTCCTCTACTTCTTCTTCTTCATTACCTTCAGAAGCTCGTGCAGACATAAAGCCGGAGCCAATTGCAGAGATGCCTGAGATGCCAAATGACATCCTCAGCTTCCTCAAAAACTACAGCCCACATGAACTGACCGCTCTCTACCACCGCTGGGGTGCAGCCAATGCCTTGTTGGATCCCACTGGTAGGAACATATTCTCTTTATCTTGTCTTTTAAATTTTTGCCTTATTGGCTTATGTTTGTGATAGTTCATTTTAATGCACTTCATAGTAAAAAAAAAAAAAAGAAAGAAAGAGAATGCAATCTTGTGTTTCTATTCCTCAAATATGGGTATAACCTGTATCGCAGAAAGCCATTCATCATAAGCTCACATGCACAATGCCCAGAGGCTTTTCTAAATTTCAGGAGTTGTAAAAGAATATTTTCCAGTGACTTTGTTACTCGCTTTGGGTCGCTGTGAGCAGAACTGATTAGACTTGACAAGCTAAGGAATAAAAAGACACCAGCAGTCGCGTATATCTACCTGAGGTATGAACGAGACTGAACAGGCCTGCACAGGCCCACTCTCACACACACGTTTGCTCACCATCTGGCAAAAAGTGATTGACAGATGCAGATACTTCTCCATTTTGTTTTAAAATCACAATGAAGAGAGAATCCATTTAATGGGCCCACACACGTTTGTAGGATATAATGAAACGCTGAATCAGGGGCATCATGTGTGTCCATATGTGTTTGATTTTCAGATGCAGAAAGGCTGCATGTGTGTTATTATTATTATTTGCCGTGAAAGACATGAAAGAACCTTTGCTTCTCTCAGGTCTGCAAGGCATGCCTAGTATCCCGCTCCACTCTCCCAGAAAGCTGTCACAAACTGTTTAGGTCACGGCTCTGCCTGATGAGAGACTCACACAGATGCGAATGAAGGGAAGGCAAAACAGAGAGAGAGAGGGGGGGGGTGGACAGAAGAGGCAGAGAGAGAGATGAGACAGAATAATTACCCCACCAGCTGCTTTGGAAATGGTCATTACCAAACATCAGTATTATTTTCCCATTTTCAGTTGTGCCTCTGAGGTCAAGTGGGGCTGTGTGAAGCCAGGGGTCAAAGACAACAGCCCCAGAGCAGACGCGTGACATCGCTGTCAGCCGTCCAGCCGCATATCGTCACTATCCGCCTTAGCCCTTTGAGTCACATGTGATAAAGTGACCTTTTTTTGAGCAACTGAGTCTTTCTCCCGTTTTTTGTTTCCTCGCTGTAGTGTGTTCGAGCGCGTGCAAGTCTGCTCGTATTTTCCGTCCAGCGCTGTCTTGTCTTTCATTAGTGCATCAGTGAGAAGGGCTGGCGGCCCGGAGTAGAAGTAGAGTATCCAGGGGCCGGCAGTCGGGCTGCCAGAGACACTCTCTGTCACCTCGTATGGCTCCCCGTCCTCCTTGTCCCCGCTGCCATCCCTACACACACACACACACACACACACACACACACACACCCAACGCTTGTCCATGATGCACACACAGATACACAAGCGTACACATCTGGTGGGCGCTCACCTGGTATATGCCAGGCCTTAAGCCGAGGGTGGTTGTGCTCCCTAATGGAACTCATCCCCAGCCCCTCCACCCCAAATCCTCAGGCTGGTTATCTGTCAGAGAGAGAGAGAGGTCAGGGTGTGTGTGAGTGCGTGCCTATGATGTCACCCAACATTTTGTCCCTATGCTGCACATACCAACCAGAAGGGTGCAGTCTAACATGTGTGACATGTGCACATATCAGATTTTGCAGGTAAATATAATTTGCATCATCAAGAGAATGTCACTCTTCTCATTTACGCATTAAGACAGAAAATGTCTTCATGCTGCTTCAGTTGTCTCTCAGTATGCACTCTGTCTGCTTTACCGAACACAGGTGGGCTTCTTGTCCCATAACAATTAATTTCCTCATTGGCATTTTTCTTAAAACTGCCTCATTACAGTTTCAGAGTTCTTGTTAGATGTGCTCAGGTAAAACTTGATTAATTCAGCCACGGTTTCTTTTTTTTTTATTTTAATCAATCTTAAAGTGAAATCTGGAGAGCATTTAAAGCATCCTCAGACCTCAGTTTTACTGTATTTTCTGCAAATTTAGACTCTTTACTATTATGTGTACTGTATAAAACACAAGGTAAATCCCCCCGTTGTTTTAATGTATGTGCTTTTTCAGGATTATGTTAAGTGTTAAAGAAATGTTAAAGAAAAAAAAACCCACATTTACAGGAAAAAAAATCTTTACCAAAGGAAATGGAGTCATTAAGTGAAAAAGTGTAATTACAAGAAAAAAGTTTCCAATTTATGAGAATCAGAAACCACATACAAATTCAAATTTTCAACATAAAAACATCTAGTTTATGAAAACATGCACATTTCAGAGAAAAAGCCACAAATATATGATTAAAAAGTTCCAGATTTACTAGAAAACAATGCAAATGTAAGAAAAAAGTCTTAATGTTGAATGGAAAAAATTAGAGAAGATGGAAAAAACTGCAAATTTACGAGTACAAAGGTAGACCTGTTTGAAAATTAATGTCACATTTTAGAAAGAAAATGGCTAAAATGTTACAATTAAAACTTGCAACCTACCAAATTATTTATAAGCTACTATAATAATATAATAAAGCACAAATGCTTTTTTAATTGTCATAATTTTATTCCTCTGGTGGTGCAGCTCAGACAAAGAGGTAAGCGGGCTGTTGCCCAACAACAATACTCTGTACCTGTGCACGTCCTTGAGTTCAAGCGACTTTTTGGTCATTTTAGGCCCCCGACATGAAAAGTTGCAGGTGTGCGTGCGTGTGCGTGCGTGATTGTAGGCACCATTTGCCTCACTTTGTTCCTTTGGTCCAAACACACATACACACAACTCTTGAAGCACATACATGCCCACACACACACACACACACACACCTGACATGTGACACACGGGCAGCGGAGCGGGCACATCACAGCCGGGGCGTTTTAATTGCCTGTAATTTATGCGGTGTGTGTGCGCGCTGTGTGTGTCTGGCTGTCAGCCTCTGAGATGATGCTGTGTGACAGCTGCAGTCCAGCCCCCGGAGCTAGCCGCTCATAATGACACATTAGACATACTAATGATGCCTGCGCGAGTCCACTACTGATGCTACCTACCTCCACCGCTCCAGCCGGGCTCTGCACACCCACTCGCTTTCTGCCCGCTACCGACCTTTAAGTCTTCCTTCAATCTCGGCAAACACTGCCATGAGAAATTGTCTTCTTACTCAGAGTATTCAGAAGCTGACGTCAACCTTTTTGACCTTTCCAAATAGTGAAAAAAGAAATCCTATGTAAAATCTCTTTATATGATCAAATGGGAGATCAAGGGATATAATATGACTGTTACATCCGAAAACAGTAGCAATATGGCGGCCGGGGATTGACCGGGGAATAGAGGGTAGTTGGCGATCTACCCTTTAGGGGGTGACGTCAGCCAGGCTATAAAGGTCATGGCCGGAAGGGGCACGTCCTCTTTCACCATCGACACCTGGACACTGAGCGCTGTAGCCTACTGGTTGGTCTGTGACTGTGGTATTAGTAAATATAGTAAACTGCCTCCCGTCCTCCTCATTCTATTGGTAAATATGGACACAACAATCACATTTTAGGAAACATACCTTTGTTCTCTCCATCATATCAGCCAACTCCCTCCCTTTACTAGCCATAGTCCCTACATTCAAAGTCCCTACTCTCACCTCCACACTTCTGCCTTTCCTTTTCTCTCTCTGCTTCCAAACACGCCTTCCCACTCTCCTCCGCCTCGATCTTTGACCAGCAGTAGCCCAATTTCTACCAGCACCCTATCAGTTAAGAACCAGTGGCGGTCGTTAAACTGGGTCTCAACTGATCCCGTATGGAAGTCTCACTGCTTGATTTGGCAAAGGTTTCACGCTGGATGCCCTTCATGGTGCAACCTGTTGGATAGTATATTATACATATATATTATTATGGCGGTGCCCTAGTATAGAGAGGGGTGATGCCCTGCCTCTGGGGGGTGGCGTCACCTGGGTATATAAGCCAGCAGCGGGAGACATCTTGTCTCTTCGCTGTGGCTCTCAGGCTAGCATAGTGACTCCTGTGTTCTTGGTCCCGTGTTCTAATAAAACTATAAAACATCACCTTGACTCCTTCTTAATTAAAGACACAACATTTGGCGACAAGGCTATACGGCATGGAGAGGGCAGCTACCACTTTCCGTCCATTTTTGGAGGCTCCGGGTGAGCCGTTGGTCCAATGGGTCAGATGGTATGCTGCCTTTGAGAATTATCTCACAGCGCTGGACCTCTGTGACCTCGACAAATTACGCACAAGGGTTATCTTGGTCCACAACCTCGGCATGGAAGGCCAAAGAATCCTGAGCACGCTTGGAGGAGGTGACTTATTTGGAGACGTTGTGAGGCTCATGGCGGGCTACTTTCGCGCCCCTGAAAACACCATTATGAGGCGTATCCAGTTCAGGCAGCGATGCCAGCGACCCGGAGAAACAGTGCAACAGTTTGTGGCAGACCTTTGGCAGCTGGTGGGTGAGTGCAGGTTTAGGGTCTTGGAGGAGGAGATGATTCGCGACCAGCTAGCTGAGCACGTGGCATATTCCTCCGCGAGGGTTCGCCTGCTAACACATGCTGTTGAGCTGACGCTGCTAGCTGCCATGGAGCTAGTGCAACAACACGAGGTAGTGGAAAAGATTACAAAAAATCTTGGTGACATGGAGGCCCTACCCAAAAACAACAAGCAGTGGAAAGCACTGGCCTTGGATCCGGAAGATGGCAGCGATGACGAGTACGCAGCCATTGTGAAGATTACGTCCGCCCTGGGGATGCCGAGATGCTATGGCTGCAGATCCAGCAGGCACCGGTATAGAGTGAGGGAGGGCGCAGCGAAAGGAAAGCGTTGTGGACGGTGCGGGTTGTTCCATCACTTCGCCAGGGTTTGCCGGAACTTTCAGAACGAGGAACGGGGACCTGGAAAGGGGGCTTGGGTTAAGAAGACGCCTACAGTGGTCCACACGGTCTCGCCCAACACAGACGGACGTATTCTGTGCAACATCGTGTTGTACAGGGTGCCAATACCGTTGATGGTGGACACGGGGTCGGCAGCCTCCATCTTGAATCTGGTGACAGTAGAGAAGTTCTTCCCCTATTACACCGTGAGTAAAACGAACATTGCCTGTTATGGGTATGGCAACAACCCTCTGGACACTATGGGCTCGGTGTGGCTATCGGTGAGGTACAAGGCGGCCTCTATGTGTGCAGCCGAGTTCATGGTGGCCAGTAATGGTAACAGCTTGATGGGCTGTGATTTGTTTTATGGGCTCAGGTTCTCTATCGCCTGCGGAGAAGTGGAGGAGTGGTCAGATGGTGGACTGTGGGACTGGCAATTTTATGCGGGAAGTGGCGATGAAGCGTGGGACTTAGGGTGGCCCACTCCAGGTGAAGACGGCCGCCACCAGCACCAGAGTACGCTGACACGACGGGAACGCCATGCCAGTGTTTGTGGTCCCATGGACAAGGGACCCGAACAGCATGGTTTAGCCCCCATGGAGGCGGATGGTTCCAGAGAGCAGGCGCAGTGAAGCTCCGGTGGCCGACCGCGTACCACCGTTGAGCTGGATGCTATCAGTGGTGCTCCAATGCAGGAAATGAAAACGATTGGGGCGAGACTGGAAGGCACGAACCCGAGCCGTGCCCAGAATGAAATCAAGGGACAAGGCTTGAGTCGGATCAGCGGGACGCTGAGGAGCCATTTGGGTACCGATTCACGACGCCGTAGAAGAAGGAAGCCAGTGAGTACTCCCCTGGGTGTGGGCGATGGTGTGCGCCCTAGTGTCGAGTCTCAGCTAGGATGGGTTCAGAGGTCAAGGAAGCAGAGAGATGGACAGGGTGGCCTGCGTGTGGTACGAACTGGCGACGACGGTTACCTGGAGCTGACAGATGAGTTGAGATGGCACCGGAATGAGCTGCGGCGTTCGGGAAGGAAGGAACGCCAGTGCAGCCCATCTCCAGCTACAAAGAAGCAGAGGCACTCTGGGAGTGGGCCGCGGGCCGGGTTAGAACTTTATGTTGGGGCTTACAGTGAGTCCAGTTATAGTGTGTTTTGCTGTGTGTTTGCTAAGGTTAATAGTTAAAAAAAGGAAAATGTAAGATGTAAACCAAATGAGAAATGTGACCACCGTTGTGAGTTGGGAATGCCACATAGATGTGGGGGATTTCTGAGTGTAATGTATGTGTGTGGGGAGTTGCAGTAACACCTGAGTGGTTGTGTGTTCTGTAGCCTTATTGTTGCTCTTAAGACTTTGTGCCTATGTTATGGTGTGAAAATGCTAGTCTGTAGAGTCAGGCACCACCATTGTTCATATTTGTATATAGTTTGTGATTGTATTTGCCCCCGACAGACTGCTATGGTGATGATGATGATGATGTACATACTTATTTATTTGGGGATTAATTTATTTTGGTGTGTGGCCCTTTTATGTTCAGTGACTGTTATTTACATAGCGGAGTGCTCCGCTGGGCCGGTGCTGGTGTGGTGTGAATGGATAGGCCTATATGCATCCCTGTATTAGTGTGTGAGTCGGGTGTAAATTTTAAAGGGGGGCCAATTGGTGTGCTAGTGATTTTTTCAAGGGGGGGGGGATGTTGGATAGTATATTATACATATATATTATTATGGCGGTGCCCTAGTGTAGAGAGGGGTGACGCCCTGCCTCTGGGGGGTGGCGTCACCTGGGGTATATAAGCCAGCAGCAGGAGACATCTTGTCTCTTTGCTGTGGCTCACAGGCTAGAGTAGTGACTCCTGTGTTCTTGGTCCCGTGTTCTAATAAAATTATAAAACGTCACCTTGACTCCTTCTTAATTAGAGACACAACACAACCCTCCTCATTTACCCGGGCTTGGGACCAGCACTAGGAGAACGTTGGCTTATGTGCCCCCCTGTTGCTGGGTTACATTTTAGGAAATACTGGCGTATGTAAAGCAACAGGAGCCATTTTGTACTTTTGTCATTGCTGCTTTCTTGAAGGAACTCAAAAAGTCTAAAATATTTTTAAAAAATTGACCAAATTTTATCTACTGATTTTGGCTGTCATGAGACCTTGGTCACGATATTATCAGTGTCTATAGAAAATGTAATAAATGAATAACTAATCAACTAATAATAATAATCCTACTGTCAAACTGAACTTTAACTTTATTATTTCTTTTTGTAAAGTTTGTCAATATAACGGTACAAAAATTCACAAAAAGAGCTGTGTCTTCTTTGTCTTTTGTTCATTGGTGAGTGGCAACCAGCATTGGGGGCATACCTCCACCTACTGTGCTGAGATGGAATGGGAGTGTTATCCCCGTCATAATAGGGCTTATAAAAAATAAAAAGACGAGAGATGACTGTTTTTAGTTGGACTTTTCCTGAGGAGAAGTGAAACAGTGAGAAACAGAAGGTGAAACAGTGAGAAACCAAGTACATTATTGGCGGTCATCCAGCAGTCTGAATCTATTAACAGCAGAACAGAAGCGGGGCTAAGAGACACGAAATCCCTCCCTAATCGTAGGCTATATTGAAAAGGAAGGATTTTACCCTGTTCTTAAAAACAGAGACCAAGTCTGACTCCTGGACCCAGAGTGGTAACTGGTTCCACAGAGAAGGAGCTTGATAGCAGAAGGCTCTGCCTCCCAATGTACAGTGGGGAAAAAAGTATTTAGTCAGCCACCAATTGTGCAAGTTCTCCCACTTAAAAGATGAGAGAGGTCTCCAATTTTCATCATAGGTATACCTCAACTATGAGAGACAAAATGAGAAAAAAAAAATCCAGAAAATCACATTGAAGGATTTTTAATGAATTAATTGGTAAATTCCTCGGTAAAATAAGTATTTGGTCACCTACAAACAAGCAAGATTTCTGGCTCTCACAGACCTGTAACTTCTTCTTTAAGAGGCTTCTCTGTCCTCCACTCGTTACCTGTATTAATGGCACCTGTTTGAACTCATTATCAATATAAAAGACACCTGTCCACAACCTCAAACAGTCAGACTCCAAACTCCACTATGGCCAAGACCAAAGAGCTGTCAAAGGACACCAGAAACAAAATTGTAGACCTGCACCAGGCTGGGAAGACTGAATCTGCAATAGGTAAGCAGCTTGGTGTGGAAAAAATCAACTGTGGGAGCAATTATTAGAAAATGGAAGACATACAAGACCACTGATAATCTCCCTCGATCTGGGGCGCCACGCAAGATCTCACCCCGTGAGGTCAAAATGATCACGAGAACGGTGAGCAAAAATCCCAGAACCACACAGGGGGACCTAGTGAATGACCTGCAGAGAGCTGGGACCAAAGTAACAAAGGCTACATCAGTAACACACTACGCCGCCAGGGACTCAAATCCTGCAGTGCCAGATGTGTCCCCCTGCTTAAGCCAGTACATGTCCAGGCCCGTCTGAAGTTTGCTAGAGAGCATTTGGATAATCCAGAAGAGGATTGGGAGAATGTCATATAGTCAGATGAAACCAAAATAGAACTTTTTGGTAAAAACTCAACTTGTCGTGTTAGAAGGAGAAAGAACACCATAACTACTGTGAAGCATGGGGGTGAAAACATTATACTTTGGGGCTGTTTTTCTGCAAAGGGACCAGGATGACTGATCCGTGTAAAGGAAAGAATGAATGGGGCCATGTATTGTGAGATTTTGAGTGAAAACCTCCTTCCATCAGCAAGGGCATTGAAGATGAAATGTGGCTGGGTCTTTCAGCATGACAATGATCCCAAACACACCACCCGGGCAACGAAGGAGTGGCTTCGTAAGAAGCATTGCGAAGTCCTGGAGTGGCCTAGCCAGTCTCCAAATCTCAACCCCATAGAAAATCTTTGGAGGGAGTTGAAAGTCTGTGTTGCCCAGCGACAGCCCCAAAACATCACTGCTCTAGAGGAGATCTGCACGGAGGAATGGGCCAAAATACCAGCAACAGTGTGTGAAAACCTTGTGAAGACTTACAGAAAATGTTTGACCTCTGTCATTGCCAACAAAGGGTATATAACAAAGTATTGAGATGAACTTTTGTTATTGACCAAATACTTATTTTACCGAGAAATTTTACCAATTAATTCATTAAAAATCCTTCAATGTGATTTTTCTGCATTTTTTTTTTCTCATTTTGTCTCTCATAGTTGAGGTATACCTATGATGAAAATTGGAGACCTCTCTCATCTTTTAAGTGGGAGAACTTGCACAATTGGTGGCTGACTAAATACTTTTTTCCCCACTGTACTTCTGGAGATTCTGGGCACCACAAGCAATCCATCATTTTGGGAGCATAGAGCTCTATTAGGATGATAGGGTAATATCAGATCTTTTATATATAAGGGGGCCTGACTATTAAGAGCTTTGAAAGTGAGAAGAAGGATTTTAAACTTAATTCTAAACTCTATGGGAAGCCAGTGAAGGGAGAACAGAACCGGAGAGATATGATCTCTCTTTCTAGAACCAGTTAAAACTCTTGCAGCAGCATTTTGGATCAACTGAAGACTTTTTAAGGATATTTTGGGACAGCCTGATAATAACGAGTTACAATAATCTAGTCGAGAGCTGACAAAGGCGTGGATTAGTTTCTCAGCATCATTCAGAGACAAGATGCTCCTAATCTTGGCAATATTGCACAGATGATAGAAGGTAGTCTTAGAAACAAATTTAATATGTGAATTAAAGGACAGATCTTGATCAAAAATAACTCCAAGGTTCCTCAAAGAACTATTCAGAGTGGGAGTGGCGACATCCAAATTAAGAGTATGATTTGGAAAGGAATTTCTAAGGTTTTTTGGGCCAACAAGAATGACTTCAGTCTTATCTGAGTTTAGTAGCAGAAAATTACAAGTCATCCAGGCTTTGATTTCCTTAAGACAGGCATCTAATTTGGCTAATTGATTACAATCATCAGGCTTCATTGACAGGTATAGTTGTGTGTCATCTGCGTAACAATGAAAATGTATACAGTGCTTTCTAATGACATTGCCTAACGGAAGCATATATAAACTAAAAAGAGTAGGGCCTAACACAGATCCCTGTGGAACTCCGTGACTGAGCTTAGAGTTGGAAGAAAATTCATCACTGATGTGAGCAAACTGAAGTCTATCAGACAAATAAGATCTAAACCACTGCAGTGGAGTTCCATTAAGTCCAACATAGTGTTCTAATCTATCAAGTAGAATGTCATGATCGATAGTGTCAAAGGCTGCACTAAGATCTAAAAGGACAAGAACAGAAACAAGTCCATTATCAGATGCGATAAGGAGGTCATTAGTGACCTTCACTAAGGCTGTTTAAGTGCTGTGATGAACTCTGAACCCAGATTGAAACTCTTCAAATAAACCAATTCCCTGCAAGTGGTCAAAAAAATTGCGCAGCAACAACTCTTTCTAAGATTTTTGAAATGAAAGGCAGATCAGAGATTGGTCGATAGTTAGCCAAAACTCCAGGATCAAGCGTTGGCTTTTTGAGTAAGGGTTTAATAACAGCAATTTTAAAAGCCAGTGGTACATAACCCAGAGTTAAAGAAGCATTAATTATGTGAAGAATGCGGCTACCAATAACTGGGAAGACAATTTTAAATAACCTGGTAGGAATAGGGTCCAAAAGACAAGATGAAGGCTTAGATGAGGAGATTATTTTATCCAGCTCTAAAAAGTCAATTGGAGTAAACTTATCTAAACAGATATCAATTGAGGGAGTCGTAGTAGTTTAATGTACTTGAGTTTACGGTAGAAAGAATCTGACTAATTTTATCTCTAATAGATAAAATTTTATGATTGAAAAAGTTCAAAAAGTCCTGACTAGAAAGCTCAAGGGGGATGTGAGAATTGACCGAGTCCTGACTCTTTGTCAGCCTGGCTGTAGTGTCGAAAAGAAACCTGGGGTTATTCTTATTCACTTCTATTAATGCAGAATAATAACTTGTTCTAGCTTCTCTAAGAGGTTTTTTATAAATTAAGAGATGATTTCTCCACGGTAAATAGAATTTGTCTAAATTAGTAGAACGCCATTTCCTTTCCAATTGACGAGTCTTCAGTTTTAAGATAAGATAAGATAAGCCTTTATTAGTCTCACAATGGGGAAATTCCAAGATTGCGACAGCACAGGGATAGCAACACTCAGAGCAACAATCAGAAGACAGGACTGTGTTAAACTAAGGGGTTAGAAATCTCTGGTTAGACTTTTTCTTTTTTAAAGGGGCCACCAGATCTAGAGTCCGATGCAGAGAGGCTGTAACACTATCTACCATGCTATCAATTACGGAAGGAGCAGGCTCTCCATCTTTTATTTCCGTTGTGTTGACCCATGGTATAGAGGAGACAATCTGCAAAAATTTGGTAACAACGTCATCTGAAAGACATCTGCTGTAGTAATATTTTTCTTTAGGAGTCAAATAATCAGAAATAGTGAAATCAAAGGTTAACAGACAATGGTCTGACAGTACAGGATTATGAAGAGACACTACCAGATTTTCTATTTCTATACCATAAGTCAAAACGAGGTCCAATGTATGGTGGAGATAATGGGTAGAATTTTCTTTCTGGGAAAACCCCATTGAGTCTAAAATTGAATTGAATGCCTTATTAAGACAGTCACTATCTACATCAACATGTATGTTAAAGTCCCCTACAATAATTATTCTATCTGATTTCAGCACTAAATCAGCTAAAAATTCAGCGAATTCGGATAAAAACTCTGAGTAGGCCGAGGGAGGACGGTAAAATATGGCAAAGAAAATTGGATTCAAGCCAAGATAGTCAACATGCCCCATGCTGAGGACCAGGCCCTCAAAGGAATTAAAACATGATTTTTGCTTTATATTAACTAGTAATTTAGAATGGAAAATTGCCGCTACTCCACCTCCATGACCAGAACTTCTGGGATTATGATAGTTTAGATAACCAGAGGGAGTTGATTCATTCAAACCAACATAATCATCTTGCCCTAGCCAAGTCTCTGTGAGGGATAATAAATCGATCTGATGATCAATTAACAGATCATGGACTAAAAGAGACTTGGTAGTTAGAGACCTAATATTTAATAAACCACATTTAATTTTTAAATTAAGAGGAGGAACAGAGGCCAAATCATTAAATTTAGAGACTTGAGGTTTGATCTGAATTTTACCAACATTTTGTTTAATCACTTTGGGATGCTTATGCACCATATTTTTATTAACTTTTTTATTAACTTTGGGAGGAACAGACAAGGGTTCTCTAAGGGAGAAGACAGGGGCAAAGTTGGGGGGTGGCAGATGAGGAGGAGCTGCAGAAAGACGTGTTTTTATCAAGTTGTGTTGCATTTGTCTTGAGTTATAATATTTTGGGTAACGGGAGACAGACACAATCTCTGTAGGGCTATAAGTCGAAGACTGATCCAAACAATGAGGATTATTTGGATTAATGGGATTAATATGAGAAGTGGAAACAAGACCAAAAAAGGGCAGATTGGCAGACCCAGGAACTTCAGAGTGAGTTAACACACCAATTTTCAGTCACTGTACTAAAAAACACTGAATGGAATAAAACAGATTGTCCCTTAAAACACGTGCACCAAGTCTATTAGGGTGGATGCCATCAGGCCTCATAAGTGATGGGCGGTTCCAACACAAGTTAAAATTGTCTACAAAACCAATGTTAAAAATAGGACATGCAAAACACAACCAAGTATTAAGACTGAGAGTTCTGCTAAAATAATTGCAACCTCGTCTGAGAGGTGCCAAAAGCCCAGAGATAAACGCACGTCTGCCACAGTTCATAAGAGTGGACAGAAGGCTCCTGAAGTCACTCTTTAAAATTTCCGACGCTTCATCTGGGATGTTATTGCATCCAACATGTACTATGACAGTTTTAACGTGGGGGAATTCATTTAGTAGGGCAGGGGTAAGAGCCTCAATGTCAGACACTCTAGCCCCAGGAAAAAATCTCGTGATACAGTACCTGCTTCTGACGTTCCTCATAATTGAGTCACCAATTACCAGCGTCGTCTGGGGGGGGGGGGGGTGTTTGTCAGTGGATTCTGACGAGGTGAATAATTTTGTCGATGGTGTTGTTGTTGTGAAGGCGGGGTGATGCACTCTCTTCTATTTGGAGCTGGTGTGTAATTTGGCACACCTAGAGTAGTCTTAGTCCGGGGTTTGCGGGTTTGAGCTGCCGCTGAAGGAGAGGAAGGAGGAGGAGGGGCGGCCATGGGCGGACGGCCAGTGTCCAGGTGGGGAAAATCCTCCAGAGAAAGGATGTCAAATTTATTTTCCAGGAGCAAGGGAAGAGAAGAGGCGCGGCCCTGTCTGGCCGATTGACGATGACTGCTGGCTGGTCCAACCAAGGTCCAGGGCGCACATTGAGTGTGAGAAGACCCAACCGGGGCTTTGGGTTTAGCCTTGAGACGAAGCCAGTGTCTATTGCTATGGTCGTGGACATCTGAAGAAGCCGGAGCAGGGGTTGAAGTGGACGGAGATGCGCTGAGCTCCCCTAGGTAGGTAGCCATCTCTGCCAGCTGCGAATCGGTTGCCGGGGCCATTGTTCACCCGAGAATAATGGTGTCGAGATGGTCTTCAGCCTCCAGAATCTTATGGAGGCTGGAGAGTCTCGCTTCCAATTCAGAAACCTTACTAAGGAGGGGTACACAGCGGATACACGTCGGGGATGGAGCAATGGCGTTCCAGGCGATAAGGTGGATAGCCAGCCAGCCAGCCAAAAACAACTAAAACAGCTAAAAACAGGTTAGCTAAAAAGGCTAAAAACAGGTTAGCAGGTTAGCCTAGCCCGGTAAAAACAGCCCAGTCGGGGGTCCAACCCACCTGTGCGTCAGATCGGGCTTTTCCCAATACCAAGCTAACACCAAACAAAATCTAATATCAGCAAACAGAAATAAAAAATTAAAAACGAAATCAATAAAAATAAACAAAAGCGGACAAGATAGCTCTTTGACACGACGAACGTTATACAGAAAATGGAAATGAATTATTTACACAATATTATCGTGTGTACTATCACGCAGTATGTCAGCATTCCATTTTTTAATGTCAATAGTCCCATCTTGAGACACTATGAACTCTGAAAGAAAGAAAGAAAGAAAGAAAGAAAGAAAGAAAAAGAAAGAAAGAAAGAAAGAAATCATTTAAACTCTTTTTGGTTGTGTGAATTTGAATTTGAATAAGAAAGGAATTTGCCATTTTTGGAGTTATTGATCCCACATAGGATTTTCATTTCCAACCACTGTTTTGACCTTTCGGCTTTCACTGATTATTTATTTATTTATGAAAATTTGTTTGTTTGTACATTCCTGTAAATGCGTGTATTGTGTGTTTTTGTCCCACGTGTGATCAGGAATGCTGAGGTCGCTCGTGCGACAGGGACAGTATTTCTGCCGTGAGTGTGGGAAGAGTTTCAGTCAGCCCAGCCACCTGCGCACCCATATGAGATCCCACACAGGTAAACGCATCAACACACTCTGTGAAATGTAACCTGCGCGCGCGCGCGCGCGCACACACACACACACACACGCACGCACGCACGCACGCACGCACGCACGCACCTGTTATTGCTGACTTGAAAAATAACTAAAACACATAGTGTAGTTTAAGAAGAAATTATGGAATTAGACAAAGAGTGAAATAAAATTAATTAAATCACTTTTTTTTCAGAGAATATAAATACAAAGGTTAGAAACAGCCGGCAAATTTCTCTCTTTATTATTCCATTTTATAATATTTTGAAACACAGCTCAGAATGGAGAAGAACTCAGAATATAAAAAAGACATATTTATAAACTGCTCATGTCAGATATGAACATTTTCGACATTCATCTTTATTTAAGAAAAATGTTTGTACTTTCCCATTTTTGATGTCACAGACCGCAAATTATTTCTGTCCTGTTAATATGACAAAATATTTAAATGACAATGAAGGCTTAGCACAGTGGTCCCCAAACTACGGCCTGCGGGCCGGATACGGCCCGCCTCCACATTTGGCCCGGCCCCCTGAACAATACCAGAGACGCATTATGATTTTTTTTTTTCAGTCTGGCCACGCGATCGAGACTAATACACGCATAGAACGTGACATTCTATTCCACCCTTCTGCAGTCTGTGCCCCTATCCGAACCCCCCCCCCCCCCCCCGAAAAAAAATCCTAGTGTTAACCTTTCCTGCTTTGGTCTCCTAACCGTGGTTGGGGGACGCAGGGGAGATCTGTCTTCTCCAGGGCCGGAGGCAGCTTTTCCTCCGGGGTTAACTCCCGAGTAAACCTCACAGTTGTTAACAACAATATGGTGGTACACCGAAGAACAGGCTGTTTTGCTGAAGAGTTGGGGGCTTTATTATCAGACTGCACCGTTAATAACAGCAATTCTAGTTCGCTACCCGCTCCGGTCGCCTCTCTCTCTACTCACCCGCACACTTCACACACACCGTCCGCTCTGCGGGGCCATTCACATGGGGGCGCGCCTTGGCTGGTGATTGTACTCGCCGACAGACTCACGGCATTAAAGACATCTTTCTTCTCGGGACACACCTCCTCCGCGACAGCATTCAAACATTTCTTGACAAATTCTCAATCAGTGAAAGGTTTACCGCTGCTTGCTATCAGATGAGCAACCCGAAAGCTGGCCCGAATAGATGACTGGTTCAGCTGAGCTTGGCGTACAAATGTATTCTGCTGAGATGTTACCTGTTAAGACTGTGCACGGCACAACGGAAAGTTAATGTTCCATGGACTTTTTTTCTGTGAAGAACCCAGAGAGGGTTATTTGGTTATTATTTATTTCATAAATAGTGTTATTTATTTCATTAATAGTGTTATTATTTATTTTCTGACTTTTTTCCTGTGAAGATCCCGGAAAGGGTTATTAATATTTGGTTTTGTGTGGCTTTCTGGAAAACAATAAATGTTTACGTTTAGGCACCCCTGCGATCGTCACACTTTTTCTGTTACAAACTGACCCCGGCCCCCATCAGAGAAGGTAAAAGTTATGTGGCCCTCACAGGAAAAAGATTGGGGACCCCCCCCCCCCCCCCCCCCTTAGCATCACAAGGAATAAAAACATATTGTGGAGAGATGAATAATCAGGCCGAGCGTTCAGAGCAGAGGGAACTTTATTCCTCACTCCTTCACATCCACCAGAATCAGAAGCAATAATCACACAGGTTGCAGGCACTCTCTTTTATATCCTCCCACCTCCGCTACCTGAGGTGCTGTATTTACATCTCAACCCCCCATGACAATTCCCCTTGTCCCCCAGCACCTTTGATCTGCCATCTCTTCAGTCTGAGGGAAAACTACTGAGTGGGTCCCCCCCCCCCCCCACCTCAGGCTCTCAGACTGAGGCTTAACCCTCATGTCCTTTGGGCTTCAGCCTCCGTCCATAGCTGCTGTAACAGGGGATCTTCAGCTCTGAGGCACTGCTGTGCCAGTGGGCTGTTCCTGGGGGTGCGTCCATCTGTGGGGGGACAATGGGGGGGGGGCACCTTCACCATGCTCGTGTGACTGATCTGACAATTCATTTACCTGGGGAGTTCTCAGAGGGGGTCTTCCGCGCTGAGGAGCTTGGGCCAACACCACCTGTTCATCTGCTAAAACAAAGGCGGGCTTAAGCCTGTCTATACAGATTGTCTCCCGGCGACCCCCCAAGTCTAACACAAAATGTTTCTCCCCAGGTTCCAGCACTCTGAACGGGCCATTGTAAGGTGGGCACAATGGGGTCCGGTGGGCATCGTGCCTGACAAATACGAACAACGCGTCCTTCAAGGTCTTTGGCACAAAAGCTCGTGGAAAACAGTGGTGGGCCGGGTTGGGTAGCGTCCCTGCCCTTGCGCTATGCCGTGAACGCGGGGATGGATCGGTGTTCAGTATGGGGTTATCCAACAAAAATTCCCCGGGGAGCTGCAGCGGCTGGGAAGAAACCAGCTCTGCTGGGGAGGCTGCCAAATCCTCCTTCGGTGCTGAACGCAACCCTAATAGAATCCACGGCAACCGGTCCACCCAATTTGCATCCGTAAGTGAAGCCCTGACCGCTGCTTTAAGACATCTATGAAAACGCTCATATAACCCATTGGCCTGGGGGTTGTACGCGGTCTTGCGATGAATTGTGACGCCCAGGCTCTAGGCCATAGTGGACCAGAGGTCGGAAACAAACTGCGGGCCCTGATCGGACATGATGTCTGAAGGGGTGCCGAAACGTGCCACCCATGTCGTCAAAAAAGTGCGTGCAACTTCTGCGGACGCAGTGGAAGCTAGCGGGACTGCTTCGGGCCAGCGCGTGGTGCGGTACACCACTGTAAGAAGGTGCGTGAACCCCTGCGATGGCGGGAGGGGGCCCACGAGATCCACTTGAATGTGGTCGTACTGCTTAGCCGGGATATGGAACGGCTCCAAGGGGGCCTTTGTGTGCCTGTGTACTTTGGCTCGTTGGCACGCTATGCAGGCTGCCGCCCACTGTTTCACCTGTTTGCGCAGGCTCAGCCAGACGAACTTCACTCCCACCATTTTGACTGACACGCGCACTCCTGGGTGCGCCAGGGAGTGAACCGACTCAAAAACACGGCGGCGCCAAGCACATGGGACCACCGGGTGCGGGCGGCCCGTGGAGACGTCACAGATTAGGGGGGGGGGGGCCCTGTCCTGCAGTACTCTGCTCTCCAGCCTTAACCCTGTTGGTCCAGACTGGAGCACCCAAACGTCCGCATCGCCGATCTGCTCAGCAGCCATGGCCAAGTAATCTATTCCCACCTAGACTGGGGCCACTAATGCGCGCGAGAGGCAGTCCGCCACCACGTTTAGTTTACCGGCCACATGGCGAAGGTTGGTCGTGAACTCCGAGATCGCGGCCAGCTGTCTCTGCTGCCGGGCCGACCATGGCTCCTAAACCTTGGCCATCGCGTACGTTAGCGGCTTGTGGTCCTCAAATGCAGTGAAGCTGCGCCCTTCCAGCCAGAACTGGAAGTGGCGTATGGCCAGGTGGAGAGCCAGTAACTCTCTGTCGAACGCGCTGTATTTACACTCCTTGTTGCGCAAAGACCTGCTAAAAAAGGCGAGCAGCTGCCAAGAACCAGCGATGTGCTGCTCCACGACGACCCCTATGGCCACGTCCGAGGCATCGGTAGTGAGCGCTATCTGAGCCGCCGGGTCCGGGTGCGCCAGCAGTGCGGCGTTCGGCAGGGCTGTTTTAACCTTGGAAAACGCCTGCTCTCGCTCTGGAGTCCAGTCGACTCTGTCCACTGGTTTCCGTTTCTTAAGCGCGGCATACAATGGTTGCATGAGCTGGGCTGCGTGGGGGAGGAAACGGTTATAAAAGTTAACCATCCCCAAAAACTCCTGCAGTGCCCTGACTGTCTGAGGCCGGGGAAAATCTTCCACCGCACGCACTTTGTCCGGTAAGGGTATCGCGCCCTCAGGTGAGTTGCGGTGGCCCAAAAAATCGATTCTCGTCACCCCGAACTGGCACTTCCCAGGGTTGATTATTAATCCGTGCTTCTCCAACCTCTGGAAAACTATCCTGAGGTGGGCTACGTGTTCATCCTCGGACGCGCTGGCAACCAGGATGTCATCCAGGTAGACAAACAAAAACGGCAGATCGTGCAACACTGCATCCATCATGCGTTGGAATGTCTGTGCCGCGCCTTTTAACCCGAAAGGCATGAGTAAAAACTCAAACAGAATAAACGGGGTTATTACTGCCATTTTAAGTATGTCCTCAGTGCGCACCGGGACCTGGTGGTAACCGCGGACCAGGTCTATCTTGGAAAAAATGCGTGCCCTGGTGAGGTGAATGGAAAAATCCTGAATATGGGTGATCGGGTAGCGGTCGCGCGCTGTGGCGTTGTTCATTCTGCGGAAATCTCCGCACGGTCGCCACAATCCCTCGGCTTTAGGAACCATATGTAGCATGGATGCCCATGGGCTGTTTGAGCGTCTGATGATGCCCAACTTTTCCAAGTTGGCGAACTCCTCGCGCGCTATGGCCAGTTTAGCTGCGTCCAGGCGCCGAGGTCGTGCGAAAACGGGAGGCCCCGTGGTGGTAATGAAGTGCTCCACCCCGTGTTTAGTGCTGGCCGCCGAAAACGTCGGGACCATGAATGCTGGGAACTGGGTGAGTAGTGTGTGGAACTTCCCCCCTGGCACTGTGACATTGGCTAGTGTTGTGGGCCCGGCTCCTCTAGCTGTACAGGGGAGAGAATCAAAAGACATTGCGTTAATCAGGCGTCTGTCAGCAACATCGACTAGTAGTCCATGAGCACACAAAAAAATCAGCGCCTAAAATGGGGAAGCTGCATGCCGCTATGACAAATGTCCATTGGTATGTATGGCCGTACAAGGATACAGTCAGTGTCCTCTCACCAAAAGTCTAAATGTCTGAGCCGTTTGTGGCCATCAGTTCGGGGCCGCTAGTTCCCGCCAGCCGGTCGGCGTAGGACGGCAGGATGAGGCTCTTTTGGGAGCTGGAGTCCATGAGGAACCGTCTCCCCGAGCGTGAGTCTGTCACATAGAGCAGCTTGCTTGCTTCACTGGCAGTCACAGCTGCTACTGACTGCCGACCCTGGCGTTTCCCGAGCGCTTGAATTGGCATGGTGGCACGCATTGGCGTGCGTCCTCTCCAAAACGGCAGTGGTAGAAACAGAGCATGTCTCTCCGCTGCTTCTTGGCCTCCGCTGCAGCCACTGTCGCTGGCTCCTCACCTCCGCTGGTCGTCTCGCTGGGTTCCGACGCCGCTGTGTTCACTGTGAGGGCTCTGGTGGTGAGGATAATCCGATCTGCCTCTTGGGCTAGAGCCCGGTAGTTGCACGCGGCCAGCAGTGGCGAATTGGCAAGGACTGCCCTGGCCGCTGTCAGGAGGTTCTGTAGGAAAAGGTGGGCAAAGAGGAAATGCCCGTCATCTGTGCCCATCAACGCCAACGTCTTCTCCATCAATTTGACCGCCGACCTGTCTCCCAAGTCAAAACACGTCAGGAGCCTTTCCGCTCTCTCACAGTCCGAGAGCGTGTAGCGCCGGGTCAGCGCGGTTTTGAGAGCACCGTATTTGTCGCGGGCTGGTGGCTGTTGGAGCAGGCTCACCACCTACAGAGTTGTGCGGGCGTCCAGTGCTGCAACCACGTAGTAGTATCTGGTGTCATCTGCCATTACTCCCCGGAGCGTGAACTGGGCCTCGGTGTGAAGGAACCAAGACTTTGGGTCATGTAGCCAAAAGTCTGGGAGTTTGACCGAAACGGCGCACGCGTTGCTGGCACTTCCCGTCCGGGTCATCTCCGGGGTGTTCGGCTCGTGTTCCATTGTGCATCAAGGGTCACCAGTGTGGAGAGATGAATAATCAGGCCGAGCGTTCAGAGCAGAGGGAACTTTATTCCTCACTCCTTCACATCCACCAGAATCAAAAGCAATAATCACACAGGTTGCAGGCACTCTCTTTTATATCCTCCCACCTCCACTACCTGAGGTGCTGTATTTACATCTCAACCCCCCATGACAATTCCCCTTGTCCCCAGCACCTTTGATCTGCCATCTCTTCAGTCTGAGGGAAAACTACTGAGGGAAAACTACTGAGTGGGTTCCCCACAATATCAGCTTTAATTGGTTATACAGCGGGGAAAATAAGTATTGAACACGCCAACATTTTTCTCATTAAACACATTTCTGATGTGTTTAATGACCTGAGATCTTCACTAGATAACAGTAACAACCCAAGTAATCCATACATACAAAGAAATCAAGGTAACTGTGTTCACAAAACAAGTTTTATTTAATAAAGTAGAATGACACAGGGAATAAGTATTGAACAGATGAAGAAAAAGAGGTGCAAAAAGGCATAGAAAGCCAAGAAACCAGCTGAAATCCAGCAGAATTTAGGAAGCCATTCCATCTCTAATCAGTGCAAATTAGTTTCATCTGGTTAAGCACTGACTGATAGCCTTTAAAAAGGTCTGGATATCAGATTGTCATGCCACAAAGAACTCATGATGGGTAGAAGGAAAGAGCTGTCTCTAGACCTTTGCAACCTTATTGTTACAAAACATAATGATGGCATTGATTACAGGTGCATTTCTAAACTGCTGAATTGTCCAGTGAGCATTGTTGGAGCCATCATTCGGAAGTGGAAAGAACATCATTTTACTTTAAACTGGTCACGACTAGGAGCTCCTTGCAAGATTCCTGACAGGGGAGTTAAAAGAATTATCACATGAGTTATCAAAGAGACAAAGACCACTCGTGGAGAGCTCTAGAAAGACCTTGAGTTAGCAGGTACTGCTGTTTCGAAGAAAACAATAAATAATGCACTCAACCGACATGGCTGTATGCCTCTTCACCTTGCAAGATTCCATTGCTGAAGAAAAATCATGTTGAAGCTTGTTTAAAGTTTTCTGCACAACATTTGGCCAAGCCAGTAAAATACTGGGAGAATATAGTCTGGTCAGCTTAGACCAAAATTGAACTTTTTGGATGCCACAACACCCAGCATGCTTGGAGGAGAAATGGCACTGCACAGCCCATCATGGTGTGGGGGTGTTTTTCACCACATGGTACAGGCAGACTTCATATAATTGAAGGAAAGATGAGTGGACAAATGTACAGAGATATCCTTGATAAGAACCTGTTGCCATCTGCCAATATGCTGAAGATGAAACGAGGGTGGACATTTCAGCAAGACAATGATCCCAAACACACAGCCAAGGAAACTCTCAACTGGCTCCAGAGAAAGAAAATAAAGCTGCTAGGATGGCCCAGTCAGTCACCTGACCTGAATCTAATTGAAAATCTATGGAACGAACTGAAGATCAAAAGTCATAGGAGACACCCATGGAACCTTCAACATTTGAAGACAGTGTGTGTGGAAGAACGGGCTAAAATCACTGCTGAGCAATGCCTGCACCTAGTTTATCCACAGGAGGCATCTGAAAGCTGTTATTACCAACAAAGGCTTTTCTATCCATCCATCCATCCATCCATCTTCTACCGCTTTTCCGGAGGTCCGGGTCGCGGAGGCAGCAGTTCAAGCAGAGAAGCCCAGACTTCCCTCTCCCCAGCCACCTGCTCCAGCTCTTCAGAGGGGATACCAAGGCGTTCCCAGACTAGCTGGGAGACATAGTCTCTCCACCGAGTCCTGGGTCTGCCCCGGGGTCTCCTCCCAGTGGGACGTGCCTGAAACACCTCAAGTGGGAGGCGTCCAGGAGGCATCCTAATCAGATGCCCATACCACCTCAACTGACTCCTTTCAATGTGGAGGAGCAGCGGTTCTACTCTGAGCCTCTCCCGGATGACTGAGCTCCTCACCCTATCTCTGAGGGTGAGTCCAGCAATCCTACGGAGAAAGCTCATTTCAGCCGCTTGTATCCGCGATCTCGTTCTTTCGGTCATTACCCAAAGCTCGTGACCATAGGTGAGAGTAGGAACGTAGATTGACTGGTAAATCGACAGCTTTGCCTTAGAACTAAGCTCCCTCTTCACCACAACAGACCGGTACAACGTCCGCATCACTGCAGATGCTGCAGAAGCACTGCAGAAGCATCTGCAGCATCTGCAAAGGCTTTTCTACTAAATATTAAATGAATTTCACCAATTCTGTTCAATACTTATTCCCTGTGTCATTCCACTTTATTAAATATAACTTGTTTTGTGAACACAGTTGCCTTGATTTCTTTGTATGTATGGATTACTTGGGTTGTTACTGATATCTGGTGAAAATCTCAAGTCAGTGGCTCCATCAGAAATATGTTTAATGAGAAAAATGTTGACATGTTCAGTACTTATTTTCTCCGCTGTGTATGTTTAGATTTTTTTTTTGTTTATTCTTTGCTGTATGTGTAATGCAGTATGTGAAAACACTTCACACAGTCCCATTTATAGAGAGCCAAATTCATGCCCCCTCTACTTCGGCATACAGGAGTGGAGTCGATGGGAATGGAGATTTATTATTATTATTATTATTATTATTGAGAGGAGACTCCGATCGCTGGTTGAACCTCAGATCCATTAGGAGCAATGTGGTCTTCGTCCTGGTCGTGCCACATCGGACCAGCTCTTTACCTTCTTGAAGACCCTCGAGGGTTCAAGGGAGTTTGCCCAACCAGTCCACATGTGTTTTGTGGACTTGAAGAAAGCATTCAACCACGTCCCTCATGGTCTCTTGTGGGAGGTGCTGCAGGAGTATGGGGTATCGGGCTTGTTACGAGCTATCCGGTCTCTATACAACCGTTGCATGAGTTTGGTTCATATTGCCAACACCCAGTCAAACTCATTTCCAGTGAGAGCTGGACTCTGCCAGGGCTGCCCTTTGTCACTGATCCTGTTCATAATTTTTATGGACAGGATATCTAGGCGCAGCCAAGGATCAGACGGTGTCATGCTCGCTGGCTTCACCAAGCAATGACCTACAGGTCTTGCTGGGATGGTTTGCTACTGAATGTGAAGCGGCTGGGATGAGAATCAGCACCTCCAAGTCCGAGTCCATGGTCCTCAGCTGGAAAAATGTGGGTTGTCTTCTCGGGTTGGAGACAAGCTTCTGCCCCAAGTGGAGGAGTTTAAGTATCTCAGGATCTCATTCACGAGTCAGGGGAGAATGGAGCGAGAGATTGATAGATGGATCGGAGCAGCCTCTGCAGTGATGTGGACGTTGTACCAGTCTGTTGTAGTGAAGAGGGAGCTGAGCTCTAAAGCAAAGTCAATCTACGTTCCTACCCTCACCTATGGTCATGAGCTTTGGGTAATGACCGAAAGAATGAGATTGTGGATACAAGTGGCTGAAATAAGCTTTCTCCGTAGGATTGCTGGACTCACCCTTAGAGATGTAATGTAATGTAATGTACTTTGCTTATATAGCCCTTTAAAACAACCCGTAGGTGACAAGTGCTTTACAGAAAATTAAACAGCATTAAAAACACACACAGCATTAAAAACAAATAACATAAACAAAGAAATAAGAATAAATACCTAAAAATAAGAATAAAATAAAAACAAATGCTAAGACAAATATCACCACTACTGGGTATTAAAAGCCATCCTAAACAAATACGTTTTAAGTTCTGATTTAAAAAGGGCCAGGTCAGAGATAGCACATAGGTCAGGAGAGAGATTATTCCAGAGCCTGGGGGCGACAACAGAAAAGGCTCGGTCCCCAATGTTTATACCTTGACCTAGGCACATTCAGCAAAAGCTGATTGAATGACCTCAAAGTCCTGCCTTAGTCACGGACAGTCAAAATCTCAGACATATAAATCGGAGCAAGGCCATTAAGAGCTTTAAAAACAAAAGCAAAAGTTTAAAATTAATTCTAAAATGGACTGGAAGCCAATGAAGTGAAAAAAAGATTGGAGTAATGTGCTCTCGCCTAGGTGTGTTGGTCAAAAGACGGGCCGCTGCATTTTGCACAAGTTGAAGGCGGCCGAGAGAAGACTGAGAGATGCCAACATAAAGTGTATTGCAGTAATCAAGTCGAGAAGTGATTAAAGCATGGATGGCTATCTCAAGATCATGATGGCTCAGGAAAGGTTTGGCTTTGGATAACAGACGTAATTGATAAAAGCTCATCTTGACTACATTGTCAATCTGTTTATCAAATTTTAAATGGCTGTCAAAAATCACCCCCAAATTTCTGACAGCTGAACTGAGCCTTAAAGGGAGGGTACCAAAGCCAGCCGTTACAGTATCCCCAAACACAATACATTCTGTTTTTTCTTCATTTAAGTGGAGAAAATTTTGGCTTAACCACAACTTAATGTCAGTGATGCAGTCCAATAGAACACTTTGTGAGTTAGTTTGTTCTGGGTTCAAAGGTAAATAAAGCTGCAAATCGTCCGCATAACAGTGGAAAGACATGTTGTGCCTGGCTATTATTGACCCGAGTGGCAGCATATATAATGAAAACAGAATAGAGCCAAGGATAGAGCCCTGTGGGACCCCACAGGAGAGAGAGGCACTAGAAGAAGACATGTCACCCTATCATATAGAGATAGGGTGAGGAACTCTGTCATCCAGGAGAGGCTCAGAGTAGAACCACTGCTCCGCCATATCGAAAGGAGCCAGTTGAAGTGGTTTGGGCATCTGATCAGGATGCCTCCTGGACGCTTCCCACTTGAGGTGTTTTGGGCATGTCCAACTGGGAGGAGATCCTGGGGCAGACCCAGGACACACTGGAGAGACTACATCTCCCAGCTGGCCTGGGAATGTCTTGGTGTCCTCTCTGAAGAGCTGGAGCAGGTGGCTGGGGGGAAGTTTGGGCTTCTCTGCTTGCGCTTCTGCCTCCGCGACCCAGACCTCCGCAAAAGTGGTAGAAAATGTATGAATGATGGATATTATTATTATTTGAAATTATTTCTCGGCGTGATTTTATGCCAGTTAGTTCTGTATCTTCGAGGTCAAGCTAAGCCTTTTAGCCTCAGGCCTCGAGAACTTTTCTGAGGATGTGTGCCGTTCCCAGTAGGGCAGCTTTTTGTAGGAGCTGCCTTACAAAAAGAAGGTCAGATCGTTATTATGACATGTCATTATTATTATTATTATTATTATTCATCCATCCAGAAAAAGTGCGATAGTCAGGGAAATGAAGAAAGTAGACAGGAGTATTTGGAATCTAGGTGCATGGCGAAGATAGAAATGGCGAAGGAAAAGGAAAAGGCATATAGTGAGTTGTATGAGAGGCTGGACACTAAGGAAGGAGAAAAGGACTTGTATTGATTAGCTAGACAGAAAGATTGAGCTGGAAAGGATGTACAGCAGGTTAGGTTGATTAAGAACAGAAATGGTACTAACGGGTGATGAGAGTGTGTTGAGAAGGTGGAAGGAGTACTTTGAAGAGCTGATGAATAAAGAAAATGAGAGAGAGAGGGGGATGGATGAAGGAAAGATGGTGAACAAGGAAGTCCCGAGGATTAGCAAGGCGGAAGTGAGGGCAGCTTTGAAGAGGATGAAGAATGGAAAGGCGGTTGTTCTTGGTATGGAGATGTTTAGGAGAGATGGCAGTGGATTTTTTAACCAGATTGTCTAACACAATCTTGGAGAGATAGAGGATGCCTCAGGAGTGGAGAAGAAGTGTTTTGGTACCAATTTTCAAGAACAAAGGTGATGTTCAGAGCTGTAGTAACTACAGAGGCATAAAGTTGATCAGCCACACTATGAAGATATGGGAAAGAGTTGTTGAAGTCATGTTGAGAGGAGAGAGAGAGACGATCAGTGAGCAGCAGTGTGGTTTCATGCCAAGAAATAGTACTACAGATGCTATGTTTGCTCTAAAAGTGCTGATGGAGAAGTATAGAGAAGGTCAGAAGGAGCTGAACTGTGTTTTTGTGGATCTAGAGAAAGCATATGATAGGGTGCTAAAAGATGAAGTATGGTACTGTATGAGAAAGTCAGGAGTGGCAGAAAAGAATGTGACGGTGGTGCAGGACATGCAGGAAGACAGTGAGATGGTGGTGAGGTGTGCTGTAGGAGTGACAGATGGAATGAAGGTGGGGATGGGATTACATCAGGGATCAGCTCTGAGCCCCTTCTTGTTTGCCATGGTGATTGACAGGCTGACAGATGAGGTCAGGCAGGAGTCTCCGTGGACCATGATGTTTGCAGAAGACATTGTGATCTGTAGTGAGAGTAGGAAACAGGTGGAAGACAACCTGGAGAGGTGGAGGTATGCTCTGGAGAGAAGAGGAATGAACGTCAGTAGAAGCAAGACAGAATACATGAGTGTGAATGAGAGGGAGGCAGGTGTAACGTGAAGATGGAAGGAGTAGAGGTAATGAAGGGAGATAAGATAAGATAAGATAAGCCTTTATTAGTCCCACAATGGGGAAATTCCCAGATTGCAACAGCACAGGGATAGCAACACTCAGAGCAATAATTTAGAAGATAAAAAAATAAGAGCAGTGAATATACATATGTACACATAAATATATAAATATATATACACAGTGCGGAGCATTGTAGCTAGATGGAATAAACAGCATAACCGGCTACTTAGTTACCCCACATAGTATGAATATGTGCCCATACATATTGTCACCTTCCATAGCGACTGATATTGTCCTAGTTCTATACTGGAGGGGGATCATTTTGTGTAAGTTTGTTGCGTCTTTTGCATTCAATACTATTAGGTTGTCACGTTTTTTTTGCTATCTCTGCGAGCAGCCCTGCTTAGGTTATAAAGTCTGACAGCCATAGGTAGGAAGGACCTGCAAAACCTCTCGGTCGCGCAGCTAGGATGATGTAGCCTACTGCTAAATGAGCTCCTCAGTGCATTCAGTATGTCCTGCATAGGGTGGGATTCGGACTCCAGCAGAGATGACAGTTTAGCCACCATCCTTCTCTTTCCTATCTCCTCCACTGGGTTGAGGCGCTGCCTCTTGATCAGTTTGTTCAGTCTCTTCCTATCGGCTGCTGTGATGCCACTGTCCCAGCAGACCACTCCAAAAGTGATGGCTGATGCCACCACCGAATCATAGAAGGTCTTCAGGAGCACCCCTTGTACACCAAAAGACCTGAGCCTCCTCAGTAGGAACAGCCTGCGCTGTCCCTTCTTGCAGAGTGCGTCGGTATTGTGTGACCAGTCTAGTTCAATGTTCAAATGAACACCCAGGTACTTGTAGGATGTCACCATCTCAATGTCTGTTCCCTGGATGTTTACTGGTGCTGTGAGGGGTTGTCCTTGCCTGCGGCAGTCCACCACCAGCTCCTTAGTTTTTCTCGCGTTGATCTGGAGGCAGTTCTAATGGCACCAGTCCACAAAGTCCTGGATAGTAAGTCCTCTGTACTCAGCTTCATCTCCGTTGGAGATGAGGCCGACAATCGCAGAGTCGTCAGAGAACTTCAGCAGATGGCAGTGTGTTGTGTTGTGTGAGAAGTCCGCAGTGTAAAGGGTGAACAGGAAGGGAGCCAAAACCGTTCCCTGGGGGGCCCCCGTACTGCTGATGATCATGTCGGACACACAATCCCGGGTTCTCACAAACTGTGGCCGGTTTGTGAGGTAGTCCAGGATCCATGATGGCAGGTGCTGGTCCATCCCTGTGCACAGCAGCTTGTCCCTCAGGATCACTGGTTGGATGGTGTTGAAAGCACTGGAGAAGTCAAAGAACATGATCCTCACCGTGTTCCCAGGCTTCTCCAGGTGGGACAAGGAACGGTGTAGGAGGAAGATCACTGCATCCTCCATCCCGATGCCATGCTGGCAGGCGAACTGGAGTGGATCCATCGCTGGTCCTACCAGGGGGCGGAGGTGAGCAAGGAGCAGTCTCTCCAGGGTTTTCATCAGTTGAGACGTCAGGGCCACTGGTCTGTAGCTGTTCAGGACTCTGGGGTGGGAAGTCTTTGGTACAGATACCACACAAGATGTTTTCCACAACTGTGGTACCCTCCCCAGCTTCAGGCTCAGGTTGAAGATGTGCTCCACAATCCCACACAGCTGGTCTGTGCAAGACTTGAGGAGCTTTGCGCTGATGCAGTCCGGACCTGAGGCCTTCCTCGCCTTGATCTTCCTCAGCTACGCCCTCACCTGGGTCTTAGTGAAGGTCAGGTTGGGGGGCTGTGTGCTGGGAGTGTGTGTGGGGGGGGTGTTGGTGGGGGGGGGGGGTGGACAGCAGGTTTCGATGACGGTAGAGGCAGCAGTGGTTGTTGTGCAGGCAGAGGGGAGGGCAGTTGGTCAAACCTATTAAAAAACAGGTTCAGATGGTTCACCCACTCCCTGCCCCCCCGTGGCCTGGGAGGAGATATTCTGGAGCCCAGAGATGGTTTTAAGGTTTCTCCAGACCCTGCCGATGTCGCTCCGTTGCATTTTGTCCTCTGTCTTCTTCCTGAAGCTGTCCTTGCCTTCTCTGATCTTCCTCCTTAGCTCCCTCTGTATGGACTTCAGCATCTCCCTGTTCCCCAACCTGAAGATCCTCTGAAGAAGATGAGTTTAAATACCTGGGATCAACCATCCAAAGCAATGAAAAATGCACAAGAGAGAAGAACAAGAGAGTGCAGGCAGGGTGGAGTGGGTGGAGATGAGTGTTGGGTGATTTATGACAGAAGGATAGCAGCTAGAGTGAAAAAGAAGATATACAAGACAGTAGTGAGACTTGCTATGATGTATGTTTGGAGACGGTGGCACTGACAAAAAGACAGGAGGCGGTGCTGGAGGTGGCAGTGTTGAAGATGCTAAAATTTTCATTGGGAGTGACTAGGAGGGACAGGATTAGAAATGAGTATATCAGAGGGAGAGCTCATGTTGAGTGGTTTGGAGACAAAGTAAGAGAGGCAAGGCTGAGATGTGTTTGGGCATGTGCAGGGGAGGGATAGTGGATATACTGGACAAAGGATGTTGAAGGTGGAGCTGCCAGGCAGGAGGAAATGAGGAAGACCACAGAAAAGATTCATGGATGTAGTGAAGGAGGATATGGAGAGGGTTGGTGTTACAGAGGATGATGCAAAGGATAAGGTGAGATGGAGGCAGATGATCTGCTGTGGAGACACCTAAAGGGAGCAGCCAGAAGTAGAAGAAGAAGAAGAAGAAGAAGATAATAATAATAATAATTTTTCCATCCCAGTCGAATTTTGCCATGAATTGCATGAATGTTTTTTAAAGATCTTTTTCCACGTAAATAAATTTTCTAGGTTGTCTTTTAATAAAATAGTAATATTTAGTTATTGTGAAACCACTTAGTGAATTTCATCTACTTGTATTGCACTATACACATCACCAAACACGATTATGGCATTTACCCTTCCAAGACTCCCCTTCTTTTTTCTGATCGATGAAAGAAATCCAAAGAGAACCAAAACAACATAGATGCATTTTGAGAGCTGCAGCTGATCCAAAGTTGGTTCCTCCTGGACTCTCTTTGAAAACGATAATGTAAATTATGTGACTATGAGTTTTTAGTCTTTCAATTTCTGTACTTTGACAACATTATACTTCAACAGTTAGATGGCAACCTACACCATTATTTGTGTGAAACATTATCTTTTAAACTGACAAATATCCATCCATCCATCTTCTTCCACTTAATCTTTTTCGGGTCGTGGGGGGCGGGGTGGTGGTGGTGCTGGAGCCTATCCCAGCATCTTTGGGCGAGAGGCAGGGTACACCCTGGACAGATCGCCAGTCCATCGCAGAAATTGACAAAAATCATATGTGTAATTTCAGCGCAAAATTTGATTGGGATTGAGAAATTATTTCTCTCTTGACATTCACTCCAATACAGAATTTTTTTTTCTGAAGTTAGGTGTCATATGTGGGAGTAGAGGGGGTGTGACTCAGGCTCTCCATTGACTATGCACCTTGAAAATGTGTTTAAATGATTATGATCATTAAATGACCTCCTTCATGTATTTTTTTGATTCATGGACTCTCAGGCTTATAAAATAATCCTTCTTCTACATTTAGGTCATTTTAATTTTTATGAGATGTTTACAAGATCCATGTGTCTCTCCAGTATCCTAAAATGAACTTCTGTTTTTAAGGTCACACCAAAATGGAATTTGCAGCTATTCTTCTGAACTAGTCCTCTTTCCAGTGCAGTAATTTCCTGTAGAGATGTCTGTGTACTCTCTGCCCCACAGATTACTTTCTCTTTTCAAATAGTGTTGGAGAAAAAGAACAAACAAAAAGTCAAGACCTGGTTACTGAAAAATGTAAACTGTCAAGAACAATCACAAGCTTGTCATCACAGACAGATGTATGCATTTTCCTGCACATGAGGGCAATGTGCAAATGTAGTTTGGCAGAAAGAAAGTACATTGCTGATAACAAGAAAAGCATACTCAATAAAATTAGCATTGCCTCATGATATTAATTAGGGGTGGGTTTAAAAGATTGATTCTCCTATTCAGATTGATTCATGTATGAATGATCTGATATTGATTCATAAAATCCGCAGATCGAGCTTTTGGTAAAACACTTTTTACCGGTGTGAAACTTTCAAGAGGTCTCTGGGCTGGCTGAACTCTTACATGATTCAACATTCATGCGAGACTCAGCCGTGACCAAGTGTGGATCATCATGGCAGAGCACTGGACGCGCCCGACGGCGCGGCCAAGCCCAAAGGCACGCAGCACCTTGGCTTCAAGAACTGTGAAGATAGCGCAGAGCTCGACAAAACCAAAGTCACATGCAAGACTTGCAAAGCGGAGGTGAAATACTACAGAAATACCACAAATCTCAGAAACCATTTAGCAAGGCATCACCCTGAGATAACACTAGCAAAAACACTTGACCAGAAGCAAACTGCACTGGGAAAGGTATTTGCAGTGAAGCTAGCATTTCCTTGTCAGCATGCCCAAAAAATAACAGAGGCTGTCGCAACTTTCATGTAAGGACATACTGTAGTATGTCTGTACTGTATTGTTAATAATAATAATGCATCAGATTTATATAACACTTTTCATAGACACTCAAAGATGCCTTACAATAGATACATTATTCATTCACTCCACAGACAATGGTAAGCTACTACTGTAGCCACAGCTGCCCTGGGGCAGACTGATGGAAACGTGGCTGCAAATCCACACCAACAACCTCTCTGACCACCACCGAACATTTATACACATTCATACCCAGTGTCATGAACACCGGAGGCAAGGTGGGTAAAGTGTCTCGCCCAGGGATGCAACGGCAGGATGGCTGGGGAGAGCAGGCTTCGAACCACCAACCCTCCGGTTATTAGACAACCCGCTCAACCTCCTGAGCCACTGCCACCCACATGTCCCTCTTCTGTTCATTTTTTGCTGAGCACCAAGCTGGATGGCAGGAAGTTCCACTTTTATGTGGTCTTTGGCATGACCCATTCGGGACTTGAACCCCGACCTCCCAGTTGTGGGGTGGATGCTCTACCTCTAGGCCACCACTCTGGTGTAATGTTGAAAATGATGGCTATCAAAATCTCACAAACATGCAAGAACCACGCTTGGTTTTACCAATGCGCAAACAGTTCAGTGAAACGGTAATCCTGAACTTGTATGAAGACATAAACACCGCATTGCAACTTCACTGAATTCAGCAAGGAGAGTTGCTCTAATGAGTGACAGCTAGACATCTACAACAACGATTGACACTACATACTCTTTGCACTAATGGAAGCACGTTTTTAGCACTTTGTCATATCATAAGTTAAATAAAAAGTGTATTATTGTAACTGATTTGGGGTCAGTTCTTAATGTGATCTGCTATCTCTGCTGCTGCAATCCTGGAATTTCCCCATTGTGGGACTAATAAAGTCTTATCTTATGTATGTGTATATGAGAATTTTTTTTCCTGTGTATTTAAAACAATTATAATGGTAACTTCCATGAGTGCTTCAATATTGAATCGTATCGCTTCAGAATCAGAGTTAGATCAACTGGAATAGAATTGATTCTGGAAATTACTGATGATTCCCAGCCCTAATATTAGTTACTCAAGTACAAGTAAGAGTAGTCACCAAAAAATACTTGTAGTAATTAGTAACATGTTTGTTCTCGGCAATGAGTGATGTTTTTCTCATAAATTTGTGACATTTTTTGTTTAAATTGACTTTTTTCTCTTTGATTTTCATTACTTACTCAGAATTTCTATATATTTTTTTTTACCTTTTTCTGTCATTTGCCATTTTGCAAGAATGTAATTTGTAAGCGTTTTCACGTTGATGTTAAAGTATAAACGAGCCACATGTGCCTCATAATATAACACATCATAAACAGAAACAGTAATAAATCAAATGGGATTAAAAAAATCGATGATTTCAAATCTGATGAGAAGAAAAACTGATGAGGAAAAAAAACTCAACTCAACTCGCCGTCATTTCACATGTGTGAAATCAAAAGTTGCAGAGTGCAAAGGACAGATTTTTCTTTAAGAAAATGGCTCAAGTAAGAGGACAAAATATGCTGCAATAAAACTGCTCATGAAAGTACAATTTTCTTAAAAGTTACTTGAGTACATTCACTGGAGAAGAACGTAACAAGTTACTACCCACCTCTGGGTTTAAGCAACCAGCTCGTGATTTCTTAAAAAACCCAACACTGCACCGGTGTGCTTTTGAGCTGCACTGGAAGGTAGATTCAGCATATTCAAGCAAATGCAAATAATTCTATCATGTATATCTTAACAAATGAGAGATTATAGAAGCACTGGAGTTCAGTGAGCAAATGTGTGAACTTGAACGTGGAGCCAAGTAAGTTTTGTGTGAGTCTCCAAAGTCATGCAGCCCAACAATAGTCAAAAGCATAACAAATCTATCATACTGCTTTATTACTGCTTATTTATCAACTGTTAGATGTTCCCATTTTTGGACCGCTCCCTCACCAGTCAGTCACTCCTCGTACCACCTGCGCACACACACACACGCGCACACATGCACCGCCGCCCTCACAGCTCCACCCGCCCAGTAACTCTTGACAGGAGATATATAGAGAATATATGCACGGGGATTCACATTCTCCACCATATTTCACTGCCCGACTCCCCGCACATCCGCTCCCATCCCCGCATTCGGCAAAATAAATCAAAACAGATCTTTTTGTTCACTTGAGTGTGACAGCCAGTCTGTGAGGCCTTCGCCGCCCTGGGCCGGGCAGCTGTCTCTATTTTTTAAAGTGAAACATGATTTGCTCCGGATACTGACCTGTGACAAATTGTATACATTATTAATTACATGTCAATTAGAGAGAGGGAATTGTGCATTCTAATGAAGCGGAGCGGCATTTGTCCGTGCCAAAACTTGCGACTCCATTTGCATGCATCCTGGTGCCGTTCACTGAACAGCCTGACTCACACCTCCTGGCTTTTCCTTGACTTTTTCCCCTCTTTTTTTTTATTTCCTGTTGCATCGTCACTCATGTCCCCTTCTCCTTTCTTTCCTTATCTCCGTTATCTTTTTAATGTTTCCCTAACTCTCCATCCCTCTTTCCCTGCGTTCCCCCTTCACCTTTGAGCACATCTCCCTCCCTTTTCCTTCCCCTCCTCCTCCTCTTTCCCTTTTCCGCCAAGCTCGTCTTTACTTTTGCTTTTCTCTTTTCTTCACTTTCCCCCTTTGCGTCTTGCTCCTCCATCACCTCCTGGCTTCCTGCTCTCCTCTCCTCTCCCTCCAGTCCATCCCCTCCTCCCTGTCTCCTCCCCTCCACTCTCCTCTCCCGTCCTCTTCCCTTCTCTCCTGTACTGTCATGTCCATCAGCCGGGCCCGTGGTGATCGCAGTAGACAGTGAGATAAGTAGCTTCTTTATAGAGAGTGTGAATGATACGTGGCACGGCCAGTGATGCTAAGTGACAGAGGCCAAATGGTAAGTGATGCAGCATTCAGCACTCACCCCCACCCCCACACTTCCCCTCCAAGCTCTATTGTAAACAGACACACACACACACACACACACACATCCATGCACTGCCTCTGTAAACACTCACAGGGGCTGTAATTAATGTTGTCACCGACAGTTGTCTTCGCCATGGATGTGCACAAGCAGAAAAGGCCAGCAACCCCGAGGCCTCCATTAACATGCGTCATATTAAATCACGGACTCGCCTCCACCAGATTCCATCACCTTCGTCACCACCACCATCATCATCATCATCATCATCACTGCCAGCTCCCCTCTATTAACAAGGGTGCTGGTGGCAAACACTATTGTGTGCTTGTGGAAGAGATTTAAGGGGGGGAAAATGGTCAAGCGTTTAACCAAATGCCCTCCCCTCCCCTCCCTCCCTCCCTCCCTCACTCCTCCTCCCCTCCCTTCTCTCCCCTCCTCCTTCTCCCCCCACAGTTGGGTTTGATTTTAACGGACTCCACAGAGGTACTGACGCTCACACCACCGCTTCTGAAGCTCCCAAACAAGTATGTGGCACAGTAGCTAATTGCTTTGGGCTCCCCTCACCATCGCTTCTGCATGTGTCTTACCATTGACCGTCTTTATTTCCTGCATGCGTGTCTGTCTACGTCAGTCAGCCATGTGGAACTTCCCCCCCCCCCCCCGCCTACGTGAGTTTGTCTTTTGCTCGTGCGCACCAGTCACGTGGGCATCCCTCTGCACCTGCTTTTAACACCTGGCGTCCTCACACCTGACATAAGCATGTTTTTTACCCACCACACACACCACAGGTGTCTCACTGAAAAGCTTCACTTTAGCTTTGGCATTCTAATCATGTGTGGCATTTATGAGCTGCATTTGTCTCTAAAGAATAAGTTTCCATACGTGGAGTATTGGTACTGGTGCAAGCATCACTCAATCAAGCTGTTCAAATGTGACAACTGTAAAAATTCTTGTTTTGTAGGCAGCTGTGAGCGGTTATTCATATAATGTTTGTTCTAGTACAAAGTCTGAAAGGTTAATTTGGAGATGACAATTTGATAATGAAAATAATTTCTAGAATTGTCCCATAAGGGACATGTTAAAAATATTACCCACACCAAAGAGTTTAAGCAGCAGTATAGTGATCAGCTCCATTTGTTTTCGTGTGTGTGTGTGTGTGTGTGTGTGTGTCTGTCTGTCTGTCTGTCTGTCTTCTGATCTAACTGGAAGTCCACAGGGGCTACGTAGGATCACCAAACCTAAAGCAATGTAGCTGATCTAGAAGTGCTCAAGAACTTCCTAGATTTGGAGCCCAAAGGTCAAGGAGCAAGGTTACACATCCTCTGAATATAATTTCACTTGTTATCACCATCATGCCATTGCCATGAGCTTCACGATCACCAAACTTAAGACAGGGACTGTACTTGAGGTCCCCTGGACCCGAGCTACTTTCAGGTCAGAAGTTCAAATCTCAAAGTTACAAGGTCATCTACTCTGTTGCTCAAATAAACTGGGGTCCCCAACCTTGGTTCACAGGCTGACCTGGAACCCCTCACTCATGGCTGTGGTTTCGGGGTTAAAAGATCAACGTCACATGGTCAGCCAACATGGACATGCATGCTGTCCCTTGTGCACGTTTATGTTATGTATACTGTAGGTGCTCATATTTGGAAATATGAGAAAGAGATGGGGGAGCTATGCAGAGGTGTTGTTAGTGAATACAGAGGAGAAGCAGGGGTCTGTGGTATTATGGTGTTGGATTTGAAGTGTGAGTCATATCCAAAGACCATTGAAGAGTCACACCTTCCAGGTGAATGGATCATTTTCCCATGGAGAAATGCTCTTTTTCTGATCAGCAATATGTATTTATTTATTTATCTATTTGCATAAATTAAAAAAGAGGAAAAAATGAGCTATATCATGAAAATACACTTAAATGTGAATCCCATTGATTTTTTATATAACAGTTGTCTGTGGGACATCATGTAGGGATGAAGAGATCTAGGATGGAGTTTTAAGCATGTGTTCATTCCATCCATCCATCCATCCATCCATCCATCCATCCAGTCTAGGCAGAGAATCCCAGACGTCCCCATCCATCTCCCCCAGCTCTTCAGGGAGGATACCAAAGTGTTCCCAGGCCAACTGGAAGTCCTGGTCTCTCTAGCATGTCCTGGGTCTGCCTGCAACACCTCATGTGGAAGGCATCCAGGGATATACTGATTAGATGTCCAACCACATCGAAATAGACACGTTAGGGAAGAAAAGGACCAGACCATCAACGTTTCTGCAACTGACTGCCACCCGATCCACATGGCACCAAAGCATCTGGAGAAAACCCATATTAACTGTAAAGGTGTGTTCAGACCAAACGTGAAAGCACAGCATGAATACATGTAAAGTTAATGTAAACATGTGCAAAATGTGCAAATTTTGAGCATTCGCATCCAAGGGATTGGGTAGCACTAGCTAGTAATCAGCCTTGAGATTCTGCCATCACCAGAGTAAAATTCAATTCAATTCAATTCAACTTTATTTATATAGCACCGTTTCATAACAACAGTCATCTCATAGCACTTTCAACTGTAGGGGGAACCCCCACAGTTGCAGAAAGACCCCAGCAATCAGGCGATCCCCTGTGAGCAAGCACTTGGCGACGGTGGAGAGGAAAAACTCCCTTTCAACAGGAAGAAACCTCCAGCAGAACCAGGCTCAGGGAGGGGCAGTCATCTGCTGCGACTGGCTGGGGGGTGAGGGGACAGAGAAGATGAAAAGAACAGACATTTAGAGAGCAAACATTACGATGGGGACTCAATCTATGGGAAAGAACAAACAGATGTTAATGACCAGCAAAAAAAAAAAAAAAAAATTTCATTGAGAGTGAAGAAAGGAGTGAGGCCCAGTGCATTGTTGGAGGTCCCCCGGCTGACTAAACCTATTAGCAGCATAACTAAGGGAGGGTTCAGAAACACATGATCCTTCCCTAATTGTAGGCTATATCAAAAAGGAAGGTTTTAACCCTATTCTTAAAAACAGAGATCGAGTCTGACTCCCGAATCCAGATTGGCAGCTGGTTCCACAGGAGAGGAGCTTGATAACTGAAGGCTCTGCCTCCCATTGTACTTTTGGAGATTCTAGGTATTACAAGTAATCCTGCATTTTGGGAGCGTAGTGCTCTGTTAGGATAATACGGTAGTATCAGATCTTTTAAATAAAATAGGGCCTGATTGTTTAGAGCTTTGTAAGTAAGAAGAAGGATTTTAAACTTAATTCTAAACTCTATGGGAAGCCAATGGAGGGAGGCCAGAACCGGAGAGATATGATCTCTCTTTCTAGTACCTGTTAAAACTCTTGCTGCAGCATTTTGGATCAGCTGAAGACTTTTTAAAGATGTTTCAGGACAACCTGATAATAAAGAATTACAGTAATCTAATCTCGAGCTAACAAAAGCGTGGATCAGTTTCTCAGCATCATTCTGAGACAAGATGCTCCTAATCTTGGCAATATTATGCAAATGATAGAAGGCAGTCTTAGAAACAAATTTAATATGTGAATTGAAAGACAGATCTTGATCAAAAATAATTCCAAGGTTCCTCACAGAGCTATTAAGAGAAAGAGTAACTGCATCCAAACTGAAAGCTTGATTTGGAAAGGTATTTCTAAGGTTTTTTGGGCCAACAAGAATGACTTCAGTCTTATCTGAATTTAATAGCAGGAAATTACAAGTCATCCAAGCTTTGATTTCCTTAAGACAGGCTTCCAACTTGTCTAATTGATTACTATCATCCGGCTTCATTGACAGGTATAATTGTGTGTCATCTGCATAACAATGAAAATGTATTGTAATGTATGAAGTGCTTTCTAATAATGTTGCCTAACGGAAGCATATATAAACTAAAAAGAGTAGGGCCTAGCACAGATCCCTGTGGAACTTCATGACTGAGCTTTGAGTTGAAAGAAAACTCATTATTGACATGAACAAACTGGAACCTATCAGATAAATAAGATCTAAACCACTGCAACGAAGTTCCATTAAGTCCAACATAGTGTTCTAATCTATCAAGTAGAATATTATGATCGATAGTACCAACACTAGAGAGTAAACTAGTTTGAAAATGAGATGGCCACTCACCTGCAGACTGGTGGACCGGAGCTCTGGAGCTGAAATGGAATGTCGGGGGATTATCCACCCATGGACTCCTGCCACGGGTGTGCTAACAAGGGCTAGCAGTGTAAACAACCATCATCGAGGTGAAGTTCTGGAGGAAGCAGTGACAGTGACGGGGGGAGCCCCACCGGGAAACGTTGTAAACTTAAACATGACTGCGTTTTGGGGGTTTCCACAGCAGGGAGAAAGCAGCTGCAGAAGTTCTAAAGGTGACTCCGCCCCCTGCAATTCGCTCAGATGTGAATTCACGTCTGTTCGCATGTTTACACTGAGTTAACATGTAATCGTGCTGCCCGAAAAATTCATGCCATCACATTTGGTCTGAACGCACCTTAAGGCTGAGTTGGCCTCTGCAAATTTGTGTGTTGCATGTGTATGTGTGTGTGTCAGACAGCTTTGGAGGTTCCATGGCATCCCTTAGGTAACTGCTAGTATTTTCAGAGCTTCATCAAGGTGGGTGATTTGTCCTTCCTTTTTTCTATTTTGCCTTTAACTCACCTCCTTCTGCAACCGTTTGTTGGTGCCCACTGCATCAGAGAGGAGACTCTGGTGATGTGCTGCTGTGGCCAACTCTTCTCTCTATTTCTCAAACTCTTTCAAAGCTTCCAAGGCTTTCTGCCCCTCATTAAACTCTTCCTCCATTGGACGTTGAATTCCAGTCCATCCCTCTCTATCATGGTCTGACTGTGAAGGGCAGTCGGTTCCTCCAAAGCTTTAGAAATCTCGAGAACCTTTTGAGGCAAACTGGAATTCTCCTCTTTGAGTGCCTCGTTCTCTTCCTTGATTCTGCTGTGATCTTGAATGAGAGCAGTGTTCTCTTCACATTTGAGATTGTGGTTGTGTTTAAGAGAAAAGATTTCTTTTTCAAACCTAGTTGTCATTTCAGTTATCTTCTCACCTAATTCTTTGTTCAGCAACTCTATAGAAAGCTGTTTTTTCTGGAGAGCTGCTACTTCATTTTGATCTTCTCTGGTGTAGTTTTCTCATTTTTTTATGATTTGGACAAGTCACATTCCATCTTTAAGATCTTGGCTTCCATCTCTTCCTTGTTATGGTCAGCCTGAAGAACTTGGTCACACATCACCTCTATAAGCGCAGCAGTCCTGATGTAGTTCATTTTTAGGTAATTTTGTCTGGCAAGTTCCTGTTTCTGGTCAAAGATTATTCTCAAATCACTCGGTTGATAATTCAGAACAGTGTTCTCCACTTGTAGGAGGCGGACACTTTCCTGAAGTTCTGTGATTTGTTAAATTACTAACTAACTAACTAACCTGCACTTATATAGCGCTTTTCTAGTCACAAAGACCACTCAAAGCGCTTTCATTAATACTAACCCTCTATTCTAAGGGCCTATAGGAAACAGATATCTAGGGACAATTTAGAACAGCCAATTAACCTAACATGCATGTTTTTGGCATGTGGGAGGAAACCGGAGAAATCCCGGAGTAAACCCACGCAACACGGGGAGAACATGCAAACTCCACACAGATCACTGTTGGTCGGGGGCTGGGATCGAACCCACGATCCCACGATCCCCACAATCCCCCGGCCAAGGGTAAACTGTGCTGCCGCAGTGCTAACCACTGCGCCACCGTGCAGCCATAAATGTGTGTAAGGGCCCCTATACACAGCACAGAGATTATTGGGGGACCATTGAGAGCTCAAAAATTGACCTGATCGCTCAACAGTCCCCATCTGTGTAAATGTTTGGGAGATCATTGTCAGATTGTTAGTTATCAATAGAGATCTTTAAAAGATCCTTGAGAGATCACTAAGAGACCAGTAAAGACCACTGAAAAACCAGGAGAGATCGCTGAGGGATCATTGAGAACTTGTTTGGCAGCCCAGCCAGAGATTTCTAGTGCTCTTCTACTCCATTGACGTAGGGGTGGAGATTGTTGACAGGTCAAAATGGCCATATTTCTCAACAATCTCTCAATGATCTCTCAGTGATCTTCCAGTGATCTCCACAGTCCCCTACACAGTCTCCACAGTTGAGAGGTTGAGAGGTAGTTTTGATCCTGTTCAAAACCGTTTCTTGCGATGGCCAGTTTCAAAATAGCACTGGTGCTACACGAGGCTACAGAAGCGGAATCCACAGACCAATAAATGATGTAATTTATGCTAAAGCGTGTGAAGGCATATTTATTCACAACAAAGCACGGACACACGTACGACCACCACGGTGTGAATAGAATAGTGGCACCCATTTAACAAACTCAACAGTCTGGAGTTAGGTGACACAGGGACTGATCAGAGAGGTAACCGGGGACCAAACCTGCTCTGCGTTGACATTCGGAGAGATCTGCCTTGTACATGCTGCGCCTTCATCATAATTAATCAAACCCATCACAGGCACACACACAACTGCGTGGACTCAGATTTACGTGCACTATGAATGATGGGAGCAGGCACAGCAGAGGGGTCCAATTAGATGTAGTGTTGACGCTGCTTTACGGCGACGATAACCTTTAGCATAATGTAGTGCAGCGGTCCCGTCAGCGATGTTTCCTCGCAGGACGATGTCACCAAAGTTCTCGCTTTCCTCTCACGTCTCACCCCCGCCATCCTTCCAGCTGCTCCCCCCCCCCCTTGTTTTGCGTACGTGATTTTTGTGTGATTAATTATACCTTTTTTTTGTTTTTATATCTCTTTCTCACACCAGCCCTCTCTTTCTTCTCTCTCCGTTGCGTTTCTGATGATGTATGATAACAGCTATATTTTCTTGTTTCTTCTTCTGGGAGAAGGGTGCGGGAGTGGGGGGTGGGGGGTGGGGATTCATTTGTTTTCCTGCTTTGATATTCTTCCATTTATCAAAATGATAATTAGGTGCAATTAAATGGCACTCTCATTTGTTTTGTTCAGGTGTGCGTTGCTTATTTTCTTTTCTTTATTTATTTCTTGCGGAGGTGCCTGTGCCATTGTAGGTCAGTCTAATTAGAAAAGTGAGTGTGAGATTGTGTGTGTGTGTGTGTCTTTGGGGGGGGGGCTCATGGGGTGGCCCAGGTGATTGAGAGAAATACAGGGAGATAATATAAAAAAGTAGGACTGCTCTGACATGAGGAAGCACGGTGCTCTTCTCCAGATGGCAGAGAAAGCGGGAGGAAGAGTTGCTCCATCTGGGTCAGAAGAAAGAACGTTTTCCATTAAAACAGGTGTGGAAATATTACACGCGAATGCTTCGTTTGACCTGCTCAGTGTTTCTGGACTTGTCGCTGAATGCCGCCACGTGTTCTTGGTTTGTGTTTGTCTGCGTGCTGCCTGCTTCTCTCATCCCTGTTTTCTAACCGCCACACCTCTCCTCTGTGGTTTACGTCACCGTGTCCTCTTTGTGTATCCCCAGCCCCGCTGTCCAAACCCCACACGTGACCTTTCAATCTTCCTGTGTGTGCTCCTCAGGGGAAAGGCCATTCTGTTGCCGGCTCTGTCCGTACCGAGCCTCTCAGAAAGGGAACCTAAAGACGCATGTCCAGAGTGTCCACCGCATGCCTTTTGACAACAGCCACTACCCGGACGCCAGGGGCCCGCTGCTCAGCCAGGAGGAGCGGGGAGCGCTGGCTGCCAAACACCCATCCACAACACAGCAACCACAGTGACCCCCCCCCCCCCCCCAAACTCATGGACCACAACCTGGACTCGAATCCATGGCTCCCCAGAATGCCGTCAGACATTCACAACATCTGGACACACAACTTAGGACTGACTTTCTGAGCTCCTCCTTGTCACCCTTTAATTTCCTTAGAAGTTCCTACAATGAAGGTTCTTTTTTCTGTTGTTGTTCTTAAAGAAGTCTACTAAACGTGTGCTTAGAAATTTTAAAATCACAGAGTTTTTGCAGCAGTAGAGTGTCTTTTTTTCCACGTTAAGAAATGATGTTTCAGGTGCATACATGGGTGAGAAATCTTCTCATCACTGAAAATATTAAAGTGTCTCTGTGCAGCAGGAGAGCTGGATCCAGTAATGTTAAATCTTTTACTGTCTTTTTAATCTTTTGTATTATGAAGGTTTTGTGCCACATTCAAGGATCACAGAAACCCTCAAATTTCAAAGAGTTGACATCTCAGAGGTACCGACATTTAGCTTTGCCTCGTGCAGCTTCACGGCAAAAATCTTAGAGGAAAATATGGGCAGAATAAAGCGAGCTCGAATGCTAACGACAGACTCTGTTATCAAGAACCACAGCATTGCACGGCTGCTGTAGATGCCTCCACAAACCCTTTTGATTTCATGCTTTATTGTCTGTGAGAGCTGGCGCATTCCTCAAGATATCCGCAGCAAGAGAAGCTGCTCTGCAATCCATTAAAAAAGGCAACCGGCGTATTACAAGTGATCCTCCAGTTGGAAGAGAAAGACGCACTTTTTCCCTGCCTGTGTGTTTGTGTACTGTGGTGTGTTAACAGTCCACAGTGTAGTTTGTGAGTGCAGTGACCACTCTGAGGCTGGGCAGCTGATGATTAGAAAGAGAGAAAAGGTGGAGGGCGATGGGATGAAAAAGACGGAGTGATGGAGAGGGCGGTAATGGGGAGTCTGCTTTGGTGCCAATTTTAGAGGAGTATGCTATAATAATTAGTCTAACTGAATACCATTTTATGACCTTTAGGGTATTCCTTGACTTTTTCAAGTAAAGATGGTTTTGGCTTTTATTCGATTTGAATTAGGCTGGCACACCGAAAGCCTTTCTCTCGAGTTTTTATCAGCCCTTCAGCTACCAAAATGAGACTGCACAGTTCTGTTGTCTGGCAGAACAATACTGTTTTGCACTTGTCACAAAACTTTTAAGATAGAAATAAGAGGGAAAAAAATGACTTTAGGCTGGACAAAGCAGAAGGTTTTCAGTGTTTGTCCACATTACAGCTGCTTTTTACCCCTAAAAGGAAAAACAAGAAATCATTTATTTTTTTCCTCCTGTGACTCAACAACCAAAGAAAAATTCATGACTAAAATATTTGTCACCAAATTCAAATTTTGATTGCCATTTGGAGGGGTGGGGTGGGCGTTTTATAACGAGATGAAAATCACAGAGGATTTATATTGACAAGTCTCCATAAGCCTGCTGGGCTTTACTTGCTAGTCTTATGGACAACTCTGACAAGTTTGTTTGCTTTATCAAACTAAAACCTGATCGAATAAAGAGAAACCAGCAGCACAGAGCTGATATCATCTGTAGAACATTTAAGCAGAAGAAAGAAGCAGTCTCACTCTTTAGATGGTGATGTGAGGGTTTACACCTGAGAGCAAAGAGTGAGGAGGTCAGAGGCCGAGAGTGGCCGGAGGTGGGCGGTGTCTGACTTCCACGGTGTTCAGGGATAAATACACTGGGTGGAGACATTTTGGAGCCTGTTGAATCCCAGCCTCAGCACAGGTGTCTGTGTGAGTCAGCGTACAGTTGTGTGTGTTCAGAACTCCATATAAGAGATGGACTCCAGCCTCCTTCTAGATGCTTACCTACCTCCTCTGCAAGAACAGCTTGCTTCATGAAGCAGGGCTGTTTGTTTTCTGTCTTCTTCACCCCCCAACCACGCCCCGAGATTGCCTTGACACTCTTTAACACGTGGGGAGAACTGAGAAGCAGCGCAGCTCCAAAACCCACAGTCCGTGTCTCAGATGTAACACGTGTGCGACGTAACGATAACGGCACTCACACAGTACTGTACATCCACCTGTTTTAGACTTTTTGCAGGCTTTACATGATCTCACAAGGGTTGCCATGCCAGTGGGTTGTTGAGTTATGCACACAATGCTGTGTGCTTGAATATGCCTAATATTACAAACGTGTGTATGTTGAAGGTGTGGTTATTGAAAATACTTGAAATGGACACTCTAGCCTTGGAGGTAGTGTAGTACTAATACCAATGTTGTACAGAATTCCCTTTAAAATTAAGCCCTCGTTTTATGAATTTGTACTCCGAAGTGTGACTTAGATAAACTATGAAGCAGGAGTCGGTGTATGTAATAAAAATAAAGTGTATATCTGTAACCCACTCTGACCAAACCCTTTATATACAGCAGTAGAAACCAAATGGCATTGCTAGTGCAACTAGACTAGGTTAGGGCTTTAACCAATCTCTTTATGTCCAGTTCTAGTTAAGGTTTCTTTGAGAATGTCTTTTTAATGGTGCCAGCTAACACACTTTAATGTAATTCCTATTTTTAGAGGCTTTTATTTGTTAGAATTACTCCTTAGATTTTAATGAGAGCTGGTCTGTGTGGCACAGCTTTTTAGCTATTTTTCCTCATGGAAAATTTGACGATGCTAGGTGCAGCAACGCTTATTTTTTAATAAAGATGTAAAAGTGTGTTTTTATTAGTCCTTCTACTTGCTAAGCTGTAGGATTTGTTAAGTAGCTAGTCCTGGCTGCCCTCCTTGAGGGGCTGGCAGGTGTCCTCCTCCTCGCTTTTTGGTTTTTATTATGCTTATTAAGTTGTATTATTTGTGTCCATGTTCATTTTTTTAGTTGTTTTGAACTTCATGATTAATTTACCTTAGAAGACATTATTAGTCCAGATGTATTTGGATGATATCTGTATTTATTATCACTTCAAAAGAGGATAAGAAGACAGTGGCAGACAGGAGTGGTTTTGTTTTAATTTGATTTTTTTTCTTTTTTGTTTCTGGGCCGTTTTTGTTTTTATACTGTGTAGTTTTCAAGCCAGCAAGCCGATGTGAAAGCTCTACCTCGTCTGAGCCATTCTCAGTTCTGTTCTACTTTTGTACATCATTTCAAAACGATGTAATGTCATGTCCACAATAAACAGACACAAAATGGCACCTGTTGGCTCCGTTTCATCTGGTTGCTTGCTTTTTAAATCTACCTCAGCTGCTGTGACTGAACAAGTCCAAGTTTAGATGAAAAAGATTCACACATTCACAGGTTTAGGGTTTTCTCTGTTTCAGGTTTTTTTTTTTTTTTTGCATTGTATCATCTCTGAATGTTGGCTGGACTAACAAGTTCAGTGTGTTTTGCATTTTAATCTCTTACATGACTTGTTCTTAAGGCAGGAGAATGATTATTTAAACAACACATGAAATGTAATCTCTACTAAAGTCATTGGATACAAGCTGTCAGTCTCATCCATATTTACTCCCTGGCATTTTTTGGAGAAATTTTTATTACTTTCTTCAAAGTCAGAAGTTTACATACACTTCCTGAGTACTTGTAGCACTGGCTTTAAACTGTATGAGATGGGTCAAACATTTTGTGCATCTTTCCATAAGGTCTTTGTCTCTGTGTGCATATGCAAACTAATCTGGCCTTTTTATGTTACTTTTGGAGTAATGGCTTCTTCCTCGCAGAGTGGCCTTTCAGCCCATGTCGGTACAGGATTCGTTTCACTGTGGATAATGACACTCTTCGTTTACCAGCTTCACCAAGCATCTTCACAAAGTGTTTTGCTTTAGTTCTGGGGTTGATATGTACATTTTGCACCAAAACACATTCATCTCTGGGGCACAGAACCAGTCTCCTTCCTGAGCAGTATGATGGCTAGACATTCCCATGGTGTTTATACTTATTTATAACTGTTTGACCAGCTGAACGCGGCACCTTCAGGCATCTGGAAATTGTACCTGTTATGTCTGTAACTGAGGGTGACTGATGATACTTAAGGTGGAACTGAACAAGACTTTATTATAGACTCACTGGTTATACAGAGGCACTCCCACTAGGCTGAGAGGTGGCCAAAGAGACCGACCCTCTCCCGCACAGCCCTCTTAAACGCCGGGTGGTGGCGGAACCAGAAGGTAAAGCCACCACCGGTGTCACACCATAATATGTCCCATAAACAACATCACCCCCCCCCCCCTTCAAAAAGGTCCAAAACACACACATTCAATCAAGACCCGCCGCAATTTAGAACCCAAATCACGCACTAAAAGTGAACAGAAATATCAGGGCCTACCACATTCATACAAACAACTAAGGCTAGGGGGGAGACAGGTGGACAACCATCCCACCCCCACACCGCTAGACGGATTACTCTGCTGTCATTACTAAAACACAGTCCATTAAACAGAAAATTGCCGTGTTCCTAAAATAAATAATTCAAAACAATCCCCTTACCAGAATAAACATATATACAAGCAGGTTATACCCCCATTATTAAATCCAATAAACAACTTAGTTACTATTCATACCAACACCATGCAATAAACACATCACCCTAAATATCAGTCTACACCAGTAGAGGAACCACCCCCTGGAAAACCATCAGACAGTTCCCCTCCGGAGCACCTTCTTCTCTTCATGCTCAGGGATGGCCTGTGCCGCTGTCCAAACACTTCCTTCTCCAGCTTGGCGCGCCATAGCTCGTTGGGATGCCGCCATGAGCCATCAGACAGCTGAAGGTAGCCACCCTCCTGAACGGCCACCTCCTGCAGGCGCCCCTGGTCCTCCTGTCATTTGTGCTTTCTACGAACCCCTGTCGACCGGGCCTCCTCTCTGGGCCGGACCACATCAACCACCCCTAGAGGAGCCTGACTTGGCTTCTAGTGTCCCTGAGTGGCACGTCGTTTTACAGTGCCAGCTGGTCCTGCCCCCTCGCTTTCATTTCAGACCCTGGCGAAGCCGTTGGGACCCCTTGCTTCTCGGTACCTCCCAGCCGAACTCCGGAAGCAGAATGGGCCAGCCACTCGGCTTCACCCGCCATCACGGGCGTCCCACTGTGTCGCCCAGTTCCCTTAGCTAGGGCTACTGGGGCGCTGATACCGGGACCCTCCCGCGATGGCCCTGGTTGGAGTTGGTTCTGCTCATCTTCCAGAATATTAGGCCAAGGTTCATCCCATACAGCATCGTCCCCCACTTGCAGAACCAGCCAGTCCCACAATCCACAGCCCAACCACTATTCTCCAACACCACTGGTGATCGAAAAGCCCAGTCCATAAAAAAGGTCATAGCCCATAATATTCTCGCCATTGGCAGTCACCACAAACTTCAGGTTGGAGACCTCTGCTGACTTGTTCCTCGCCATCAGTTCCACCAAACCCACAATGGCCAGTCTTTGTCCTCCATATCCACACAATGGCTCTGAATGACATCTCACTAGGTAGTATGGGAAAAAACTCCTCACAGTAGGTCAATTCAACACGGACTGCACTGCGCCCATGTCAGTCAGCAACGGCACCTCCACCTCCACCAATTTTATCATACAGTACGTACAACCATTGATGTTCGGCAAGACAGTATGAATAACCGTAGGAGTTGGAACAGCGGTTTCCACTTTGAGTCGCCGTTCCCCTTGCTCGATCCTATTACAGGCCCTGACAAAATGATGCAGAAGTCCACACTTGCCGCAGCATTTTCCTCTTGCCGGACACTCTCTTGACTTATAGTGGTGCCTAGTGGACCCACAACCCAAACACCTGGGTGATCTCGCAGCGGACCTTATCTTCACAGCCATAGCACATTCCTCCTTCTCCTGCTCGCTATCATCACTGTCCGGGTCCACACCTGCGCCGTTGATTGTGATTCAGAGCGATGCAGCGTAGCTCTCTCACCGAGGTCATGTGACAGTCTGTCTGCTGCTTCACACTGCTGAGCTATCTCGATAGCCATGGCTAACATCAATTCGCCGGAGTGCGTGAGGAACATCGACCGTGCCGTCGAATAGAGCGTGTGGTCCGCCAACTGGTCGTGGACCAACTCTTCTTCCAATGCTCCAAACTGGCAGTTCCCGGCCAGCTGACGCAGGTCCGCAACATATTGTTGCACCGACTTGCCGATCTGCTGGTGGCGCTGCCGAAACTGAATCTTCCGGACGATGACGTTTACAGGGGTGTGAAAATGTCACACCATTAGCTCAACAATGCCCTTGAAGCTATCGCTAGCACTCAAGGTAGCAAGGATACGCTGTCTTTCCATACCTAAATAATGGACCAGAATTACCAGAGCCCATATCTTCTTCAGTTCACCAAGGTTCAGAGCCACCAAGTAATTTCGGAATGTTGCGAACCATCTCGTCCAAGGAACCAGAGGCTCTCCCGGAGACTCCAAAAATGGCTGAACTGTAGACACACCAGCATCCATACTTTTATCCTCATCACCAAATGTTATGTCTGTAACTGAGGATGAATGACGATGCTTAAGGTGGAACTGAACAAGACTTTATTATAGACTCACTGGTTATACAGAGGCGCTCCCGCTAGGCTGAGAGGTAAGAGACTGCCCCTGTCCTACCCCGGGTGGCGGTGGAACCGGAAGGTGAGGCCACCACCCATGTCACACCATAATATGTCCCATAAACAACATCATAGTGCCCAAGGATGAACCAAACTTGTGGACATCCACAATTGTCTACTTGATATCGTGGCTGATTTCTTTTGATTTTCCCATGATGTCACACAAGGAAGCAGTGTGTTTGAGGTGTGTCTTAAAAGACATCCACTGGTGTTTCTCCAGTTTAACTCAAATGTTGTCAGTTAACCTATTAGAAGGTTTGAAAGCCATTACATCATCATCTGGGCTTTCCCAAATTGTTGAAAGGCATAGTGATAGTGTATGTAAACTTCTGATTTTGAAAAAAGAAATAAAAACTGCTCAAAAAATGATTTAGCAAATATAAAAATGATTTAGAAAATAATTTGGACTCTGACACAAATTTTGTTATTTTAGCTGTTTACCAAAACATTCAAGATACAATTATATAATCAATGTGGACTTAAAGTGCAGACTCTCAGCTTTAATTTGAGGGTATTCACATCCAAATTGGAATTACAATTTAGGAATTGCAATCATTTTTATACAAAAACTCCTCATTTCAGGGGCTCAAAAGTAATTGGACAATTGACTCAAAAATACTTCAAGGGCTGCATGGGCTATTCCCTTGTTAATCCATCATCAATCAAGCAGATAAAAGGTTGAGAGTTAAATCCAGGTGTGGCATTTGCATTTGGAGGCTGTTGCTGTGAACCCACAACATGCAGTAAAAGGAGTTCTCAGTGGACATGAAACAGACCATCACTAAGCTAGATTTATGCACCCGCATCACGTTGATGCCATTGCTGATGTCCGTCACAGACAGTGATCGGCAGCTTTTTCTTGTGTGCTGGGTGAAATGCTTTGTTCCATTGTTAAAACGGGTTTCAGCCGATGTGTGTAGTGATTTGTGTTCGTCCTGTGTTTTTTTTTTTTCATGAAATAGTGACGGACAAGAGCAGATTGTTATGGAGCTGGAGCTAATAAATGTTAAGAAAAAGCAACTTTTAACATGATCGTTGCACATAGAAAGAGAGAAGAAGTTGGAGAAAACTGTGCGTGTGACCACTGCCGCTGTTGTTATTTGACAATCTGTGTAATTACTGGGGTTATGATGAGCCACAAAATGTTCTGTATGTGCTCACTTCCTCAATATTCTTTTGAAATTGGATCGTTGTTTAACCGACTTGCTTTGGAAGTTGTGCCTCTGTTAACAGGCAGAATGGAGCAGTGGTGAGAACCAGGAAATGTGAAGGAAGAGACAAAGCGGACCAATCACAGCTCTTATGGCCTGCGTCGCCAGCGTGCACTTCTCCTTCTCTGGAGAGGTGCACGTTGGGCGATGCAATAGGAACACGTCAACGCTGTGTTGACGCTGTCACAGCTGCATCGCGTCGACGCAGGTGCATAACTTGCACTTTACCCTGGATTTACACTGACTGGATGCAGTCGATTACAGATGCAGTGCAGACGGAGCCTTGTGGCGGTCCCTACCCACCCCGTTGTATTTTGATCCAGCACGGATCCGTGCTGGATCAAAATACCCGTTGCAAGGTTTGCATGACTGGATCACATGACAATTATACAAAATAATGTGAGAGGTCGAGAGATCACATGATGGAGAGATCACGTGATAACAACAAGTTCTCAAAGCAAACGATTAGCTTAGCTTGGCAAGACAGATGTTGTGTCATCTGGATTCTTTTGTACTTTAACAATGGGTAAGTAGCCTGTCAGTAGCCTGTCAGGATTTTGTAATTTTGTATTTCCAAAATGAATTTCTTGTTGTCCATCCTTGTTGCTTTTTGATGCCATGAGAATAATTGATCTACTGGTGGTTGATAAGTGACAAAGCATGGCTTCCGCAAGAATATGAGATACCATGGCATTGCCTTGCGGATTGGATCCAGCGTCTGTCAAAAATAGACTTGTTGCGTTTCATTAGCGATCCAAATCTGACGAGCTGGATTTGCTCCACAGCGAATATTACTTAGAATGGGAACTATTTTCTGCAGAGACCAGATCACAGCCATAATGGACCGGATCCAGAGTCAGTGTAAATCCAGGGTCAGGCTGACAAAAAAGAAGAAATTCATCAGAGAGATAGCAGAAATGCTAGGAGGGTCCAAATCAACAGCTTGGTACATTCTGAGGAAAAACAAGCATATTGGTGCGTTCAGGAAGTCAGAGTCCTGACGTTCCCAGACCAGCTGGGAGACAAATGGCCCTCTTCCACTAGTACCTGTTTGGCCCGGTACAGCACGGTACAGTTCAGTTAAGTTCGGTCTGCTTGTGTTTCCATTATACCAGAGTACCGCTTGATGTGGGTGGGATTTGTTACAGGGAGGCGGTGTAACCCTCCCGTTACGTAAAACAAGCGACCCAGGCAAAAGACAAGATGGCAGGATACAAGGTGACTGCGGTCTCTGGCTTTTTTTGCAAGGGGTAAAGGCAAAAAAGGAGAGCAGAAGGTGATAGGCGGCGAGACAACACACTCTGGAAAAGTACTGGAGTGTTTAGGAAACCATATAGAGCAGTATAAAGTGGAAGCCATGAGGATACAAACTACATCACATATGAAGGTAAGCTAATGATTGCGAATGCTACTTTGCTTTAAGTCTGCCGTACTACATTGTAACGTCGACAAGTTATCGCTATTAGGTACTAAGATATGTATTCTTTGTGTGTGTGTCCAGATGGCTCTCTTGTGGCAAAATTATCGCTTCAAACCGTGGGTCTGGGCATTCAACACAGGCGTCCAGTGATGTCACCCCGGCTTCGTGAATGCGCAGTAGTTACAGAACTTCAGAATGTCTGTAGTGTGGAGAAAGGAAGCAGGTGAGGCAACGAGCTGAACGACACATGAACTTTATTCCATCTCCAACATACAGTACAGTAAAAGAGCTCCCGGGTCTCTGTGCATTCCTCTTTTATACCTTTAATTCAATGCATTGAGACCTGGAACTTCCGACCACAATACACTGGAACAAAGACCTGTGTGGCACATTATCATAACATAACGCCGGCCCCGCTGCTCACACCCTTCTCTCTTCCAGTGGCTCCAGCAGTTCCTCCTCTTCCCGGGGGGTACATTGTCCATACTGTCCCATTTGAAACCCCCGGTGGCACTTCCTCCTCCGGTCCATTGTTCCCCCTTATCCCAGCTGCCTTCTCTGGGTGGAGAATCCCCCACTCGTGCCACCACAGTAGAAATGTTTAGCTTCCTGTGCAACAAATTGCTCTGATCTATGTGAAAATCATGGAGAAACTGTTGAGACATCATGGGATGTACCTGCTCCAGCCGGTGGTGTCGTGGCAAAACATGATCAGTTGCCAAAGCTTGATCGCTAGGTGCCATATTGTAGTTATGGGGTTATATTAGCCATAAATTTTATATTTCAACAGGTAAACTACCGAGTTAGGTATAATTACAATTATGATGTGTTTCAATTAAAACACATCATAATAACAATTATGATGTGTTTTAAGCCAAAACAAACTGGATCTAGGATTAAAAGCAATTAAAATAATACAGTCACAAGGTTACATGGAGAAATATATGGATTTACTGGATATACATCATATTGAGTATTGCTGGATCTCATTGTTCAAAGGTATCAGTCAGAAGAAGGGCACAAAAGAATTTCCAAGGCATTAAATATACCATGGAAGACAGTCATCATCAAGTGGACAAAATGTGGCTCAACAGTGACATTACTGATGAGTATTGCTGACTACATGTAGATACTGTATATATATATATATATATATATATATATATATATATATATATGTATATGTATATGTATATGTATATGTATATTCTCTGCATCAACAGTGAACTATGCATGTATTCATTTAGTACTGCACTAGGAATTTTAACAATAAACCTTTGTACTTTTTGCAAATGTGTCTCTACTTTTGTTTTATGTGTGAAGGTTACCACCAAGTGACACAAATTAAATACTAAAAGATTGGAAAAGCTGTCTAAGAACAATCCAGCAGTTTGAGAAATCACTTTTGGTTTGGTGTAAGTCTGTCAACAGAATTATGAGCCATAAAGCAGTTTGTGTTAAAATGTTAAATCCCATTAAACCCTTACTCAGGGTTGTCCAATCATGTGCCATGGAGGGCCAAGACTGCAGGTTCTCTCTTCTGCCCAGTCTCTTCAGCAGGTGTTCTCACTGATCAGCAGTCAGTGGAAGAAATTCAGTGGAATCTGCTGTTGAAGACACTGGTTTGAGGTAACGCCTGCAGGGTCTTGGCCTTTCATGGCACATGATTGGACACCACTGCCCTAACCCATTATTAGAAAATGCAGATGGTAATATGGCCCAGAATTCCTCCATATACTGGTACTATCACTAAAGTGTGCAGTGTCTTCTGCACTGGCACATCCAACAATACAGTCTCCAGTAAATAAAATAATTGCTTTTGGTTACTTTTTCTTAAAAATGAGCCATTATTTTCAATGTCACTGATAAATGGTTTGTACTGTTGACTCTTTTTCCACTGGTGTCTTAACAGACAAAATTGAAAATCATGATGCAAACACGTAAGTCACTAAATTGTTTATTAGAATCAGCGCCAAAATCCAGATTATTTAGAATGTGCAAAATTCAAACTGTAAAAAAAAAAAAATAAATAAAAAAAAAATAGAATGGGTCACACACGCCGGCCATGCTGCCTCAGTGAGAAGCAACTGGATGTGTCGCTCACGCTGTTCCCGGTTCACCAGATCTTCAGCCTGCATCTCTGTAAATAGTGACGCAAGGTCTGGTTTGGGGCGGATCGTTTTCCTCTTGCCTAGACGAAAGACAGAAATGGGTGGTGGATATTTAAAGCAAGTTTAAAACATATTTGGGAAATACACTTGTTGCTAAAAACCAGTGGTGGAATGTGACAAAAAAAAGTACTTTGTTGTTGTATTTAACCACAATTTTCATGTAGCTGCACTTCAGTAAAGTAGATTTTACAAGGGCTAGGTTATGTTTAAAATCATTTGTTTTTACTGCAGCCTCAGCAATCAGAATGAGTTGATACCTTCAGTTAAATGGAATCTAGTACTTTGACTGAGGGTGTGCATCCCCGAGTATGGAGTCACTCAGTCAAAATATGTCATTTTTATCGATAAAAGTTTAGCCATCTCTCTGTCACTGCTGTGTCGCTCTGGTTTCAAGTGTAGGTGGTGTTTTGTACTTGTATTGCTAAAATATAAAAGGAAACACTACAATGGGTCTCAAATATTTGTACAGTAATGTGTCCTGTTATTATAGTACTGCATGAGTTTATTGACGATAGACTATAAACTACACATATAAACTAAATTATAATGGTGACTGAACAACTCCCATTCCCCAAAGTGCAAGATACACTATTATGAATATAACTCACAAAGGATCACACAAGTGATCTGAAAAAAACCAAACAAACCAAAAAAAAAACAAACAAAAAACAAACAAAAAAAAACAAGCAGTTTATTTTACAGTGGCTAACATTGGATGTGCCATTCATTTTCAATTATTCTGTAATTAATATTCACACAATCAAATAAATCTCAGTTCAGTCCCTTTCATATTAAGTGGAAATTGTGCTACTTTAATTTTGGCACTTTACCTATACTTTAACTTAAAAAGCAAAGGATTTGAGTACTTTGTTCACCACTACTAAAAAAAAAATAACTGGATGTGCAACTTACCACGGGATGCAAAACTTATCACCACTCATAACAGCAGATGCTGGTCGGACTCTTGAACAAAAATACATACAACTTAAGTACATGCACAGCACGAAAGTGCAACATGTAAAAACCACTTTTTTCACCAGGAAAAAAAAATAACGGGATGCGCAACTTACCACGGGATGCACAACTTACCACTCATAGCAGCAGATGCTGGTCGGACTCTAGAACGAAAATACATACAACTTAAGTACATGCACAGCACGAAAGTGCAACATGTAGAAAAACACCTTTTTCACCAGGATTACAGCTAGCTTATTTCATCAGATATTGTCAACACAAGCGCAAAATACAAGGCAAGCATGGAGCGCGTAGTTAGCATTGATGGCTAACTAGCTAGCTAGCTCATTATCTGTACAAGAGACAAAGTTGTTGTCTGTTCAAAGTGAACTTTCCATTGCTGGGTAAATAACGTAAAAGATGCATAATATCACATCATATCACATCACTCAACACCCTCTATATGCTAATATCACGACTTTCAACTGCTGAAGTTGGCCGTAAATTCATTTCGGGTGGCTCCGTCTAATTCCCTCTGGATTCTCTCATCAGCCGAAAGGCACAGAAAACTCTGCTGGACCGTGGCGTTGATTTCTGTGGGTCTGATTTCTGTGAAGCCATTATATTGTTGTTGTTTAATCTGACGCTTGCTTGCTGGCTCACGGACGAATCTTTGCAAATGGCGGCTCGAGATTCTATAATTCCGCCTCAAATGTCGCTCTCATGACGTTACACCCAGACCAATCAGTGGCCTGCAGTTTTTTTGCGTCACATTTTCAGGTCGGTACAGCACACTTAGAGCCACTCGGGAGATGATCATAAAAACTGGGATGTAACCATTACAGTTGCTAATGGAAAAGCCTACAAAGCGTACCGAACCAAACCGAACAGGGCCAAACAGGTACTAGTGGAAAAGGCCCATTAGTTTCTCCAGCGTGTCCTGGGTCTGCCCCGAGGTCTTCTCCCAGTGGGACGAGCCCAAAACACCTCAAGTGGGAGGCATCCAGGAGGCATCCTGATCAAATCCCCAAACCACCTCAACTGGCTCCTTTCAATATGGAGGAGCAGCAGCTCTACTCTGAGCATCTCCCAAATGACTGAGCTCCTCACCCTATCTCTGAGGGTGAGTCCAGTAATCCTACAGAGAAAGCTCATTTCAGCCGCTTGTATCTGCAATCTCATTCTTTCTGTCATTACCCAAAGCTCATGACCATAGGTAAGGGTAAGAACGTAGATTGACCAGTGAATCGACAGCTTTGCCTTAGAGCTCAGCTCTCTCTTCACCACAACAGACCGGTACAACGTCCGCATCACTGCAGATGCTGCTCCAATCCGTCTGTCAATCTCTCGCTCCATTCTCCCCTCACTCATGAATGAGACCTCAAGATACTTTAACTCCTCTACTTGGGGCAGGACCTTGTCCCTAACTCGGAGAGGACAATCCTTCTTTTTCTGGGTGAGCACCATGGACTCGGACTTGGAGGTGCTGATTCTCATGCCGGCCGCTTCACACTCAGTAGCAAACAGTCCCAGCAAGACCTGTAGGTCATTGCTTGATGAAGTCAACAGGATGACATCATCTGCAAACCACAGAGGTGAGATCCTGTGGTCACCGAGCATGACACCCTCTGTTCCTTGGTTGTGCCTAGAAATCTTGTCCATAAAAATTATGAACAGGATTGGTGACAAAGAGCAGCCCTGGCGGAGTCCAAATTTCACTGAAAATGAGTTTGACTGGGTGTTACCAATATGAACCAAACTCTTGCAGCAGTCATGTAGGGGCCGGATAGCTCATAACAACGAGCCCGATACCGCATACTCCCGCAGCACCCCCCACAACAGACCATGAGGGAAGCGGTCGAATGCTTTCTCCAAGTCCACAAAACACATGTGGACTTGTTGAGCAAACTCTCACGATCCCTTGAGGATTCGCAAGATGGTAAAGAGTTGGTCCGAAGTGCCATGGCCAAGATGAAAATCACATTGCTCCTCCTGAATTCAAGGTTTGACCAGTGGTTGGACTCTCCTCTCCAGGACCTTGGCATAGACCTTCCCAGGGAGGCTGAGAAGTGTGATCCCCCTAAAGTTGGAACACACCCTCCGGTCCCCCTTTTTAAAAAGAAGCACCACCACCCCAGTTTGCCATGACAAAGGCACTGTCCCCAACCTCCACGCAACATTGCAGAGGCATGTCAGCCATGATAGCCCTTCAACATCCAGGGCCTTGAGGTACTCAGGGTGAATCTCCTCCACCCTCGGGGCCCGGCCACCAAAGAGTTTTTTAACCACTTCTGCAACCTCAGCCCCTGTGATGGGTGAGTCGTCCCCCTCGTCCTCAAGCCCTGCTTCCTCTGTGGAAGGCGTGTCAGTGGGATTGAGGAGATCCTCCAAGTATTCCTTCCATCGCCCGATGATGATCCCAGTCAAAGTCAGCAGAGCCCCATCCACACTATATACAGTGTGGACAGGGAGCTGCTTCCCCCTCCTGAGTTGCCGGACAGTTTGCCAGAAACTGACTGAAAGTCTTGTTCCATGGCCTCACCAAACTCCTCCCACACTCGAGTTTTTGCTTCAGCAACCATTAGAGCTGCACTACGCTTGGCCTGCCGGTACACCTCAGCTGCTTCGGGAGTCCCACAAGCCAACCAAGCCTGATAGGACTACTTCAGCTTGATGGCCCCCCTCACCACGTGCAAACCAATATTCAGCCTCAAAAATAGAAAGGCCAGATTAGACTTTGCCAAAAACCATATAAAGAAGTGTTTATTGATGATGTGACAGAATACAGAAGCAGCCGGATGTATTCTGAAGTATATCAGGATATACTGTCTTCTCAGGTTCAGCCAAATGCAGCAAAGTTGATTGGACGACGCTTCACGGTGTAGATGGACAATAACTCAAAACATATTGCAAAAGCAACCCAGGGTTTTTTAAGGCAAAGAAGTGAAATATTATGCAATGGCCAAGTCAATCACCAGACTGCAACCTGATCGAGCATGAATTTCACTTAAGACAAAACTTAAGGCAGAAAGACCCACAAACAAGCAATGACTGAAGACAGCTGCAGTAAAGGCCTGGCAAAGCATCACAAAGGAGGAAACTCAACGTTTGTGATGTCTATGGGTTCCAGACTTCAGGCAGTCATTGCTTGTAAAGGATTCTCAACAAAGTATTAAAAATGAACATTTTATTTATGGTAATGTTAATTTGTCCAGTTAGTTTTGAGACCCTGAAAGGAGGAGATTTTGGATAAAAATGACTGTAATTTCAAAACTGTAACTCCAGTTTGGGCATGAATACCCTCAAATTAAAGCTGAGAGTCTGCACTTTAAGGCCATACTGATTATATAACTGTATCTTGAATATGTTTTGGTAAACTGGTAAAATAACAAAACTTGTGTCACCATCCAAATAATGTACTGTATATATGGACCTGACTGTAAGTATATTTAGAAATGGAGTTTTAAGTAATTTCCGGATTATGCAACAGTTTTTTTGTTAACTAATACTATGTTATATTTATATGTGTATGTCTCCTAAATGCATGTGGGCAACAAATGCTGTGAAACCTTACAAGCCCACACTCAGCACTATTGAAACTGTGTTGCAGCTGATAAACTGTGAAGCTAAATAATGTATATTACTTGGTGACTTTGATCAAACCAGTGGGTTAGTAGGGGAACTAGTAGATTAAATCATGAACAAAAAGGACTCTACCTAAAAAAGTATATAAGTTACCAGTGTCAGTTTATCATCGGGTGAAGTTTTTTTTTACATCAGTCAACCAAGTGTTAATTCTTCAAAATTGTGACTTTAATGTTAAAATGTTTAAAGGTAACACAAAGATTACAGTGAATTATCAGACTGGACATTTATAAACTTTGTTCTCCAACACCATGTCAAACTTTCCCACAAAAGCAGACCTCTCCCAATGCAAACTGATTTCCTTCCAGTGTAAGTACACCAGCATTTCTGCACACAAAACAGACAGAAAAGGGACTGGCCAGCACCTGTTCACTAAAATGAAGCAAGCAGGAGCTGCTAAAGAAAAGAAAGTAAAACATTTTAATTCAGGTTATTTTCATTCACCACCTTCGACAGAAATGGCATACTTTTTTTGGGCAGGAAAGGCAGGCACCCCATATCTCATGTCCATGTCCAGGCCTTAGCTGGGTAGACAAGACTGTGAGTTTGAGCACTCTAACAGATAGCATTGCCTCTTGTAAAAGTTATTACATCACCCATATAATTAAAACACAAACATGAAAACTTGAAAGACTGGGACAGCAGCAACTCAGAGAATGACATACTGTAGAAGAGAAATGAACAACACTGAAGGATACGGTGTATCAGACTGCGAGTGATGTATTTGGCCACCCTGAGAGGAAACATCAAGATTGGTTTGATGAGCATGATGAACACCTGAAGAAACTACTAGAAGCGAGGAATACAGCTAGACAGGAAAACCTAGTGTAACACAAGGTTGAAGAAGAAGAAATACTCAAAGGCTCAGCGTGAGCTACAAAAGTACACCAGAGAGATGAAGTCCAACTGGTGGGATGAAAAAGCAGAGGAACTTCAAACTGCAGCAATCAGGGAGGATAATGAAAACATTCTTCACAGGTGTGAGAGAAATCTACGGCCCTAAACCAAGAGGATTGATTCAACTAAAGGCTATGGATGGTGAAACGGTTTTGCAGGAGAAAGACAAGATCCTGGACAGATTTGCAGACCACTTTGACCAACTACTAAACAACCCTGGAGATCTCACTGAAGAGGCTAAAGAAGCTCTAGTGCAGCGACTAGCTGTATCAAGTCTGGATGAACCACCAAATTTTGATGAACTAATGGCAGCTATCAGGACAACACAGGATGGTAAAGCTCCAGGAATGGATGGAATTCCAGCATAAGTGTGGAAATTTGGTGGTGTTCAGCTGACCAATTGCCTGCACAAGCTCATCCAAGAGATATGGGCTGCCCAGAAAGTACCTCAGGACTGGAATGATGCAAGTATTGTGCCTTTGTTCAAGAAAGGTGACAGGAAAGATTGTGGAAATTACCGAGGTACAGTATATCACTGCTAGCCACTGTTGGTAAGATTCTCTCACGTGTACTACTGAACAGACTCAATAAACACATCTCGCAGAATGTACTACCGGAAACCCAGTGTGGCTTTAGAAGTGGAAGAAGCACAATGGACATGATTTTCTGCTTGAAACAGGTTCAAGAAAAGTGTATTGAACAGAACATGCGGCTTTATGTAGTCTTCATAGACTTCAGTAAAGCCTTCGATACTGTTTTGTGACAAGGACTTTGGCAGGTACTCAAGAAACATGGCTGTACAGAGAAGTTTGTCAGCCTGATCAAGGCACTCCATACAGGTATGCAAGCAAACGTGGCAATGAGTGGTTCAGTATCTAAAGACTTTTCAGCAAGCAACGGGGTGAAACAAGGGTGTGTGCTGGCGCCTACACTCTTCTCACTATATCTGGCAGCCATGCTTGAGGTGGCCTTCAAAGACACTTCAGAAGGAGTATACATTCAAACAAGGAAAGAAGCAGAGTTGTTCAGTGTGGCACAGTTTAAAGCCAAGAGTAAGACATTGATAAAGGTAGTAAGAGAAATGCTCTTTGCCGACGACAGTGCTCTAGTTGCACACAGTGTGGAAGATATGCAATCTTTAGTGGAGAAATTTGCAAGAGCAGCTAGCCAATTCAGCCTCAAAATCAACATCAAGAAGACAGAGTGCCTTTATCAACCACCAAAGTTCCAATTATCAACATCACTACCAGAAGAGATCAGCATTGGAACAGAGCCACTAGTCAAGTGTAAGACTTTCAAGTATCTAGGAAGTACTGTTTCAGAGAATGCTAGGCTGGAGGATGAACTATCTCTCAGAATGGGAAGAGCGAGCGCTGTGTTTGGAAACTTGAGGGAGAGACTGTGGATCAATTGACATGTGTCTATCCATGTGAAATGCAAAGTGTACAGAGCGACAGTACTGGCTACTCTTTTGTAGCTTGGACTCTCTACAGATTGCAGGTGAAGAAACTCCACGCGTACATGATGAGACACCTTCGAGCCATAATGAACATCTCATGGAAAGACAAGATAACCAACACAGAAGTGTTGAAATGAGCTGGTCTACCATCAGTGGAGGACAAGCTAATACAGATGAACCTGAGATGGCTCAGACATGTTGAGAGGATGGACCACCAGCGTCTCCCTCGACAGTTACTCTACTCACAGTTATGTGAGGGCAAACGCAATCAGGGTAGACCAAGGCTCAGATTTAAAGACACTGTAAAAAGAACCTTGAAGAAGTTGGACATAGACAGGAGTTCCTGGCAACAGAAGGCTAAGGACAGAGCTGTGTGGAGGAATCTGATCAGACCTAAATGAAACAATCATTGTCGCCCACGACAGACTGCTGTGATGATGATGATGATGATGATCATTAAAACAGACATGCTCCTTCAGATGTGGTACTTTTGCCAAATACAGTAAATTTTCATGTTATAATAAATGTAACTTCAATCCAAAAAGAACAACTAGTTAAATGTCAGCTATTGCTTATCCTAGCAGTGAAAAGCCAGGAATATTGCAATTAATGGAGTCCATAACATGCATACAGTATCTCACAAAAGTGAGTACACCCCTCACATTTTTGTAAATATTCTATCTTTTCATGGGACAACACTAAAGATATGACACTTTGATACAATGTAAAGTAGTCAGTGTACAGCTTGTATAACAGTGTAAATTTGCTGTCTCCTCAAAATTATTCAACACACAACCATTAATGTCTAAACTGCTGGCAACAAAAGTGAGTACACCTCGAGTGAAAATGTCCAAATTGTGCCCAAAGTGTCAATATTTTACGTGGCCACCATTATTTTCCAGCACTGCCTTAACTCTCTTGGGCATGGAGTTCCCTAGAGCTTCACAGGTTGCCACTGGAATCCTCTTCCACTCATCCGTGATGACATCATGGTGTTAGAGACCTTGCGCTCCTCCACCTTCCGTTTGAGGATGCCCCACAGATGCTCAATAGGATTTAGGTCTGCAGACATGCTTGGCCAGTCCATTACCTTGACCCTCAGTTTCATTAGCAAGGCAGTGGTCGTTTTGGAGGTGTGTTTGGGGTGGTTAACATGTTGTAATACTATCCTGCGGCCCAGTTTCCGATCATGCTCTGCTTCAGTATGTCACAGTACATGTTGGCATTCATGGTTCCCTCAGTGAACTGTAGCTCCCCGGTGCCGGTAGCACTCATGCAGCCCCAAACCATGACACTCCCACCACTATGCTTGACTGTAGACAAGACACACTTGTCTTTGTACTCCTCACCTGGTTGCTGCCACACACACTTGACACCATCTGAATCAAATAAGTTTATCTTGGTCTCACCAGACCACAGAACATGGTTCCAGTAATCCATGTCCTTAGACTGCTTGTCTTCAGCAAACTGTTTGTGGGCTTTCTTGTGCATCAACTTTAAAAGGAGCTTCCTTCTGGGATGACAGCCATGCAGACCAATTTGATGCAGTGTGTGGCATCTGGTCTGAGCACTGACGGGCTGACCCCCTACTCCTTCAACCTCTGCAGCAATGCTGGGAGCACCCATACATCTATTTTCAAAAGACAACCTCTGGATATGACGGTGAGCACGTGCACTCAACTTCTTTGGTGGACCATGGCGAGGCCTGTTCTGAGTGGAACCTGTCCTCTTAAATCACTGTATGGGCTTGGCCACCATGCTGCAGCTCAGTTTAAGGGTGTTGGCAATCTTCTTATAGCCTAGGCCATCTTTATGTCGAGCAATATTGTTTTTTCAGCTCCTCAGAGAGTTCTTTGCCATGAGGTGTCATGTTGAACTTCCAGTGACCAGTATGAGAGAGTGTGAGAGGGATAACACCAAATTTAACACGCCTGCTCCCCATTCACATCTGAGACCTCGTAACACTAACGAGTCACATGACACTGGGGAGGGAAAATGGCTAATTGGGCACAATTTGGACATTTTCACTTAGGGGTGGACTCACTTTTGTTGCCAGCGGTTTAGACATTAATGGCTGTGTGTTGAGTTATTTTGAGGGGACAGCAAATTTACACTGTTATACAAGCTGTACACTGACTACTTTACATTGTATCAAAGTGTCATATCTTCAGTGTTGTCCCATGAAAAGATATAATAAAATATTTACAAAAATGTGAGGGGTGTACTCACTTTTGTGAGATACTGTATGTATTCAAGATTCAAGATTCAAAGGCTTTATTATCACGTGCACAGTTAAGAAATGCTACATCTCCTGAGTAATGAAATTCTTACTTTGCTCTCCAAACGAATGCCAAGGTAAAAGCTACAGAAACAACAATTCTAATAGGTCATGACACACGAACACAATAACTTAATCCTAATACTAATGGATGCTAATAACACACACACCAACACACAGTTAGGCAGTAGAGGAATGAAACTGAAAATTCACTGGATGACTAAAGTGATAGTGGTATATTGATATCAGAGATGATGTGAACCTGAGATGGCATGAACCTAAGTACAGTGTGCAAATGAGCATTGTGCAACCTGATGTGAACCTGAGATGGCATAGACTTATGTACAGTGTGCAAATGAGCATTGTGCAACGAGCAGTATATAATTACAAATTATTTCTGTAATGATAGTACCAGTAGACTGTGCATGATAAGTAGCAGCAGAGATGATATGGACATCAGACGGGTGATACTATATCTACTGTACAGGTGAGCAGTGTGCAAATTTAGCAGCCGGTGTGTGAGTTCCTATATGCAAAGCTACGTTATTTACCTTTTGTTCTTATTAAAGACAAAAATAGAAAGGAGATGTCTTTATCTTCTTAACATGTTTCGTCAGAAAAAAAAGCTGTGTTACAGAGTTTTGGGAGTTGTTATCTGTTCAGGAGTCTGATGGCAGTGGGAAAGAAAGAGTTTTTCAGTCTGGTTGTCCTGCATTTCACACTTCTATACCTCCGGCCTGAGGGTAGAAGTGTGAACAGTCTGTGCTGGGGGTGGGCGGGGTTCCTGAGGATGGTGTCAGCTCTCTTTTGGACTCTGCTGTGGTAGATGCTCTGCAGAGAGGGGAGTTGAGTCCTGATGATCTTCTCCGCTGTCTTCACCACTCTCTGCAGGCGTTTGTGCTCCAGGGCAGTGGTGCTGCTGTACGGTATACAGCCCTCTACCAGGTTTCAGAATGGAACTGCAAATGAATTACAGAACTTTTTTTCTTTTTTGGATGGGTGACAGTAAGGTTGTTTTTTTTTAATACCTAAAAGTTTGGACCAAGATTAATACTCTGATGTTTCTTATTCTAAATTCTTGTGTTTGATTTGGCACTGCTCCTGATCAAAGCACACCAAACAACTTTACTTGACTCCTTATGTGCTGTTGTCAAGATGGTATTTTTCAGCACAGACTGTGGTAGTCAGCAAACAAGCTACTCACCCTCTGAGGTGTTTTCTGTACCTCTGGGTCCATCGGTACTTGTACTCAGTTGAAGCCGATATCCGAAACTAAATTTAATAATATCCGAAATTTAATAATATCCGAAAATAAAAATAAAATAAATTTAATAATATCCGAAACTATTTATCCGAAACTAAATTCCTTGGAGTAATAATTGATAACAAACTGTGTTGGAAGCCACATATTAATTATATAAAAGGTAAAGTATCCAAATCAATTGCAATATTACACAGAGTGAAAAATTTGCTGAATCAACCCACACTATACACCTTGTACCGTTCATTAATACTCCCATACATGACATATTGTAATGAAGTATGGGGAAATACATATAAAACAAACATATATCCACTCTTTATGCTTCAAAAGAGAGCTATTAGAATAATCAACAAAGCAGCTTACAGGGAACCAACAAACCCACTTTTTCTTAAACAAAAAACTCTCAAGTTGAAAGATCTGATCGACTTTAAAACCGCAATAATAATGTTCAAAGTGAAGAATCTATCACTGCCCGCAAATATCCAAAAGTTGTTCCAAACAAGGGAGAAACGATATCACTTCAGAGGAACATGTATATTTCAAAAGCCTACAGTGAGAACAACCACCAAGCAACACTGTATTTCAGTGCAAGGTGTCAGATTACGGAACGATTTTGGACCTGAATTAAAATCATGTACAAAGCTTGGGCAATTTAAACAAAAACTAAAGGAAGAAATACTCCAAACATATTTACAAGACGACATGTAAACTCACATAAGGATTGACATTTCCAGCCTGTGTTGTGTTATAGCTTAGTTTTTCTTTTTTCTCTGTGACACTATGTCTTAGATTTGTTTTTGAATAGTAACCGCTTAACTTAGACTAGCTCAGTTTTCTTTTTCTCTCAGTCATATTTTGTCTTAGCCTTGTTTTAAATTGTAATCGCTCTTGTCTTGTTTTCTCTTTTTTCTCCTTTGAATTCTTGGATGGAATATGGGTGGGCAATATAAGCTGCGGCTTCAGCCATCACCCATTTCGGATAACTCACGTGGAATTGTATAGTAGAAGGAGTCTTTGTCTAATTTGAACTTATACAGTTTCTTTTAACCTGTAATGTACTATCCGAAATAAATAAAAATAAATTCATTCATTCAAGCCGGGACTCACAACCTTGACAGGTGAACTAATTTTGCAAGTGCTAGAATGTTATCCACTTTAGCATTTAAAAAAAGGCATTTGTCCTCATTGGCCATGGTGATCAGTAGTTGGTGTTGGTCTTCTTATCTTTGTTATACTCTCTGGAGCATCCTATCTGAAAATATCTGGGAAGTTTCTGTATTTTTTATTTTTTTTTTTTCCCGGTTGAACACCATTGGACTCATTTTCCCTCTTTTCATCTGCCAGTATGAAAGTCCAAACCATCCATCCATCCATCCATCTTCTACCGCTTTTCCGGAGGTCCGGGTCGCGGAGGCAGCAGTTCAAGCAGAGAAGCCCAGACTTCCCTCTCCCCAGCCACCTGCTCCAGCTCTTCAGAGGGGATACCAAGGCGTTCCCAGACTAGCTGGGAGACATAGTCTCTCCACCGAGTCCTGGGTCTGCCCCGGGGTCTCCTCCCAGTGGGACGTGCCTGAAACACCTCAAGTGGGAGGCGTCCAGGAGGCATCCTAATCAGATGCCCATACCACCTCAACTGACTCCTTTCAATGTGGAGGAGCAGCGGTTCTACTCTGAGCCTCTCCCGGATGACTGAGCTCCTCACCCTATCTCTGAGGGTGAGTCCAGCAATCCTACGGAGAAAGCTCATTTCAGCCGCTTGTATCCGCGATCTCGTTCTTTCGGTCATTACCCAAAGCTCGTGACCATAGGTGAGAGTAGGAACGTAGATTGACTGGTAAATCGACAGCTTTGCCTTAGAACTAAGCTCCCTCTTCACCACAACAGACCGGTACAACGTCCGCATCACTGCAGATGCTGCTCCAATCCGTCTGTCGATCTCTCGCTCCATTTTCCCCTCACTCGTGAACAAGACCCCAAGATACTTAAACTCCTCCACTTGGGGCAGGAGCCTGTCCCCAACCCGGAGAGGACAATCCACCTTTTTCCGGCTGAGGACCATGGACTCGGACTTGGAGGTGCTGATTCTCATCCCAGCCGCTTCACACTCAGCGGCAAACCGTCCCAGCAAGAGCTGTAGGTCATTGCTGGATGAAGCCAACAGGACAACATCATCTGCAAACAACAGAGATGAGATCCTGTGGTCACCAAGCATGACACCCTCCATTCCCTGGCTGCGCCTAGAAATCCTGTCCATAAAAATTATGAACAGGACCGGTGACAAAGGGCAGCCCTGGCGGAGTCCAACTCTCACTGGGAATGACTCCGACCGAGTGTTGGCAATGCGAACTAAACTCTCACAACGGTCGTACAGAGACCGAATAGCTCGTAACAACAAGCCCGATACCCCATACTCCCGAAGCACCCCCCACAAAAATCCACGAGGGACGCGGTCAAATGCCTTCTCCAAGTCCACAAAACACATGTAAACTGGTTGGGCAAACTCCCACGAACCCTCAAGAATTCTCGAGAGGGTAAAGAGCTGGTCCGATGTGCCACGGCCAGGACGAAAACCACATTGCTCCTCCTGAATCCGAGGTTCGACCAACGGCCGGACTCTCCTCTCCAGTACCTTGGCATAGACCTTCCCAGGGAGGCTGAGGAGTGTGATCCCTCTAAAGTTGGAGCACACCCTCCGGTCCCCTTTTTTGAAGAGAGGAACCACCACCCCGGTTTGCCATGCCAAAGGCACTGCCCCCGACCTCCACGCAATGTTGCAGAGGCGTGTCAACCATGACAACCCAACAACATCCAGGGCCTTGAGGTACTCGGGGCGAATCTCGTCCACCCCCGGGGCCCGGCCACCAAGGAGATTTTTAACCACCTTGGCGACCTCAGCCCCTGTGATAGGCGAGTCATCCCCCTCGTCCCCAAACCCTGCTTCCTCTGTGGAAGGCGTATCAGTGGGATTGAGGAGATCCTCGAAGTATTCCTTCCACCGCCCGACGATATCCCCAGTTGAAGTCAACAGTGTCCCATCCGCACCATACACAGTGTGGACGGGGAGCTGCTTTCCCCTCCTGAGCCGCCGAACAGTTTGCCAGAATCTCTTTGAAGCCGACCGAAAGTCTTGTTCCATGGCCTCACCGAACTCCTCCCATACCCGGGTTTTTGCTTCAGCAACCACCCGAGCTGCACTCCGCTTGGCCTGCCGGTACACCTCAGCTGCTTCGGGAGTCCCACAAGCCAACCAAGCTTGATAGGACTCCTTCTTCAGCTTAATGGCCCCCCTCACCACTGGTGTCCACCACTTGGTTCGGGGGTTGCCACCACGAGATGCACCGACCACCTTGCGGCCGCAGCTCTGGGCTGCCGCTTCAACAACAGAGGTGGAGAACATGGCCCATTCAGACTCCATGTCTCCAGACTCCCTCGGAATGTGGTTGAAGTTCTTCCGGAGGTGGGAGTTGAAGACCTCCCGGACAGGAGCCTCAGCCAGACGCTCCCAGCACACCCTCACTATACGTTTGGGTCTACCAGGTCTGAATGGCTTCCTCCCCTGCCATCGGATCCAACTCACCACCAGGTGGTGATCAGTTGACAGCTCTGCACCTCTCTTTACTCGGGTGTCCAAGACATACGGTCGCAGGTCTGATGATACGATAACAAAATCGATCATCGACCTGCGGCCTAGGGTGTCCTGGTGCCAGGTGCACATATGGACACCCTTATGCTTGAACATGGTGTTCGTTATAGACAGACTGTGGTTAGCACAGAAGTCCAATAACTGAACACCACTCGGGTTCAGATCGGGCAGGCCGTTCCTCCCAATCACCCCCCTCCAGGTTTCACTGTCGTTGCCCACGTGCGCATTGAAGTCCCCCAGTAGGACAATGGAGTCTCCAGGAGGAGCACCCTCCAGCACCCCAGTCACAGACTCCAAAAAGGGTGGGTACTCTGAAACATCATTTGGTGCATAGGCACAAATGATGGTCAGGACCCGTTTCCCAACCCGAAGGCGCAGGGAAGCAACCCTTTCGTCCACCGGGGAAAACTCCAATATAGAGGCAGCAAGGTGGGGCGATACAAGAATACCTACCCCTGCTCGTCGCCTCTCGCCCGGGGCAACTCCAGAAAAGGCCAAGCTCCAGCCCCTCTCCAGGAGACTGGTTCCGGAACCGGAGCTGTGTGTTGAGGTGAGGCCGACTATATCTAGCCGGTATCGCTCAATCTCGTACACCAGCTCAGGCTCCTTCCCCACCAGAGAGGTGACATTCCACGTACCAAAAGCCAGTTTAGAAAGCTTGGGATCAGTCCGCCAAGGTCTCCGCCTTTGACTGCCACCTAATCCACATAGCACCGGACTTCCATGATCCCTCCTGCAGGTGGTGAACCTACTGGAGGGCGGACCCATGTAACTCCTTCGGGCTGAGCCCGGCTGGGTCCCATGGGTGGAAACCCGGCCACCAGACGCTAGCCTTCGAGCCCCTCCCCCAGGCCTGGCTCCAGGGTGGGGCCCCGGTAACCCCATACCGGGCGGGGTACACTGAATCCTTGATATACAATTTATCATGAGAGTCTGTTGGATCGTTCTTCGTCTGGCCCTTCACCCAGGACCAGTTTGTCTTGGGAGACCCTATCAGAGGCAAATTGCCCCGGACAACATAGCTCCTGGGATCACTGGGGCACGCAAACCCCCCCACCACGATAAGGTGACGATCCATGAGGGGGGAAAGTGTTTCTACCCAGTAGTCCAAACTTTACTGAAAATTGCTTTCACAATATAAATGAGCTAGACCAAGCTTTAGTTTGATCCAGACTAAGACCACCTATTTTTGACGGACCAAATTTTGGCTGTTTGGTCAACAGCATGGTCTAGGGGAGGTTTTACAGTTGTAATTTTGGTCTGGATCAAACTGAAAAGCCAGAAAATCTGGATCAAATAGGTCACCCTGGATTTACACTGACTCCAGATCTGGTCCGTTATGGCTGCGATCCAGACTCTGCAGCAAATAGTTCCCATTCTTGTCAATTTTGTAATCCCCACCTGGTCCGGACCGCTGTGGAACAAAGTCAGTTCATCAGATTTGGTTCACTAATGAAACACAAGGAGTCTATTTTTGATGAATGCCGGATCCAATCCACTAGGAAATGCCATGGTATCTTGTGGTATTTAAAGCTGTTTGTTCATTAAAAATGATTTAAGGATCATCAGTTATTTTTTGAGGTCTACTCCTCCACCACTGTGTCAAAGAAGGTAAAAACTTGACTTAACATACAAACACTTCATAGAATTAAAATTAACGGCCTACTTACGTATTATTAGAGCAAAAAAATCCAGGTGGAGAGTTGTTACATCACACTTGTTCGTTGTTACTCGAGAGCTTGCGTTGTTTTGTATAATTCTCACACGATCTTGTATTTTAAGATAAGATAAGATAAGCCTTTATTAGTCCCACAACGGGGAAATTCCAGGATTGCAACAGCACAGGGATAGCAACACTCAGAGCAACAATCAGAAGGCAAGAAAAAAAACAAGCAAGCAAGAGCAGCTAATATACATATGTACATATTACTATAAAATATATATATACACACACACACACACAGACACACAGTGCAGAGCATTGTAGCTGGATGGAATAAATATATGAATATATGAACACACAGTGCAGAGCATTGTAGCTAGATGGAATAAATATGTAAATATATAAACACCCACAGTACGGAGCATTGCAGCTAGGTGGAATAAATATGCAAGTATATAAACACACACAGTGCGGAGCAATGTAGCTAGATGGAATAATATGTAGATATATAAAAACACAGTGCGGAGCATTGTAGCTAGATGGAATAAATATATAGATATATAAATATAAACACACCCAGTGCTGAGCATTGTAGCTAGATGGAATAAATATATAGATATATAAATATAAACACACCCAGTGCAGAGCATTGTAGCTAGATGGAATAAATATGTAAATATATAAACACACACAGTGCAGAGCATTGTTGCTAGGTGGGATGAAACAGCATAACCGTCTATTTAGTTATCCTACATGGTATGATTATGTGCCCATACATATTCTCACCCTCCATAGCGACCGGTATGTTCCTAGTTGTATGCCGGAGAGGACCATTGTGTAAGTCTATTGCATCTTTTGCATTCAAAAAAAACCTATTAGTTTGTTACGTCTTTTTGCTATCTCTGCGAGCAGCCCTGCTTAGGTTGTACAGTCTGACAGCCGTTGGTAGGAAGGACCTACGAAACCTCTCGGTTGTGCACCTGGGATGATGTAGTCTGCTGCTTAATGAGCTCCTCAGTGCATCCAGTATGTCCTGCATAGGGTGGAACTCGGACTCCAGCAGAGATGACAGTTTAGCCACCGTCCTTCTCTCTCCTATCTCCTCCATCGGATCAAGGCGTTGCCCCAGGACAGAGCTAGCTTTCTTAATCAGTTTGTTCAGTCTCTTCCTATCGGCTGCAGTAATGCCACTGCCCCAGCAGACCACTCCAAAAGTGATGGCTGATGCCACCACCGTGTCATAGAATGACTTCAGCAGCGCCCCTTGTACACCAAAAGACCTGAGTCTCCTCAGCAGGAACAGCCTGCGCTGTCCCTTCTTGTAGAGTGCGTCAGTATTGTGTGACCAGTCTAGTTTATTGTTCAGATGAATACCCAGGTACTTGTAGGATGTCACCATCTCGATGTCTGTTCCCTGTATATTTACTGGTGCTGTGAGGGGCTGCCCATGCCTGCGGCAGTCCACCACCAGCTCCTTAGTTTTCCTCGCGTTGATCTGGAGGCAGTTCCGATGGCACCAGTCCACAAAGTCCTGGATAAGCCCTCTGTACTCAGCTTCATCTCCGCTGGAGATGAGACCAACGATCGCAGAGTCATCAGAGAACTTCTGTAGATGGCAATGTGTTGTGTTGTGTGAGAAGTCCACAGTATAAAGAGTGAACAGGAAGGGAGCCAGCACCGTTCCCTGGGGGGCCCCCGTGCTACTGATGATCGTGTCGGAAACACAGTCCCGGGTTCTCACAAACTGAGGCCGGTTCGTGAGGTAGTCCAGGATCCATGATGACAGGTGCTGGTCCACCCCTGCGCGCAGCAGCTTGTCCTTCAGGATCATCGGTTGGATGGTGTTGAAAGCACTGGAGAAGTCAAAGAACATGATCCTCACCATATTCCCGGGCTTCTCCAGGTGGGACAGAGAACGGTGAAGGAGGAAGATCACCGCATCCTCCACCCCAATGCCATGCTGGTAGGCGAACTGGAGTGGATCCATCGCTGGTTCCACCAGGGGGCGGAGATGAGCAAGGAGCAGTCTCTCCAGGGTCTTCATCAAGTGGGACGTCAAGGCCACCGGTCTGAAGCTGTTCAGGTCTTTGGGGTGGGAAGTTTTTGGTACAGGTACCACACAAGATGTTTTCCACAGCTGTGGTACCCTCCCCAGTTTCAGGCTCATGTTGAAGATATACGTCACAATCCCACACAGCTGGTCTGCACAGGACTTGAGGAGCTTTGCGCTGATGCCGTCCGGTCCCGACGCCTTCCTCGCCTTGATCTTCCTCAGCTCCGTCCTCACCTGGGTCTTGGTCAGGGTCAGGATGGGGGGCTGTGTGTTGGGAGTGGGGGGGGTGTCGGTGGAGTGGGGAGTGGGTAGCAGGACTTGATTTCTTAGAGGCAGCAGTGGTTGTTGTGCAGACAGGGGGGAGGGCGGTTGGTCAAATCTATTGAAAAACAGATTCAGGTTGTTCGCCCACTCCCTGCCCCCCGTGGCCTGGGGGGAGGTATTCTGGAGCCCCGAGATGGTTTTGAGGTTTCTCCAGACCCCGCTGATGTCGCTCTGTTGCAGCTTGTCCTCCATCTTCTTCCTGAAGCTGTCCTTGCCTTCTCTGATCTTTCTCCTCAGCTCCCTCTGTACGGACTTCAGCATCTCCCTGTTCCCCGACCTGAAGATCCTCTTCTTCTCTCTCAGAAGTGTTTTTATCTCAGGGTTGATCCAGGGTTTGTTGTTTGAGTGACGCCGTATGGTCTCTTTTTGGACTCTTTTCTTATCCATGCCACTGCCCAAACACAAACAGAGGTGGTAGGGATAGATGCAAGGGGCCATCTCCGAAGATAGAGATGGCTGAGAGATCAGTGAGGGGTACTGAGTGTTCAATGAAAACCTGCAGTGGGATCACAGAGACATCACTGTGAGATTAACGAGATTGTTGAGAGAGATTGCAATCTATCTATCTATCTATCTATCTATCTATCTATCTATCTATCTATCTATCTATCTATCTATCTATCTATGACATATTTTTTCATCACTCAAAGATCTCTCAACAATCTCCACCCCTGTGTAAAGGGGGTAGCAGAGCACTACAAACCTCTCAAATGTTAAGCAACCTCCTTAGTCACCCAAGGAGCTTCCAACGACCCTTCAGCGATCTCTCAAGGATTTTTCAAAGATCTCTATGGATTGACTTGAAAGTTGCCAAAAATTGAATTTTTGATCTCTTAAACATTTTCACAGAAACTGCTTTTTTCCAGGCTTTAGATGACTGTTGAGAGATTGGGTCAGTTTTTGATCTCTCAATGGTCATCCAACAATCTCAATGCTGTGTTAAGGGGCCCTTATTCTCTGAAGAACCAACTCCTTTAGGAGAATTGTTGTTACACACAGTCAAGGATTGTGTATCCCGCCCAGTATGGGGTTACTGGGGCCCTGCCCTGGAGCCAGACCTGGGGGAGGAGCTCGATGGTGAGCATCTGGTGGCCAGGTTTCTGCCCATGGGACCTGGTTGGGCTCAGCTTGAAGGAGCCACATGGGTCCGCACTCCAGTGGGCTCACCACCTGCAGGACGGCTCTTGGGAGTCTGGTGCTATGTGGATCAGGTGGCAGTTGAAGGCAGAGACCTTGGTGATATTAGCCCTGGCTTTTTGAACTGCATTTTGGGACATTGAGTTTCACCTCTCGGGCAGGGAAGGAGCTTGAGCTGGTGCACAAGGTTGAGAGGCTAGATACAATCGAGCTCACCTCCACGCACAGCTCCAGTTCTGGAACCAATCTCCTGGAGAGGGGCTGGAGCTTGGCCTACTCTGGAGTTGTCCTAGTTGAGAGGCAGCAAGTGGGAAGGGGGGTATTCTTGTATCCCTCCATCTTACTGCCTCTATATTGGAGTTATGCCCTGTGGATGGAGGAAAGAGGTGTTTCTTTGCACCGTTGGGTTGGGAAACGGGTCATTTGTGCCTATGCACCAAATGATGGTTAAGAGTACCCACCCTTTTTGGAGTCACTGACTGGTGTGTTGCAAAGTGCTTCTCTTGGAGACTCCATTGTCCTACTGGGGGACTTCGTTGCGCATGTGGGCAAGGACAGTGAAGCCTGGAGGGGGGTGATTGGGAGGAGCGGTCTGCCTGACCTGAACCTGAATGGTATTCAATTGCTGAATTTCTGTGCTAATCACAGCTTGTCCATAACAAACACCATGTTCAAGCATTAGGGTGTCCATATGTGCACTTGGCACCAGGACACCCAAAGTCACAGCTCAATGATCAGTTTTGTTATTGTGCCTCAGACCTGCGACTGTATGTCTTGGACACTCGGGTAAAGAGAGGTGCAGAGCTGTCAACTGATCACCACCTGGTGGTGAGTTGGATCAGATGGCAGGGGTGAGTGCCATTCAGACCTGGTGGACCCAAATGTATAGTGAGAGTGTGCTTGGAACATCTGGTTGAGGTCCCTGTCTGAGAGGTCTTCAAGGAATGCTATTGAGCTTGGTTGGCTTGTGGGAGTCCTAAAATAGCTGAGGTGTACCAGCAGGGCAAGTGGAATGCATCTCGGGTTTGCTGAAGCAAAAACTTGTGTGTAGGAGAAGTTCAGTGAGGCTATGGAACAAGAGTTTCGGTCAGCCTTGAGGAGATTCTGGCAACCATCCAGCAACTCAGAAGGGGAAAGCAGCTTCCTGTCCACACTGCGTATGATGCGGATGGGGTGCTGCTGACTTCGACTATCAATATTGTCGGGCAGTGGAAGGAATACTTCGAGGATCTCCTCAATCCCAGTGACACATAGAAGCAGCAGAGCCTGAGGAGGAGGAAGATGACTCCTCCATCATGGGGCTGAGGTTACTGAAGAAGTCAAAAAACTCTTCGGTGGCAAGGCTCCGGGGGTGGATGAGATTTGCCCTGAGTACCTTAAGGCTCTGGATATTGTAGGGCTGGTTGTCACACCTCTCTAACATTGCATGGAGGTCAGGGACAGTTCCTTTGGTGTGGCAAACTGGGGTGGTGAGTCCCCTTTTCAAGAAGGGGGAGAGAAGAGTGTGTTTCAATTTTAGAGGGATCACACTTCTCTGCCTCCCTGGGAATGTCTATGCCAAGAGTCTGGTGATTGGTCACACCTCAGATCCAGGAGGAGCAATGTAGTTTTCATCCTGTTCATGACACAAAGGACCAACTCTTTACCCTCTCGAGAGTCATTGAGGGTTTGTGGGAGTGTGGCCAATCAATCTGCATGTATTTTGGGAACTTGGAGAAAGCATTCAACTGCGTCTCTCATGGTTACTTGCTGAAGGTGCTTTGGAAGTGTGGGGTATCGGGCTTGTTGCTATGAGCTATCTGGCCCCTACACCCATTGCGAGAATTTGGTTCATGTTACCAACAAGCAGTCTAAATTGTTCCCAGTGAGAGTTGGACTCTGCCATGGCTGCCCTTTGTCACTGGTCCTGTTCATAATTTTTATGGACAGGCTATCGATGCACAGCCAAGGAATGGAGGGTGTCATGTTTGGTGACCACAGGATCACATCTCTGCTGTTCATGGATGATGTGGTCCTGCTGGCTTCATTGAGCAATGACCTACAGGTCTTACTGGAGTGGTTTGTTAATGAGTGTGAATCAGTTGGACTGAGAATCAGCACCTCCAAGTCCAAGTCCATGGTCCTCAGCCGGAAAAGGGTAGATTTTCCTCTCTGGGTTGGGAACGAGCTCCTGCCCCAAATGGAAGAGTTCAAGTATCTTTGGGTCTTCTTCACAAGTGAGGGGAGAATGGAGTGGGAGCTTAACAGACAGATTGGAGAAGCATCTGCAGTGATGCGAACGTTGTACCAGTCTGTTGTGGTGAAGAGAGAGCTGAGCTCTAAAGCAAAACTGTCAATGTACCGGTTAATCTATGTTCCTACCCTCACCTATGGCCATGAACTTTGGGTACTGACTGAAAGAATGAGATCTCAGATACAAACGGTTGAAATGAGCTTTCTCTGTAGGATTGCTGGACTCACCCTTAGAGATAGGGTGAGGAGCTCAGTTATCTGGGAGAGGCTCAGAGTAGAACTGCTGCTCCTTCACATCGAAAGAAGCCAGTTGAAGTGGTTTGGGCTTCTGATCAGGATGCCTCCTGGAAGCTTACCACTTGAGGTGTTTTGGGCATGTCCCACTGGGAGGAGACCATGGGGGAGACAAAGGATGCACTGGAGAGACTATGTCTCCCAGCTGGCCTGGGAACACTGTGGTGTTCCTGCTGAAGAGCTGGAGCAGGTGGCTGGGGAGAGGGAAGTCTGGGCTTCTCTACTTGGACTGCTGCCTCTGCGAACTGGAGCCCTGGAAAAGCAGTAGAGGATGGATGGATGGATGGAGGGAGGGAGGGAGGGAGGGAGGGAGGGAGGGGCAGTTAATTTTCATTCAATGAGCATGTTACTGTTCTCCATAAGTAAAGTACTAACATTAGCCAACACTGCCAATGGTACCTTCTGACTCTGATTGAGTTACGCTATATGGACAAAAGATTGGCCAGCCGCTTAGTTAATATATTAAGGTGCTTTTTTCAGTTTCCAATCTAAATGCTTCAGTTTACCAAGCCCTTGTATGCTTCCAGCTTTGTGGGAACAGTTTGGGCAAGGCCCTTTTCTGTTCCAGCAAGAATACACCACAGTGTACAAAATAAGGTCTGTAAAGGTATGAATGAATGAGCTTGGTGTGGAAGAACTTGACTTTCTCCTGATCTCAACCCCACCCAGCACCTTTGGGATGAACTAGAAATTGCCAATTTATGAGGCAAGAACTCCCACAATTATGAGGAAACAGCAGCAAATTTATTTTACAAAATGCAAATATATTAGAAGAGTCACAAATTTAAGAAACAAAAGCTTCACAAACTGGAGAGTAAAGTCTCTACAAAAATACACTTTTTTTAGCAGTTTCTTTCTTACTTTTTTCTTACTCATTTTTTTTTTTTGGTGGCTGCTATTACTTCTACTCAAGTTATTAATATCATCAGGTAAAGCTAATTTTACTTAAGTATATTTTCTGGCTACTGTACACAACTCTAGTCTTTATGAATTCAGAATACAATGTGATGGAGGTAATGTGTGGTTGGCCTCATACTTTTTTCTATTGTACACAGTCACTGTTGCCTACAGAGGAACAGTTATGATTCATGGAGATGAGGTGAAAGCAGATCCGACCTAAACCACGCTGCAAGCTGTTTCCTCTCATAGCGTGTGACATGCTTGATGGAGGACTTTGATGATCGCCGGGGCCCCTTTGCCACCTTGATGTCCATGTGTGGCCTTGCAGTTGAAGTCGAGCTGCCAAGCAGCCGTGATGAGAAACCCACACCCTTCAGCTGCCAAGGACCACCTAGGGACTGGCTGCTACTTTGCCAGTCTCTTTCATGTTCGAAGTCTATGTGCACCATCTGTCTGTCGGTTTGAGTGACGGATGACTGACAGGTTCCCTCTGAGAACATGGCACATAATGTTAATGCCAGGCAGGCCCGCAGGCTGAAGAAAGACTGCAGCTGCCCGTCACTCTTCGCAACCTCATCAGTCACCAGGCAGGCAGACATGACGGCCCTGAGCTCCCCGAAAAACCTGTTCCCTGACATCTCTTCTTTCTGTCATACCACAGACAGAAGCTGACTGACGGGATGACTGACTGAGGCAGAAAATACGCTGAATGTCAGGCTGATTCAGATTTGATGGAAAGCTGTGTTGGAGGTATAATGTGCTTTTTTTATTTCACACCTTTAGCTGTTGTTCTCTTTGTAAGTCTGCTTTTACACAGGTATAACCACAGGGGGATTTCTTTGTATGTGTGCGTGTGCGTGTGCGTGTGTGTGTGTGTTTGTGTGTGTGTGCATTGCAGAAGTAGTTTATTCAAACCTTTTCATTTAAAATGTTTGCAGTTTATATGTGTTAAATTTACAGTACATGCATCTAATCTACATCAGTGGCTTTTAAAACTGATATTTATATGAGACGTGTTTCGTGTTTTGATGATAATTTTATTGGGTGTTTCACAAAGAAAGAAATTGTATCTGAAACATATTGGCTCCTGTGTAATATATACTGCTCAAAAAAAATAAAAGGAACACTTTTTAATCTGAGTAAGCTGGACTAGCCTGCCACAATTTCTTCACTTTAAGTTTTGGAGTGTTTTCATTTCCATCAAAAGACGTGGCATCTTTTCATTCTTAACACATTATCCAGTCCATATCAGTGTAGATACCCAGCTTATTTTTTCCCATTAAAATCTGATGTGTTTTCAAAGTGTTCCTTTAATTTTTTTGAGCAGTATACTATATTCTTTAAGTGTAATGCCTTTTCAATGGTGAAAGCTCTAATGGGGCCTCGGTCAGCAACACCCTTCTTGTCATACATGTCTGAAAGTCCATTTTACACAGGACAGTGGTGAGAAAGTAGGATTTGTGACTAACTTTCTTTTTACCTGCTTTTCATCACGTGTGTGGCATTGTCCAAGTTGTAACACCAAGAATGCCTTTAGTGTATGTCACTACAGTATTTCTATCTCAAGAATGTTAGTTACACATATATATATGTGTAACTAACATTCTATATATATAATACTATATATATATATATATATATATATATATATATATATATATATATATATATATATATATATATATATATATATATATATATATATATATATATTTATATAGTCTTTACTGCAAAATTGTAAAACTATATATATATATATATACATACAGTATATACACTACCGTTCAAAAGTTTGGGGTCACTTAGAAATTTCCTTATTTTTGAAAGAAAAGCACTTTTTTTCAATGAAGATAACTTTAATCTAATTAGAAATACACTCTATACATTGCTAATGTGGTAAATGACTATTCTAGCTACAAATGTCTGTTTTTTGGTGCAATATCTACATAGGTGTATAGAGGCCCATTTCCAGCAACTATCACTCCAGTGTTCTAATGGTACAATGTGTTTGCTCATTGCGTCAGAAGGCTAATGGATGATTAGAAAACCCTTGTGCAATCATGTTAGGTCTGCAATGCTGTAATTGCTGCAAATGGAGGATTCTTTGACGAAAGCAAAGTTTGAAGGAAAAAATTATTATTTCAAATACAAATCATTATTTCTAACCTTGTCAATGTCTTGACTATATTTTCTATTCATTTTACAACTCATGGTGGTAAATAAGTGTGACTTTTCATGGAAAACACAAAATAATTGTCTGGGTGACCCCAAACTTTTGAATGGTAGTGTATATGTCTGTGTGTGTGTCTGTGTCTGTGTAAGCAGTCCAAGTTAGCCTAGTCAACATAGCAATTTTATTGTGAAGACAGATATTAGCAAGACTGTATCACCCAAATCTAAACAGTCTTCCCAACACAGCTACTGAACTTACAAGTTACAGTAACCGGAACTGCACTTAGTACAGATACAGACCCATGTTGAGGGACCTTGATCTTTGACTTCTGACCTGTTAAATTTCTTAATAGTCCATGTCTACTATTCGTCAACCAAGGTTGGTGTCTATATCTACAGTTGTAAATTATTTAGAGTCCTGAAACGCAGACACATTGTTCCTTGGCCTTCTGACCTTGATCTATGACTTTTTGACCCCCAAAACATAGCCACAGGCGAGGATCCCGAGGCTTTCTGTGTGCTATATTTAGTGCCCTAGCTTCATTTCTTGTCAAGTTAGAGTGTGGATGTGCAAAAACAGATGACTTGGTGACTCTTGACTATTTGGCCCCCATAAAATAAAGCCACAGATGTGGGTCCCCAGGTGAACCCATGTGACAAGTTTAAGCTTCATTTGCTGTCAAGTTGAACCCACATCTCGACTCCTTTGGTGTAGGTAACAAGGTCTTAAAACCTTATGATTCAGCTGTAAAGCTTAAAGTCAAAATGTTTACAATACAATACAGTTACATAATGATTTCTAGTATTCATACTTTTCATGTGTGCCCCTCCTGGGTGAAGAAGAGGACCCAATCACGTAGCGCGGTAACAACATAATTTATTGGGGAAATAACTAAGGTGTAGCACAAGGCTGGAGAAAATAACAGAAACTGCACGGCAGGATGAACAGAGAAACACCTAAACCATGAACAGCAAACAATAGTGCATGTGAGTGTGATAATAGAAAAGGCAGACTACTAACCAGACATCTCATGGTTACCTAACAGTAGATCGCAGCACTGATTGTGCTGCAAACGCTGAATAAATAAGGCAGAAGGTGATTACCACGATCAGGTGCAGCTGTGAATAATTAATACTCCAACAGAAACTAATCACGGGAAAATAAAGCGCTGTCACAATAAAGAAACACAAGATGACAGGAATAACCATAATAATGACAACTCAGGATGATAATAAATACAAAAACAACTTAAAGGGTGAGCCTGGTCCTCAGACCAAACTCAGACCCTGACAATATTCACTGCCAAAGAAAATACAACACTCTAGAAAAGTTTGATATTTTCACAAATTTTTATGGAAATGGTCAATTAACCTCTTGCACTCCGTTGTACTGCGGACGGGCAAGTCTCTGCGTCCTAGAGCGCACAAGGGTGCACGAGAGCGCCCTCGTGCGCTGTAGGATGCATGATGGAGATTGTGATGTAGGTGGTGTATGGCGTCCAAGCGCGCACTGAAAATAAAAGCTGCAGACACAGCCGCGAACAGATTAGTTCATATGATTGACCTCTCATTCGACTAATAAGAGCCTTGAATTGGGTTTCTGAAACCTTGAAGAACCAATGACTGAAAACCTAGCAAGAAGGACCCACCTACCAAAGCTGTGAATGCAGTGAGCCAATTGAAGCAGAGAAGTTCGTGAGCTGTTTTTTTTTTAAGGCTGGGTGAAGACAGACTGCTGCTGCAGAGAAAAAAGGACCCGCAGGAAGAACCCCACAGACCCAGCAGCACGGAGACCATCCACAAGTGCAACCTCTGTGACAGCGACTGACGTTCGCGCAACGGCATGTTCGGCCAGGCGGTGCTTGTTTTGTTTTGTTTTTGTCCCAGCAGAATAGACGTTAGGATTGCCTTCCATGGTCATCATAGACCAATGGAGGCCGAAGACGAAGGCTGAGTGACACACACGCGTTTGCCAGTCTATTTTTAATTACTACTGTTATTTGTTTTGAAAAATTGTTCGCCAAAAACCGCAATCATGGAAGCGCAAAACCGCAATAATGGAATTATGTTTTGATCGGGTCGCGAGACCAGCGTCGCGTTCGTCTGACAATGAGGAAGAAGTTCGCCAGCTCCGCTTCTGCTGTGAAGAGGTAAGGTGTTCTAAGCTAAATTATCCTTTATCCCTGAAAATTGTAATCAAAATGACTTTTGACCGATCGGTAAATTACAGCTGTGCGTCATCGCTGCATGACGGACCGTGGCGCAACGGGCGATGTCTTTCCTCTGTAGCGAGGGGGGGGGGGAACAACCCCCCCCACACACACACACACACACAGACACAGCCCTGAGTGTCACCTTTCATTAGAGCCCAAAATGAAGCTTCTACATTGAAGCATTCAAAAGTTACAGACGTTTTTCCAAACTGTGCCATTTGGCACAATTTGGCACAGTTCCAAAATGCCTAGGAACTACCTGAGAAAAAAGCTGTGTAATATATTCAATTTTTGTGGTATTGTTACAAAATTTGGACCTCCGCTGGATAACACTTGGTTCTACATTTCTGTTGCATTTTCCAGCCCGGATCTGAAGCTGTGTGTTATTTGCAAGCATTTGTATCCAAAAACACACCCAGGCCAAATTTATTTTCTTCAAGTTCACTATGTTTAGATGACTGTAACTCAGTGGCTGGAGCACTTAGAGAGATTATGACTGTTTTTCCAAAAAATTCAAAGTGTTTTCTTTTAAATGAGACCAACCCCATGAAGATGCTGCAAAGGGTTGAAAAACAGCTTTGGATTTAATTTGGGCACGTTATTTTTTGGCGTTTTAAGGGAAATTGACCGGAGTGCAAGGGGTTAAAGGATGCAAATTATTCATGATACATCGTCAAAAGTCAAAAGAATCAAAGATCAACAAGTGAAAATCTGATTTTAGCATATCTATCAGAACAACACTGGACAGATGATCATATAGACTTCAGTTAAATATAAAAAAACCCAACAGGTGCCGTTATACCAACGTGTGTTTAGCTGTGTGTGTGTGTGTGTGTGTGTGGGCGCACGCGCGTGCGTGCGTGCGTGTATGCCCTGCAGGCAGATAGCTCTGTATGGGCTTTTCCTGTGAACCAATGCTGCAAATATGCCATTACCTTATCTTATCTTACCTTATTTGCTCCGTGAATGTGGGAGGTATCAGCCATACACTGGATACGTCGGAAAATTTTCAGCATGCTGAACATTAATTTTCAGAGGCGCTCGGCGAACAATGCTGTATACCAGCGTGCTTCAGCGTGCTTTTAACTTAGACAAAACTTAGCCATAACTGATTCATGTACCCCAGCGTATTCTCCAAATTTTTCATACGCTTTACAAACACTGCCTAAATCGTCTAGATGTGACAGGGTCTTAACCAAGGCAGCAGCAAGACACCAAAGCACAGCCAGCAGCTGGACAAGCAACAGTACTTTTAAACCTTTGGGGAAACAAGAGTGAATCTGCAGCTCAATGAATGACTGCGCAGGGAAATGGAGCTCTACAATGAAAAGGTAAAGATTTTTAAAACTATAATTTTATAGTTAAAGTTATCTTTAACATGCTTTGTGTGAATTTTTATGGTGTTTTGTATGAATGGCACTTAAATCGGGTAGATCACCACTGAAGGCCTAGTTGTAAAATACGTGGTCCATCACTTAACTGAAGTGCATATGATCACCTGTCCTGTGTTGTTCTGAAAGATATGCCAAAATGTCATAACACCGGAGGATGAGGATCCAATCAGCTGATCACCTGAAGCACAGCTGTTTAGGTTGCTGTTGGCTGCGCCTCCCAGCAAAAGCACACTCCATGTATTATCTTGGTTTTATTTTTTTCACGTTATTGAAAATAAACTTTGTTATTGCCATCAGTTTGCGTGCCTTTGAGCCAGGTTGTGACAACCGTTATCTGATGTTCCTGACGTGTCACATCAGCTGTTTTAGGCATGACTGACCTGACAGATTTGACAGCCCTGCCAGGTCGGTCACGCCCCCCACAGTGGTGTTTGGAGGGAAGAATCATCTGGGTTGAACAGAGATGATCTCTCGCACACCTAAGATTCATGGATCAGGAGGCAACAGCAGTTTGGCATGACTGCGCTATGCAGAAGTTAGACTATTGTTGCGCATAAGTTGTGAATGCCAGCAACACGCTAAGCATTAGTTGGTTTAAGTTACTATTACTTAATTATATGTCCAAGGCGTTATGGATACGCGATGCATATGGCCAAAAGTGAAAATTTCGGTGTATCCCAGTGGTTAAGCCCAAATTTTATACATTTGGCGAACGCTGCCTAAATTGTCATGGTGTGACATTGGACAGCTCAAGTTTACAAACCCTGTCTGGCTCTAAGTATCTACTCCATCAGTTGTAAACAACAGGCGTTCCCAGCAAGATAATTTGCAGCACTCCTCGGAGGCTGTAATCCAAGGATACTGCTCGTTGCTAATATGGAAGTGATGGACAAATCCTTTCCCCGGCTGAGACAGGCCTGCTAACTTCAGGGTTGGCCAACCTCTTTTCACAAAGATCAGTTTTTCTTGAAAAGTCCGTCAGGAAAATTGATTTTTTAAAAATTTTAGCGACCAAATCATTTTCCTCTCCCCTGTCAGCCATTGTGGGTGGAAAAATGGTTATTTTATTTAAGCAGATACAGTATATTGTAGCTGTTTAAGCAAATCCTTGCACTGGCGTTTTGCTAGCTAGGAGCCTCTGCGGTGTGGGTGGAGGAGTCTAACCATCCAATCAAAAGATGTGAAAATGCCAACGTTCTCAGATACCTTCTATGGATACCCCTGGACGTACAGAAGACATCTGATTGGTTAAGGCTGCTTCATGCTGCATTTCCTCTCTAGTCCGCCTTGGTCGGCGAACTCTTTGGACGAGCCCGGCACGCACACAGCGCTGTACATGCTCACTTTTTTCATCTACCCAGGCCAAGCGGTTGACGCATGTGCACAACCATCATTTGTTGTTTCACTCCCGCCCGATAGGTAGCGCCAAGGTGCTGACGTGCCAGGATTTTCACCATCAAAGAAATGGCGGACTTCTTCACAAAGTTTCTCTTCAAATATAGTCCATTTCTGCTGTTTGACTTCCTGGTTTTCATTCCTTTTCCACGAAGATGCTGCTGCCGCTGTGACAAAAAGTATATATGTATGATTCATGTATGTTTTTATTCTCATTTTCCGCCTCCTCGTTGTCTTCTTCGTCTACTGATATATGCTGTGTCGAAATCGCCACCTCGTGAATGGGACGTTCAGTCTTGCGTATGCGCTTTTCAATGCGTTCAGGTCGTGGGCAGACAGTGCGGTCACAAAATTTAGGCTGCACACGGTCGCCCGTGGTTGAGCACTCCGGACACTAGCGGAGTGGAGACGATGACGTAAATTTCGTCACACGAGGTTTCTGGTTACACGTACGCAGACAGCAGAGGTGTAGCATGAAGCAGGCTTAAAGCAACAGGATAAGTTTAACAGTTAATTTTACCTACAGAGCTGTACTGTTAATTCCTGAAGGCCCAAGGCAGATTTGCTTGACCCTGACAACACAGATGGCTGAAATATGATTGGACAAAAAAACTCTAACATGCATTACACTACTGGGAGGAGTGCAACCAAGAGAAAAGCTACAAAATGAAGAGAATAGACTATTGGGAATAATTTAATACATCGTCATGGAAGAAATATGGTGTGAAGGTTGTAAATGTCACTGTGATAGTATTTAGACAAGCAGAGAAGGCTTTGCTGGTCCTTAGGGTCCACGATAGATAGATAGATAGATAGATAGATAGATAGATAGATAGATAGATAGATGTATTTTATTGATCCCAAACTGGGAAATTACAGTATAACAACAGCATGACAGTAGACGACCACAACGACAGAAACACACACAGCATAATAGACAAAGGGATTACCCAGGAAAGTAAAATTGCCTAGATAACTTTATGTACATCACAGATGAAGACCCATGTAGATAGATGCTTCATACCTACTGTACAATACAGGACTATCAGGCGCAGGGTGCAATGTGAGGTAGAGATGTGGACAAAATTGTTGGTACCTCTCTGTTAATGAAAGAAAAACCCACAATGGTCACGCAAATAACTTGAATCTGACAAAAGTGGTAATAAATAAAAAGTCTATGAAAATTAACCAATGAAAATCAGACAATGCTTTTGAAATGTAGTTCAACAGAATTATTTTAAAAAACAAACTCATTAAACAGGCCTGGACAAAAATGATGGTACCCCTAGAAAAGATTGAAAATAATGTGACCATAGGGACATGTTCAACCAAGATGTGTCCTCTAATTAACATCACAGGTGTCTTCAAACTTGTAATCAGTCAGTCGGCCTATTTAAAGGGTGACAAGTAGTCACTGTGCTGTTTGCTGACATGGTGTGTACCACATTAAACATGGACCAGAGGAACCAAAGGAGAGAGTTGTCTCAGGAGATTAGAAAGAAAATTATAGACAAGCATGTTAAAGGTAAAGACTATAAGACCATCTCCAAGCAGCTTGATGTTCCTGTGACTACAGTTGCACATATTGTTCAGAAATTTAAGATCCACGGGACTGTAGCCAACCTCCCTGAACGTGGCCGCAGGAGGAAACTTGATGAAAAATGGAAGAGACGGATAATACGAATGGTAACAAAAGAGCCCAGAACAACCTCTAAACACATTCATGGTGAACTCCAAGGTCAAGGTACATCAGTGTCAGATCACACCATTCGTCAATGTTTGAACCAAAGTGGACTTCATGGGAGACGACCAAGGAGGACACCACTGTTGAAAACAAATCATAAAAAAGCCAGACTGGAATTTGCCAAACTGCATGTTGACAAGCCACAAAGCTTCTGGGAGAATGTCCTATGGACAGACGAGACAAAACTGCAACTTTTTGGCAAGGCACATCAGCTCTATGTTCACAGACGCAAAAATGAAGCATACAAAGAAAAGAACACTGTCCCTACTGTGAAACATGGAGGAGGTTTTGTTACCTCCGCCAAGGAGGTTATGTTTTCATCGGCATTGGTTTGTCTGTCTGTTTGTTTGTCTGTCTGTCTGTCTGTTTGTTAGAAAGATAACTCAAAAAGTTATGGACGGATTTTCATGAAATTTTCAGAGATTGTCAGAAATGGGGTATCCTACAGATGATTAGATTTTGGTGGTGATCCGGATCACCCTCCAGAAGAAAACTGCCATTACGGAAAATGCCATTTTCGTGAATAACTACTGAACCACTAATCCTATCATTGTGAATCCAATTGCTAGTCATATGTTTTCATGGTCAAGGAATCTGAAAACGTACACACAAACACTGTATGGGGGAACTGTGGCGCTTGGCAGAGGTCTGCGCTCTCCGAGTGCTTTTCTAGTTATGTTCTGGGGCTGCTTTGCTGCATCTGGCACAGGGTGTCTTGAATCTGTGCAGGGTACAATGAAATCTCAAGACTATCAAGGTATTCTAGAGAGAAATGTGCTGCCCAGTGTCAGACAGCTTGGTCTCAGTTGCAGATCATGGGTCTTGCAACAGGATAATGACCCAAAACACACAGCTAAAAACACCCAAGAATGGCTAAGCGCGAAACATTGGACTATTCTAAAGTAGCCTTCTATGAGCCCTGATCTAAATCCTATTGAACATCTGTGGAAGGAGCTGAAACATGCCATCTGGAGAAGGCACCCTTCAAACCTGAGACAACTGGAGCAGTTTGCTCATAAGGAGTGGGCCAAAATAAGTGCTGAGAGGTGCAGAAGCCTCATTGACAGTTACAGAAATTGTTTGATTGCAGTGATTGCCTCAAAAGGTTGTGCAACAAAATATAAGTTAAGGGTACCATCATTTTTGTCCAGGCCTGTTTCATGAGTTTGTTTTTTAAAATAATTCTGTTGAACCACAATTCAAAAGCATTGTCTGATTTTCACTGGTTAATTTTCATAGACATTTTATTTATTACCACTTTTGTCAGATTCAAGTTATTTGTGTGACCATTGTGGGTTTTTCTTTCATTAACAGAGGGGTACCAACAATTTTGTCCACGTCTGTACCAATTAGACTCTAAGGTCCAGTATGGCAGCATTGTTATGACCAGAATTCAACATTGGAGTGAGTTATTGTATAGTGAAATGGCATGTGGCAGGAAAGATTTCCTGTATCTGATTGTTTGGCAGCAAAGCAGTAGCAGTCTGCTGGAGAAAGTGCTCTGCTGTCTGACCAGTGTGTGGTGGACAGTGTTGGGAGTACACAAAGTTACTGTAACGCCACTATTTTTGCAGTAACGTGCTGTGTAATGAAATTACTATTTATAAATTCAGTAATACAGGCATTATATAAAAAACCAACAGCTAAAATAAGGATTAACGGTAATTTATCATCATCTTTTGAACTGGAAAGAGGATGTCGTCAGGGCTGCCCCCTGTCTCCACTGCTCTTTGCAATCTTCATAGAACCTCTGAGCCAATGGATAAGACAAAACCAAAAAATTCAAGGTATTACACTTGGTCAGAAGGAACATAAAATAGCACTCTTTGCTGATGACATTTTAATATACCTAGGGCAGCCGGACACTTCTTTACCAGAACTAACCTCAGTTTTTTCAGAGTATGGAGATTTATCGGGGTACAAATTAAATATGCATAAAACCCAAGTTTTAACATTCAACTATGACCCAAATCATTATTCACTAAGCAAACTCAAAACTAACTGGGAGTCGGAATCTATGAAATATCTGGGGGTCAATATCCCGAAACAACTCAACAAAATTATATCACTAAACTATGATCCACTGGTGACAAAAATAAAATCTGACCTAGCAAGATGGAATATGATACCATTCTTGGGTACTGCACAAAGAATTGAAGCAGTCAAAATGAATATACTTCCACGTCTTCTATACCTTTTCCAAACAATACCGGTAGAACCTCCCAAAAAAACATGGCAGGAGCTGGACAGAAGGATCTCAAGATTCATATGGCAGGGCAAGAGACCTAGAATCAGATATAGAACCCTACAGCTAAACAAAGACAAAGGTGGGCTCGCGCTGCCAAATATCAGGGACTACTTTAAAGCCGCACAAATTAAAACTTTAGTAGAGATATGTAACCCAGTCTACACTGCACAATGGAAGGAGATCGAATGCCAAATAACAAGTGACATCCCCCTACAGGCGATAATAGGGAACAATGTCTTACCTAAGCTTTTGAATAACACTAACCCGTGGATAGAGACCCCGCTAAAAATTTGGTTTAAGATAGTCAGAGAGAATCAAACTAAAGAGCCCTATCGACTTCTGCAATGGATCGCCTATGATCAGGACTTTACTCCTAATAAAACAGACACCAGATTTAAAAAGTGGAAGGAGAAAGGGCTGATAAAATATTACGATTTTTTTAAAGGGCAAATCTTAAGAAGTTTTGAAGATTTGAAAAAACAAGGCCTAATAAATCAAGACCTTTACAGGTTCTTCCAGCTTAGACACCACATAAACAATATACTTAAAAAGGAGGTTTTGGAAAGGGCCCAGTCAGGTGTTCTGAAGGTCTTCTTAATGGCATATAAAGGGATCCCAGGGATCAGATACATTTCTAAAATATACCAAGGTCTTCAAGACTTAAAAGGAGACAACACATCTTATATAAAAGAGAGATGGGAAAAAGAGGGGAATTTCACTTTACAACTGGAAATATGGGAGGAGCTAAATAAACAGCAATGGAAAAGTACCTCATCCCTGCAGTGGAGAGAATTTGGATGGAAAAACTTGGCAAGATTTTTCAGAACACCTGCACAAAACAAATTTACCCATAAGGGATTGAACTGTTGGCGCTTGTGTGGTGAAAAGACTGCAAATCATTTTCATGTGTTTTGGTCATGCCCAGTTATCCACCAATATTGGACCAAGGTACAGACAATATTGGGGAAAATATTCAAAATTACAGTTCCCTTTTCTTTTGTAACTTTGTATTTGGGTTTACTACCGGACTCACTGGAAAGACGAGGAGAAAAATACTTATTCAATGTTTTAATATTGGCAAGCAAAAAAGCTCTAACTAAAAAATGGATGTTGAAGGACTGTCCTACACCTGAAGATTGGACTAACGTGATCCAAGACATTTACTCGATGGAAAAGTTGACATTCGCACTGAGACAGGACATGGATGTGTTCATGAACTTTTGGCAACCCTGGACCGCTTATGTGTCTTCCATTAGATCTAATCTTTGACAAATACCATTTCAATAATGGTTCCGCTCTTTGTTCCAACGCTACTCAGATGCTCTTTTATCTTTATTTACTTACTTTTTCTTTTTGTTTGTTTTTTACTGGTTTGTTTGGTTTTTTTTTGTTATTTGTCTTGTTTTTTTTTCTCTTTAATTTCACTTTTTCTTTCACTTTAAAAAAAAAAAAAAAAGGGGTGTTGTAAGAATTAATCTTCCAATGTTGTCAGATATCAGAAAATAAGGGAACATGTGATGAAAATGTAAACACTGCATTGCTGTAACGACCTGTATACCCTTTACAAAAACTTAAATAAAAAAAAAAAAAAATGCAAATAAAAACAAAAACAAGGTTATACATGGATATGTGAAAATTTCTTGACAAAGAACTGAATATTTGATGGGGTGTTCTAATTTTTTCCACATGACTGTGTGTGTGTGTGTGTGTGCGCGCAGTTTTTCTTGCTTTTAATATTCTGTTGTTCTTTTTTGTTGATCCATATTTTATGTATTTTTATGGACCTTGAGTCTGCAAATAAAAGCTTACTTACTTACTTATCCAATAAAAAAAAAAAAAAATTCAGTAATGCGTTACAGTTACTGAAATTTGATCAGATGCGTTACTCGCGTTACTCGTTTTATTAATATGGATAGATATTTTTAGCCCAAATAAACTGACCCTACCATAGCTGACGCAGCTGTCAGTCTCCTCTGTGGGTCGGTTTTCTGTCCTGCCCCAGGTCACGCCGCAGCCCAGTAAGAAGAAATGTCGTGGCAGTGGCAACTTCTCAAATCATGCCCTGATCGCCTGTTGTCCAAGCGGTGAGTAGCCCCCAACAGCTCCTACCTCTGTGGTTAAACATGAGTATTTTTTTAGCAAGAAGCTCGCATTTAATGTCTGCAGTTGTTTAAATGTGTAAACTGTGTAAGTAATTGTGTGTTTTCTTATGCAAAGAGAAAAAATGATTTGTTGGAGTAAAGAACAGCTTCTTCTAAGCGGTGAACTTTCATTTATCTGTGCTTTCTGTTTTATTTTATCTCATTCATCTACATACGGTTGTGATATGCAACTATTTCATGGAAGTAAATCCTCTAAATACTGTATGTGTTTTTAATGGGATGGTCCAGGGGTGTCAAACATATATTTCATGGGCCAAAAACGGCCCACCAGGGGGCCCAAAATTTTCTCTGTGAATTTACAGCTTTATTTCTAGTAAATTTCTGACTTTCTACTGATTACAATAGTTTATGTAAATCTGAGACATTTTTTTCTCTGTAAGATGAGACTTTTTTTTCTCATCAGTTTTCTTTTTCTTCTTTTTTCTGATGAGAACAAGGGGCCTGTGATCTTGCTATGTGTGCAAGATGATTTAAATATGCATTTAAAAGTAAAGTGAAAGTTACTTTTCCAAGTAACTAGTTACTTTAATCATGCAGTAACTCAAAAGTAACTCAGTTACTTTTGAAAAGAAGTAACTAGTAACTGTAACTAGTTACTATTTTTTAGTAACTTGCCCAACACTGGTGGTGGAGGTGGTGATCAGGTTTGTCCGTGATGGATCGCAGTTTGTTCAGTGTCCTCCCCTCCACCACATTCTCAAAGATCTCCAGCCTGAGACCAATTACAGAGCCAGCCTTCTTGATAATCTTGGTCAAGTCTATTGGTGTCGCCGGCTGTGATACTGCTACCCCAAGAGACAGCAGCAAAGAAGATGGCACTGGAAACGATGGCCTGGTAGAAAAGCTCCAGCATCTTGTCATATGCAATCCAGGGCCAGCCTTGAGCTGTTGTAAAATTCTTCATAATAATAACTTTCTGTTGGCCATGTCCCAAAAAATGTCTATGACAACACTAAAAAAGTGTCCATGACAACACCTAAATGTTGGTTGTTATGCATCTTCTCTCTTACAAAATAAATTCCGACCAACCCAAAGATATTCAACATTTTGCACAGAAATCATAAGCGCCAAGGCTGGCATCATAAATCCAAATATGGATGACCTGGCTGCTGCAGGTGGAGTCAACTGGTCCCCACTTAGTGCCTGCTGTAGTAGTGGGCGGATTGATCCAAATATTGATAGTATCGATACCAACGTGGGCATTGCTATTGATTAATACTCGTGTAATGGGATCGATACTCTGTGTCTATCCTGTCACAGCATGGAGCAGGTACACTTTGCTCCCCTTCTTCTTGTGGTTTTACGGCAGTTGGCAACCAGCGTTTATGTGCATTACCACCACTTCCCTACTCCTTACTTCCTCCTCCTCCCTCTTGTTTTGCCATCACGTAACTCAGCAGCAAGCTAAGCTAGCAAGCAGCAGCCGGCAGTGTGCCATGGACAGTCTGCACACACACACACACACACACACACACACACACACACACACACACACACACACACACACGAACAGCAGCACACGGAGCAGGAGAATGGCAGAGAGGACGCGGAGCTCCATGTGGTTCTATTTTCAGGCTGAAAATGAGACAACGGCAAGCTGTAAAATAAAATCATGTGACTTCCGGTGGGGTGAAAGAAGATCGGTGGACATGTTGAGGGAGATAATTGTAGTAACTGTAGAGCATAATGGAGTGAAAAAATGTGAAAAACGTCCAAAATTTATTGTCAAACTCTTGATAATGACAGACAGCGGTGTGATGACAAAATAGATTTAATTGAGAAGCAGGCCCCCCTATCTGTCATAATTGCCCTTCAGGGCAGAGAATTGAGACCCATGCGCCAACTGTGAGTTTGGGCAATTTATTGAAAAAACAAACAACAAACGTAAAGTCCAACAAGGTGCTCAAAATACAAAATAACAACGAGAGAGAAAACTTACAAGGATGGCGCGCCAGAGCAGGAATAGACTCTGGTGGAGACGAAGAAAGACGTGTAGAAACACTTGAGTAGTCAAGGCAGCGGCAAATGAGAACAAAATAACTCCCCTTAAATAGGGTCAAAACCAAATACATAAGTGACAGGTGTGGGTTCACCTGGGCGGGCAAAGAGGTAATAATGAATAAAGATTGGGATCAGCTGGAAGAGACGAGGGGGGAGCGGCACAGCTTGACAGCTAAGAGGGCGGCGCCCACACAGAGCATCAAACCGGAAATGCCGCCTGACAGCTGTCAACCCAGAGAAGGAACACCAAGGACAAATATAAGGGATAAACAACATCAAAAACAGACTAATAAATAATTACAAATTGAAATGAAACATGAGCACAGCAAAAACTGAAGCGTAAACAGAAAAATACAAGGCAGTAATAAAACTCAAAAGGCACAAAGTACAACAAATATAAATAGATATAAGGAAAAAGCCACGAGACTGAGTCTGGCAGAACTTCCAGACCTCAGCTCGTGACACTATCTCATTCCAAAGCAAAACTGGCCAAAAGACATGGAGAAGTGGGCTAGCATCACCTATCCAGACATGTACAAAGCTAAATATATTTGTCTTCATAACACTTATCATGCATGTTTATCCACATCAGCCCATAAATTATTCACAGAACCCTCAACTTAATTTCTCCTTTTTGTTTTTCTCTGTTTTTGCTCTGTTTTTTTTTTTTTTTTTTTTTAAATGTGATCTAATTTGATTTAGCATTAACTAAAGGTTGACTTCATTCAGTACACTCACCTGTCCAGGTGCTTTCAGATGAAGTTTGACATCGTTGTCTTGGTGTCTAATTGTTATCCCTTATTGATAACAATAAGCAGTTGATTTGTAGATTCCCAGCTACTTGTAGTCCTCAAAGCCACAGGCTGATTAGCTGGTGTTCTGACATTTTGGCATCAGAACAGCAAACCTTGTGTTAATACGCTGTCATTTTCTTCAGTTGTTGTTCAGAAAAATCACGACTTCCCAAGCGAGAGACAGTCTTGAATGTTGGTGAAGTTTGGATCTCAGCATCATTCTCGAAAAACCTTAACTCCAGCTATGGTTAGCTTTAGCAGCTAGCTTGTTCCAGCACGAAGTGCCCTGGCTTTGCTGGTTCCTGCCAGCAGCCTCAAGGATAAAGTTGGTTGTTTTTCTCTTCTTTGGAAACTTCTTTCATTGGAAAGGAAACAAGAGGTGAGCAGGATCCAGGTGGTCCGTATGGAGGTCTAATGAGCTGGAATGATTAGAAGCATCTGCGTAGCTGAGCATAAAGAGACATGTTCTGTCTCGCCTGTGTGGACACAGCTGATTTTACAGACTGCATTCAAAGGTAAGAACTTGGCAAGGAGGGCTAAATAATCATTTGGATCTTCATATTATCCTGTAGCCTGAAAGTATGGCACTTAATTTGGCTCGGATCCCCGATAGTAGTGATGGCCAGATGAGGCTTTCTAGAGGACTTGAGGCCTTTCATCAAAATGGTGGCGGAGTGGTTAGCACTGCGGCAGCACAGCAACTCACCCTTGGCCGGGGGATCCTGGGTTCGATCCCAGCCCCCAACCAACAGTGATCTGTGTGGAGTTTGCATGTTCTCCCCGTGTCTGCGTGGGTTTACTCCAGGATTTCTCCGGTTTCCTCCCACATGCCAAAAATCACCAAAAAAATATTCATCTCTACCCTTATTCTCATGCAGGGCACAATAGCAATAGTGTCTCAGCATAATGATGTGTAATAATGATCCAAGCTCTTTGAAACACAACAGACACTTCACCTTGCAAATAAAATTACAAGAATGCGCCACCTGGGACTTGAACCTAAGTCTCCCAGTTAAAGAGCAGTTGCTTTACCACTACACCATCACTTCAGTTGTAATAAACATCCACTATTTGTGAAAAATACATCAATGGGAGAAATATGCTCAAAATATTACCAAACGGGAGAAGTCTGTGTTTTTGCTGCTGCCTCCATCTGAAAATTGGCTGTGACAAATCCCTTACACAGTCAAACATCGACAACACAAAACGTGAGGGATGGGGATTTCCACTGTGCATCACTGCTCACTTTATTTCTTCTTCTTCTTCTTCTTCTTTTAGATTTGATTGGCTGTTGGCAACCAGCTTACAGGTGCATTACCACCACTGACTTGATTATCATTACTCTATATCTTTGTGTAAGGAGTTCTTATAAGGAGTTCTGAACAACTCCTTATGTGTGAAAAAATTATCCGTCCTTGGACTGTGTCCTCTCGGCTGTCCCTCCGCTCTGTGCGTCTCATGTTGCGTGCAAAATCATGAACGGCTTCCTGACCCAGTCATGTGGCATGACCGGAGGCTAATGACATCAATACATACATCAGCAACACACACCTCAAAATGTGCTTTGCCAAATATTTCCTGGACAAGCTCTGAGCACCCTTGAAACTCCATAGCCTGCTGTCCCATCACTACCCGATAGGTCCCATTAGACAAACAAGTACATTTGTTTAGCTCTGTGTGTGTGTGCGCTGCTGGCAGCTGATGAGAACAGGGAGCTTATGAATCTGTGAAAATGTCCACAGAGCATCACAGACTCTTCAACAATATTATTAGTCAATTATTTCTACAAACCTATTACAAAATGGTCAGAGCACCCGCAAGTTGAAATACAAGGAAGGCGCCACCTCAGCTCTACTAATATTAATCCACCTTATTCCTAGGCCCCATGATGCCTTGCATGAATTATGGTAGCAACGTCCAGTACTAGTTTAGAACATATGGTTTTCACTGAAACGTGACACTTTTCCTTGTTAAAAAACAATGACTTCGACATCAGAAATGCAGGAACATGGCCTCTTGCACCTCAAAACAATAATATAATCATACCACGTCCCATGATTCGAGGGATGGGAAGATGACCTTAAAAAGTAGCCTTGTAAACAATAGCTCCGTTTGTTAGTACTGCTGCTAAGACGCTAACACTGTAAACAAATGACCCGTGCTGGTAAAATGAGTCACTTTGAGGAATTTTCAAAATTGATGTAACGTAAATGATATTTAATTTGTAGGAAGTGCGCAAAAACTGACTCGAAAAAAGATGATCTGTTTATATTTTGGCTAGGTTGAAAACTCGCGTTCAATCGATCAGGAGTTACGTCTTCTGCAAAAACATAGGTATTTTTAGAAAGTACGATTTCTAAGCTTTCCAATGATACCAGGCACTCATGGGGTTTTCCTGGGACTTCCCGCTACCAAACAAAGAAAGAGTCATGATTTATGACTTCTCATTGCCTGTAGCTCGTAATACGCATTCCAAATTTTGCCAGCATGTCTCCACTGCAATAAAGTCGGCTGCATTTTGTTAAAATATGTTGGACAAAATCAAATTTATCTTAGTGCAGACGTACGCCACAACACCGTGCTTGGACATTGTCTGTCACCGTGTGGTGAGAAGCCTCCATTTATACAGTCTATGGCACAACCACGAACACCAGCAACAAGTACCAGAACTACTCAAAAACATTCAGAAAATACAAAAACTAAAAGAGCTGAAATTAGCTGCCACTTGAGTGCAAAACACGTATGTGGACTATACATTTAAATGAATTTGAAAAACTTTCAAAAACGCTATTTTAAATGCCCCTGCTACTTCACTCTTATTGACTGATTTAACACTAGGTCAGCTGAAACCGGAAGCTCCACCCATAATCGTTCCTACAGCGGCACCCCCAGGAATAAGGTGGATAGGAGAAAGCCAAATTCTCCTCCGTTTCTCTGATAGTTCCCGAGTTGACTCGCCTTGGTTCAAAATAATTGCAAGTAATCAATAAAAAACACTTTCTCCTTCCCACCAGTGTTTGTACAACCAATTATTTAACATTTGCCTGTGTTGGCAAAATGAGTCGGAATGCACACCGTGTCATTACAAGCTACAGGCACAGAAGTCATAAATCATGACTCGTTCTTTGTTTGCTATTGGCAAGTACCGGGAAAACCCCCATGAGTTCCTGGTATCATTGGTAAGCTTAGAAATTCTACTTTCTAAAAATAGATATGTTTTTGCGGAAGACGTAACCCCCGACTGATCGAACGCGAGCTTTCAACCTATCCAAAATATAACCAAATCGTCTTTTTCAGGGTCCGTTTTTGTGCACTTTCTACGAATTACATATAATTTTGAAAGTCTTTCAATACAGAATATGGAAATAACATTACATCAGTTTTGAATCAGTTCTATATAATTTTCAGTTTTAATGAAATAGAATTCCCCATGCAGCTTCCCACTCAATATGGCCACCCATATAGCAACTGGCAGCCGTGTGATGTCATCTTAAAACTATGAATATGTAAAAAGGCTGTGAAATACAGTGGTAACACAACTAATTTATACAAACATATGAAAAATCACCCAAAAGAAAATGCTAAGCTACAGAAACTGAGAGAGGAGGAAAGAAATCCCCCACTCCCTGGCCCCGACACCGACAGACCCAGACCCCTGACGTCTGGGGAACATTTCTTCAAACTTAAGGCTTTGGGGGTTGTTTAGTTATTTACACTTTATTCATTGTATTTTCACTTCTTTTTTTTTATTTTTCATTATTTTTCAAAGTCAGAAAAGAAGTGCAATAAAGGGGAGAAGTTTAGTTTTATTTTTGTCTTGCATTTCCTGAACACATATTCTACTGGGAAAAAAAGAATTTGTTTTAAATATTTTATATCATTTGCTGTGGAGTGATCATTTTGGGCGAGGGCGGATCTCTGGTGCCTTAAAACCAGATGCTTCAGGTAGATGGTGGGAAGGGGAAAGGTAAACCCTGGGAAGGTAAACCCTGATTTCAAACCTCCACTGCCTTGCAGCACACCCGGTCACGGGAAAGGCTTCAGGAGTCAACCCTGAGGAAAAATCCGGAGTCGGAGCCCCTAAGGCAGTTCTCTGTTGTGCTCAACATCGTTCTGGCAGCTCCTGCGACGGCGCTGGTGCCAAACTGTAGCAGCCCTGCTGTTCCTTTGGATTCATCAGTGACGTGGAGAGGGGGGACATGCTGCATGGGCAGCATCTTGTCCTCCATAACTTCCTGCCCAGGCTTGAATCCTACCAACGCCCAACGCTGGAAGGTAGAACACCGGATCACTGGAGAGGACACTCCAGCTTCGCCTTTGGCGTAGACAAAACACGGGGAATGACAGTTACCGGTTATAAGCCAACACACAATTGGCGTAGAGTGTGGCGCCAGGGGTTGTTCCCGACGGTGGGAGGGATCATCGGCTCTCACTGGACAGCTACCGCCCGCCTCAAGCTGGGCAGCCCCCAGCCAATAAGGTGTTGTCCCGCCACAGCTTGCTTTCCTCATTGGGTGCATGGGGATGAGGAGAAGTCCAAACAGCAGGCTGAGAACCTTCGCACCAGGCAAAACAAAAAAACAAAAGAGACCAACTCTAAAACTGGGAACTTGGAACGTCCGCACTATGATGACAGGACTCGATGCTAACCTCAAGGACATCAACAACACCAGGAAGACTGCCATCATCAATAATGAGCTGAAGAGACTGGGAGTGGATATCGCCACTCTCCAGGAAACACGGTTGGCTGACGCAGGCACACTGAGAGAGAAGGACTACACGTTCTACTGGCAGGGAAAGGGCAGTGACGAACACAGGGAACACGGAGTGGGCTTCGCAGTGAAGAACACCTTGCTGAAGATGGTGGAACCGGGCAGCAATGGCTCTGCACGACTCCTCACCCTCCGCCTCAACACCACTCAAGGCCCAGTCACCCTCGTCAGTGTGTATGCCCCAACACTGACAGCCACACCGGAGGCAAAAGACAAGTTCTACGAGAATCTCGCAACGACTGTCAGGATCATCCCCAACTCTGAACAACTCATTCTCCTTGGAGACTTCAATGCCAGCGTGGGTGCTGAACACGACTCCTGGCCCTCATGTCTTGGACCATTTGGCGTGGGCAGAATGAACGACAACGGACAGCGGCTGCTCGAGTTCTGCACATATCACGATCTGTGCATCACAAACTCGCTCTTCAAGACCAAGCCCCAACACAAGGTTTCCTGGCAACATCCGTGCTCAAAGCGCTGGCATCAGATGGACTTGATCCTGATCAGGCGCACCTCACTGAAGAACGTGCTAATCACCCGTTCGTTCCAGAGCGCAGATTGCGACACAGACCATTCATTGGTGTGTTGCAAGGTCAAGCTGCAGCTGAAGAAATTCCATCATGCTAGACAGCCTGGAAAGTCACGGATTGACACCAGCAAGATGGCCCAACCAGAACTTGTTGAGCAGTTTGCCTCCACCTTTGAAAAGGAACTTGGTGTACCACAAGAAGGAGAATCTGCAAAGCAGAAGTGGGAAGAGCTGCAAAACACCATCCACCGCACAGCCTTGGCTACCTTTGGGAGGAAGACCTCGAAGTCACAGGACTGGTTTGATGCCAAGTTGACCGAGATGACCCCCGTCATTGAAGCCAAGCGCTCAGCACTTGCTGAGTACAAGAAGTACCCAAACGAGAAGAATCTCCAGATTTTCAGGGCTGCGAGAAGCAAAGTTCAGCAGACTGCTCGGCGCTGTGCCAACGAGTACTGGACTCAGCTCAGCCAAGACATTCAAACCGCTGCCATAACAGGAAACATCCGTGGTATGTACGATGGCATCAAGAAAGCACTTGGTCCGGCTCAGAGCAAGACAGCCCCCCTCAAATCCTCCACTGGGGAGATGATCACAGAAAAGAACAAGCAGATGGAGAGATGGGTGGAACACTACTCCGACCTCTACTCCAGACAGAACACCGTGACACCGTCAGCCCTTGATGCCATCGACTGCCTGCCATCCATGGACGAACTTGACGCCGAGCCAACCATCGACGAACTCAGCAAGGCCATTGATAGCTTGGCCACTGGCAAGGCACCCGGCAACGACGGCATACCTCCCAACCTGATCAAGCACTGTAAGACCGCCCTACTGCTGCCATTGCATGACGTCCTCTGCCAGTGTTGGAAGGAAGGTGCCGTACCACAGGACATGAGGGACGCCAAGATCATCACCCTCTACAAAAACAAAGGGGAGAGAAGCGACTGCAACAACTACAGGGGCATCTCCCTCCTCAGTGTTGTTGGCAAAGTCTACGCACGAGTTGTTCTCGTTCGTCTACAGAAGCTTGCCGAACGTGTCTACCCCGAGTCTCAGTGTGGCTTCCGCGCTGAGTGATCAACGGTAGACATGTTATTCTCCATCCGCCAACTCCAGGAGAAATGCAGAGAACAGAACATGCCCCTGTACGTCGCCTTCATCGACCTCACCAAAGGGTTCGATCTGGTCAGCAGAGAGGGCCTTTTCAAGATCCTGCCAAAGATAGGATGCCCACCAAAGTTGCAAAGCCTCATCGAATCATTTCACACCAACATGCAGGGGATAGTGCAGCACGACAGCAACGTCTCAGAGCCATTCAACATACGCAGCGCAGTGAAACAGGGCTGTGTACTTGCGCCAACCCTCTTTGGGATTTTCTTTGCTATACTCCTGAGGCATGCCTTCAGCACAGCAACAGAGGGAATCTACCTGCCCACAAGATCTGACGGCAGGTTTTTCAACCTCGCCCGCCTGAAAGCCAGAACCAAAGTACGCGAGGCTCTAATCAGAGACATGCTGTTCGCAGACGATGCGGCAGTCGCAACCCACACACAGCAGGAGCTTCAGACCCTGATGGACCGCTTCTCCCAGGCATGCAAGGACTTCGGGCTTACCATCAGCCTGAAGAAGACTAAAGTCTTGGCGCAAGGCACAGAAGCACCACCAACCATCACCATCGACGACTACGAGCTGGAGGTTGTGAATCAGTTCACGTACCTGGGGTCCACGATCAGCAACAACCTCTCCCTTGATACAGAGATCGACAAGAGGATTGGAAAATCAGCCTTCACACTCGCTCGCCTCACCGCACGAGTGTGGGAGAATCCCAAACTCTCTGTCAAGACGAAGATGGCAGTGTACAACGCCTGCGTCATCAGCACACTGCTCTATGGGAGTGAGACGTGGACAACATACGCCCGGCAGGAAAAGAGACTGAACTCCTTCCACTTGCGCTGCATTTGCCACATCCTGGACATATCCTGGCAGGACAAAATGCCCAACACAGAAGTTCTGTCCTGCGCCGGCCTTCCCTCCATGTTCACTCTACTCAGGCAGCGCAGGCTCCGCTGGCTAGGCCACGTTCACCGTATGGAGGATGGCAGAATCCCCAAAGACGTCCTCTACAGAGAACTGGCGACTGGCAGGAGAGACGTTGGCCGCCCACAGTTGCGCTTTAGAGACGTCTGCAAGAGAGACATGAAGGCCCTGGAGATCAATACAGAGCGCTGGGCGGACCTTGCAATGGACCGCTCCAAATGGAGAGGCACCCTGACCAGACAGCTCAAGGCAGGTGAAGAGAGACTGACTGCTGCAGCAGATGAAAAAAGGACCCGCAGGAAGAACCGCCACAGACCCAGCAGCACGGAGACCACCCACAAGTGCGACCTGTGTGACAGGGACTGCCATTCGCGCATCGGCCTGTTCAGTCACAGGTGGTGCTGTTCCAGCAGAGTAGACGTTTAGGATTCTCTTCCATGGTCATCATAGACTGACGGAGGCCGATGACGACGACGATCATTTTGTAGACTTTGTTTATTTAAGAAAAAAAACTGTTACTGTTCTATTGTTTCTGAACAAAAAGTTTTATTATAATGCTTCAATAAGCCCACCGTAAGTGTTTTTTGTTTACCTGTAAACTTTGGCCAAATTCTGTCCTGGGTTTTAGCTAATTAATAATCCAAAGGAAAAATCACAAAACACTTAAAGTCTTGAAAATTCATTCAGATTTAGTAATTTAATGATGCATCCACCTTAATTATTAAAAAGTATTGATATCGGCGATACATGCCCTGTATTTACTTGGTATCGGATCGATACCAAATCTTGCAGTATCGTACACCACTAGCCTGCTGTGGAGAAAGGGAGAGGTTACCACCTGCACTGCAGTGTTGCTTTCAGGTACACTCAGAAATCTGATGCTTACTGGAGTGGTGGCCTAGTTGGTAGAGCATCTGCCCCACAACTGGGAGGTCATGGGTTCAAATACAGGCCAGGTTTTACCAAAGACCATATTAAAATGGTACTTCCCGCCTTCTAACTTGGTGCTCAGTATAACAGAATGGGGGAAGAAGTTGTTTGTGGTGGCGCCTTGCATGGCAGCAACCCCTCGGATTCTACAGGTGATTAGCATTGTAGATAGGAGAAACGTAATTTCGTTCTACTGTACAGGATTGACTGAATGACAACAGGGATGGCTTCTTCTTCATAAACATACATTATTAGAATAGAATAGGCTTTATTGTCATTGTAATGAAATTGTGGGTGCTCCACCAGGCTACTGCACAATAAAGTAAGATAGAAGGATTAGATAAAGCACAGTTACAGAACACATGATTAAACACGACTGAAATAAAAATAGCACACAATTATGGAAATATACACAGGTCTGATATTGGCTTCATGGATGAAACAATATACATAAGGGTGCAGAATGCAGAACACACAATTGAGTAAAATGGCCCAAGGGTTCTGGAAAATATACATAGTAGTGGTTTCACGGATGGGTCAATATACATGAAAGTGCGGAGTGCAAAGACAGGTGTGTTATTGTGATAATTAAAAAGGTCCTCAGTTCTGTGCATGTGAGCGCTCGGAGGGAGGGGGTGGGGCCTCTGACTGTTTGCAGTCTGGATGGCCCAGGGGAAGAAACTTTTTGTCAGTCTGGAGGTGTGGGACCTGGTTTAGCTGAACTGTTGTCCAGAGGGAAGCAGGTCAAGCAGGTGGTGGGTGGGATGTGAGGGGTCTCCTGTGATGCCCTTGGTCTTTCTGAGACAGTCAAAAGGACAGTCAAAAGGGCACTTTGGACAGTAAAATAAAAGGGGCAGGTGCTCAAGACCCCATAGCTCCCCCCTCTGCATGTGTATAGCCCTGGGGGATATTTATTTAGCCACTCCCCCTGCAGTGCCACAACTCCCGCACCACCCCATCGATTGACCCTAACCGTAACCCTGGACAGGCAAAATTGGGATTTATCAAAGAAAAGCACAGTGTTCCACTGTTGTAGGGTCCACTTGTTGTGCTGACAAGCCCACTCGTGACGATCTTGTTGCTGCTCTGCTATCAGGATCATCCCTTAAAAGGGTCTTCGGGCTCGTCGCCTTGACAACTGAGGCGCCTTCTCACAGTATGGCTGCACGGTGGCGCAGTGGTTTAGCACTGTGGCAGCACAGTTTTACCCTCGGCCGGGGGATCGCGGGGATCATGAGATCGTGGGTTCGATCCCAGCCCCCGACCAACAGTGAGCTGTGTGGAGTTTGCATGTTCTCCCCGTGTTGCGCGGGTTTACTCCGGGATTTCTCCGGTTTCCTCCCGCATACCAAAAACATGTAGGTTTAGGGCGCTCGCGCACGCAGCGACCAGCAGCCGGTGGCTTGTCACCAGACTGCAAACCAAGTCTACCTACGGGTACAAATAAGTAACAAAAAAAAAAAAAAAAAAAAAAAAAAAAAAAAAAAAGTATTGGCCGAGATTCTTGTCTGGTGTCTCCCTGGATTTTCCTGGGCTATCTGGGTGGCTGTGCAGAACCGATCTCAGAGATGCTGCAGCATGATGTACTAGTTTTGCTCTGGATGTGGTCTGTTGGCGACCCTCATGTCCTGTGGTACGGCACCTTCCTTCCAACACTGGCAGAGGACGTCATGCAATGGCAGCAGTAGGGCGGTCTTACAGTGCTTGATCAGGTTGGGAGGTATGCCGTCGTTGCCGGGTGCCTTGCCAGTGGCCAAGCTATCAATGGCCTTGCTGAGTTCGTCGATGGTTGGCTCGGCGTCAAGTTCGTCCATGGATGGCAGGCAGTCGATGGCATCAAGGGCTGACGGTGTCACGGTGTTCTGTCTGGAGTAGAGGTCGGAGTAGTGTTCCACCCATCTCTCCATCTGCTTGTTCTTTTCTGTGATCATCTCCCCAGTGGAGGATTTGAGGGGGGCTGTCTTGCTCTGAGCCGGACCAAGTGCTTTCTTGATGCCATCGTACATACCACGGATGTTTCCTGTTATGGCAGCGGTTTGAATGTCTTGGCTGAGCTGAGTCCAGTACTCGTTGGCACAGCGCCGAGCAGTCTGCTGAACTTTGCTTCTCGCAGCCCTGAAAATCTGGAGATTCTTCTCGTTTGGGTACTTCTTGTACTCAGCAAGTGCTGAGCGCTTGGCTTCAATGACGGGGGTCATCTCGGTCAACTTGGCATCAAACCAGTCCTGTGACTTCGAGGTCTTCCTCCCAAAGGTAGCCAAGGCTGTGCGGTGGATGGTGTTTTGCAGCTCTTCCCACTTCTGCTTTGCAGATTCTCCTTCTTGTGGTACACCAAGTTCCTTTTCAAAGGTGGAGGCAAACTGCTCAACAAGTTCTGGTTGGGCCATCTTGCTGGTGTCAATCCGTGACTTTCCAGGCTGTCTAGCATGATGGAATTTCTTCAGCTGCAGCTTGACCTTGCAACACACCAATGAATGGTCTGTGTCGCAATCTGCGCTCTGGAACGAACGGGTGATTAGCACGTTCTTCAGTGAGGTGCGCCTGATCAGGATCAAGTCCATCTGATGCCAGCGCTTTGAGCACGGATGTTGCCAGGAAACCTTGTGTTGGGGCTTGGTCTTGAAGAGCGAGTTTGTGATGCACAGATCGTGATATGTGCAGAACTCGAGCAGCCGCTGTCCGTTGTCGTTCATTCTGCCCACGCCAAATGGTCCAAGACATGAGGGCCAGGAGTCGTGTTCAGCACCCACGCTGGCATTGAAGTCTCCAAGGAGAATGAGTTGTTCAGAGTTGGGGATGATCCTGACAGTCGTTGCGAGATTCTCGTAGAACTCGTCTTTTGCCTCCGGTGTGGCTGTCAGTGTTGGGGCATACACACTGACGAGGGTGACTGGGCCTTGAGTGGTGTTGAGGCGGAGGGTGAGGAGTCGTGCAGAGCCATTGCTGCCCGGTTCCACCATCTTCAGCAAGGTGTTCTTCACTGCGAAGCCCACTCCGTGTTCCCTGTGTTCGTCACTGCCCTTTCCCTGCCAGTAGAACGTGTAGTCCTTCTCTCTCAGTGTGCCTGCGTCAGCCAACCGTGTTTCCTGGAGAGTGGCGATATCCACTCCCAGTCTCTTCAGCTCATTATTGATGATGGCAGTCTTCCTGGTGTTGTTGATGTCCTTGAGGTTAGCATCGAGTCCTGTCATCATAGTGCGGACGTTCCAAGTTCCCAGTTTTAGAGTTGGTCTCTTTTGTTTTTTTGTTTTGCCTGGTGCGAAGGTTCTCAGCCTGCTGTTTGGACTTCTCCTCATCCCCATGCACCCAATGAGGAAAGCAAGCTGTGGCGGGACAACACCTTATTGGCTGGGGGCTGCCCAGCTTGAGGCGGGCGGTAGCTGTCCAGTGAGAGCCGATGATCCCTCCCACCGTCGGGAACAACCCCTGGCGCCACACTCTACGCCAATTGTGTGTTGGCTTATAACCGGTAACTGTCATTCCCCGTGTTTTGTCTACGCCAAAGGCGAAGCTGGAGTGTCCTCTCCAGTGATCCGGTGTTCTACCTTCCAGCGTTGGGCGTTGGTAGGATTCAAGCCTGGGCAGGAAGTTATGGAGGACAAGATGCTGCCCATGCAGCATGTCCCCCCTCTCCACGTCACTGATGAATCCAAAGGAACAGCAGGGCTGCTACAGTTTGGCACCAGCGCCGTCGCAGGAGCTGCCAGAACGATGTTGAGCACAACAGAGAACTGCCTTAGGGGCTCCGACTCCGGATTTTTCCTCAGGGTTGACTTCCGAAGCCTTTCCCGTGACCGGGTGTGCTGCAAGGCAGTGGAGGTTTGAAATCAGGGTTTACCTTCCCCTAGACGGGCTACCTTCCCAGGTTGACGAGCCACCATCTACCCGAAGCATCTGGTTTTAAGGCGCCAGAGATCCGCCCTTGCCCCTTCTCCTATTAGTAAAAGCAGTTCCGCCGGGCTTAGAGACTAAACCACACGGACAGGCTAGGAGTTGGACTTAGTTGTCAGAGGCTTTTCAAGACGCACGCCATAAGGAGCATTTTATGAGCACTGGGAGCTTAACCCCAGTGCCGCTCCTGGCTATGACAACCTTGGCTGTGAGTTTTTATTATTTCTATAATAATCAACGATCACAATTACAAAACACCAACCATCTTCCCCGTGAGCAGCCATCAGCTCGAAGACCTCCTGGTATACTTTGATTTCGGGTTGTTTTGCCAGCGATGGGGCTGAAAAGTTCATATAGTGGTCAAATTTGACCAAATGTGGTTATTTTTCAACAGTCTCCCTGTTGGTGTGCACAGTTCTTCCATCGGTGTTGCAGCGCTTGGCTCCCTGCGCTTGAAAAATAAACTACATTTGGTCAAATTTGACCACTATGAACTTTTCAGCCTATGAACTTTTTGTTATATGGGGTTTTATTATGAAGTGCAGTGTGATGACGCCACCTTCCTGTTGTGTCACCATACCGCCCTATATTAAAGGGAATCTGCCATGGGGGCTTCCTCTTGCCCTGGATGCCTCTGCCACGGTGTATCCTGTACAGTGTGTTCCAACATATAATAAAGCTGATTTCAAGTGCAACCTCTTCGCCTGTCTCCTCAATACCAGGTTTTGTAGACATAACACTTTTGAGCCCCATCACTGGCAGAGCGACCCGAAATAAAAAAGTATACCAGGAGGTCTCTGAGCTGATGGCTGTTCATGGGGAAGATGGTGAGTAACTCTGCGCTTTGCTTGTATTTTGCGCTCGCTGTAATAAGTATTTGCTTCTGACAGCAAAATGTCAGCATGTCAACAACATAACGAGATAACGGGATGTCTTCCTGTAATGAACCCACCCACCTTGACATGGTATTCAGTTGTAATGGCAAATGACCTAAACCGTGTCAGGGCGAGTAGAGTCGGGGCGAGTCAAGCTGAGTAGGTGCTAGTGGAAAAGTGGCTTTATATGCCTTATCTCTTGTGCTATTTATTTAAAACACGAGTCCAGTCCTATACACTAACATGGCCCACCTGCTTCCTGCACTATTTACTCTCTTAAGTTTTGTTACCTGTGTTTCGTCGGCCTCCGTCGGTCTATGATGACCATGGAAGAGAATCCTAAACGTCTACTCTGCTGGGTTACCTGTGAAGAGGATGATAAAATATAATAAGCGTTGGATTTTTAAATAGCTTTATTATCACCCGCCTTCATCAGAACTCGGCTACAGCCCATGGTTTGAGCAGGCTGCCGCTTCGTTCCTCCAGCTCTCAAAGAAGAGACAGTGTGTGTGTCTCGCAGCAGATGCAGAATCAGAGTGAGAGAATGAGAGGCAGATTTACAGCACAGTGCAGCTTATATACTCAACTCAAACAATAGATCAAAGACATTCACAGCAGTCAATCTGGGCATTTGCATATCAGAGGTACAGACAGGATGCATGAACACAATGCATGGATGACACTTTAACCTCACAGCTGTAAACGCAGCATGCAGCGGAAAAAACCCAGGAGTGCGAGCTGACTGTCTCTGTTCTGTCTCTGTGTTGTGGGGGTTGAATTCAAACCGCTACACCTGACTGATTTTGTCAAGATTCACAAAGCAGGAAGTGTCCAAAACACAATTATATTAAAGATAAACAAGTCCCAAAAATATTTCATACTGTCATTATGGAAGTTGCCACTAGGGTTGCCAAAGGAAAATAAAGGGCAATTCACTAATTTAGCATAACATGTCAGAAAAACAACAACAACAACAACAACAACAACAACAACAACAACAAAACACAAATACATTTGCATAAAGGTGCAAATATATGATGATTAAAATATGCTTATTTACAAATAAAGTTTCAAAATGTTATGATCTGTGCACGAGGAGATTTACCATGCTCTGCTTCTCTGCTTTTTGTTTTTCCTTATTTGTTTAATGTATTCTGCAGTTCTTTGCCTGTGATGTTATTTCTAGTTTGTTTTCACATATTCAGTATTGTTTCTTTGTATGATTTATTTTCTAGTTTTCATTCAGTGTAGTTGTGTTATTTATATATTTGGGTTTACTTGGCTCCACTTTATTTTTTGCCAGTGTCTTCTTTTACTTTCTCTCTCGGGGGTGGTTGTTGTCAGAGGCACTGCCAGATAGTGGGCAGTGCTCCTGTCAAGCTGTCAGCCCCGCTTCCTCTCCTCATGACTCACAGCTGATTGTCATTTTCTCTTTGCGGGAATCTTAAGTTCTCTACCCTTGTCTTCACCAGAACCCAGCCCTTGTTCTGGTGAGGCAATTTGTAAGTTTACTTTGCTTATCTTTTTGGATTTTGTGTTTGAGCACTGTTTTGGACTTCGTGTTTTGTTTTCTTTAATAAATTTTGCTAACTGCAGTCCTGCGCGTGGGTCTCACCTCTCTGCCCTGAGGGGCAATTCATGACACAAAATTTAAGAAAAAAATTACAAATTAAAAAAAATCACAAATGTGTGAGAAAGGTAGCAAATTTATTACTGTCTCCATTTGTTTTACATTAATAATTTCCCAAAGTTATTAGGAAAAAACCTAATTTGCAAGAAAAAGTCCTAAATTTACAAGAATAAAGTCACAAATTTATGAGAATTTCCAAATTTTATGAAAAAAGCTGCACATTTACAATCATATAATATACAAATATAAGAACAAAAAGCAACACTCTTATTAATTAGTGAGTCACAATTTAGCACAGATTTTTTTTTTTTTTTTTTTTTTTGCAAGAAAGTGTACACCCTTACTGACCAGGTTTACTTTTTTGTTACTCTTGATCAGTTCCTGCAGTGTTTTGCCTACTACTTCCCATAGTTCTCTATATGGTCAGCTGGAGCTAAATTAAGGAGCTATGACTTGATGGTATTGGATTATGAAGCAGATCATGCCAGGGACTATGTTTGCCTAATAAACCAAAATACAGGACAAGGGATGTTGCATACAGGGCAAAAGAAACTGTTCTAAAATGTGAATGTTCTGACTCCTGACTAATAGGAAACATTTGGCAACCTAGTTACATTACTGCAGGTGTCACCAGAACAACACAAGCAAACACTCAAATAGTCTAAAAACACTGATGACCACAGTGGCTGAACTGCACCTGCAAAACTTGCTGTAGATTTTAGGATTTTTATATAAACAAATCTTTAAAGAATGTTGCAAAGGATTCTGGACTGTCATCATTCCTCAGGCATACTCTTTTTTCTCTGCATGTGAACCTTTATCTCTGCAGTACAATGTCCAAGTCAGAGGGTCTGATCTAAATCTGCCACCAGAGAGCACTATACCTCTCTAATGGCTGCTAAACGGTCTTCCTCTGGGGGTCCAAGGGCCACATCACAGACCAAATGGCACTTGTATGTGTGGAATGGCGGTGTGGTGTGGGGCAAATATACTTAAAAGAGACTAGGGTGCATATCAGCACGGCAGCCTTGACTACAGTTACCACCAGAGAGCATGACTCCTCCGCCTTTCCTAGGCAAAAGGCCAAACACATTTACAACACTTCAAGTGTCTGCGACACAAGAACGCCCTCTCCACTGTGAAATATGTAAATATTGCACTAATCAAAGGGTTGTGGAATCGCAAAATGCCACGGAAAGGTTATGACCTGGAGCCTGTGCTAATAGGGGAGCGAGGGAGGAAGTGGAGAGGGAGGAGAGGAAGAGGAGGATAGAGGTGGTGGTGGGAGGGAGGGAGGGCTGGGGTTGAGCTGTGGTGGGAAGGTAGAGGAGTGACAGCTACCACAGGCGTTTCTCCTGCCTGAGGAGGACCTTCACATGCTGACCTCCGCCTCCTGCACTCTAACGCTCTGACAGTAATGAATAGGAAGGGGCTGTTTATGCATATCAAATGTTATTTACTCTCCTACAGTCAACTGTAGCCACAGAGGAAAGAAGGAGAGTCGAGGGAAAAAAAAGACAGGATATTGCTGAAGACTGTGAGCTGCCATTAGAACAATGTGGACAAGAATACAGAGGCCTCTGTGGTGCACTGAGGTTAATCTGTCTATCGCTATGAATTAGATGACATGGTTTTTGTGGTGTGTGCTTTTAAAAATGCTGCATTGTTCGCCACCTCGATTTTCCTCCAATACTTAAGGGCCTGACAGACACAGAGTACTTGCAGGAATATGAGCGGATCTGAGGTTTAAAGCAAACTTGACAATGAACTCCTTTTGAAATCTCTCTCTCTCTCTGGCAAACAGTATTATTTATTTCAACTATCTCCTGCTTCACTAAACTAAAGTCTATATCCAGAGACAGAATCGGGGGGGATGTTAACATATATTCTAGTCATGTAACATATTTTTAAACAGGATTAATTCTTTTCCACATTGACATGATTGGTCTTAAATAGCACAAACCTTAAAGCCAGAGGGAGGAAAAGCCTGAGCAGAATTATTCAAGGGAATGACGTCCGACGACAGGCTCAAGAAAATAACCTTGAGCATGAACAATGAAGAATCAGCCGCCAGAAAACGTTTGTATGTGTGTGTGTGTGTGTGTTTTTTTTTCTTTCCAGAGTCTGTGTGTCATCGTCTTCGGTTTGCGGCTCGGCCTCATTTTCCATCACCTCTTTTGAGAATTAAGTTGGATCTTAAGTATGTAAATGAGAACCTATTTCGTGGCCCCCACCCTCTCTTATACGAATCCCAGGACAGACCATGACATTTAACATCGCCTTCACTAATTTGTGCTTAATAGCCAAAAAGTGATTAGAATTAACATTAACGACATTTCATATGTCTCCCTTTTCTACATTCATTACCCCCGTTCTCTGCTGCTGATACTTAACCAGCTAATGCTGGTGGCTGGCTTAAATTTCATGTTACACTTTTTTTTTTGGCAGAAATCTTTCAGTCGCCCTTTTCTACTCTTTACTTTTTTTTCTTCTTTGCTTGAAGACAACAAGGCAGGAGAATTAGAAAAGGTGAGGGAGGGGGTTGCTATAAAAACTTGAAGTTGGAAATCCATTCTATCGGTCACACCCTCCTTCCTAAATGACATGAACATGCAGAAGATTAAGATGGGAAGGGTGAGTGGGTGGCCATGGGGGGAAGGTGGGGGGGGGGGGTCATCTCTTTTCGTGCTCAGTGTTTGGTCTGTCATCCTGAGCCCTTTCTTGATGAAACAAGTGATGCCCGATACCCTTCATCTGCTCTTCTTTAGTCTCCCTGACCTCAGTTCAGTTAAGAAAAGGCAAATCACAGAGGATAACAGGGCCTAGACAAATGCCAGCCGCATGTGAGTGTGTGTGTGTGTGTGTGTGTGTGTGTGTGTGTGTGTTTTAACTTAGATCTCTACATGGGGGGAGATTATTGCAAGAAAAATGACTATTGTTTTCTATCAAAGAGCAGTCTTTACAGCTTGCATTTTACACTGGTAACAAGTGAGTTTCAGACCGCCAAGGCTGGGGTCTGAACTTCACTTGTGGGCCTTTGATGAGACCACCCAATTCTGTATAAGAAAAGTGATATATCTTTCTAATATGGTAATTTTTTTTCTTTTTTTCAGGGGGAAAATTAGCACAGCGTGATCAATGCAGTCTAATAGTAACATATAAAGTATTACTGTTTTGACATTCATGCTGCATGTGAATCTCAGTATGTACAATGATAACAAAGGTGTTAATTTATATAAACTAATGAAATTTCTCTTTCACAAAGTAAGAGAACTACATATTTTTAACAAATTCATTGCAATTTCGTGTGCATTGAAAATGAGCAAAAAGTTAACCTTCAGAACTTTTGCCGAAGTATCTTCAATTTGAATAACTATTATACTTGTTGTCTAATAGTCTAATTCACTTTGACAGTGAAAGATGACAGGGGTAATATAACAATGCAAAATTCATTAAAGGTCCCATTCACTGAAAAATTGTGTTTTACAGGTTTTGACCTTCTGAACTGGGGGTCTGGTGCTATCACCGGGCAGGCAAAGGCAGAGTCCGCGGTCTGATCCCCGGCTTTCGAAACTGGCTTTTGGGACGTGGAATGTCACCTCTCTGGTGGGGAAGGAGCTGCAGCTGGTACACGAGGTTGAGAGATACCAGCTAGATATAGTTGGGCTCACCTCAATGCACAGCACCGGTTTTGGAACCAGTTTCCTGGAAAGGGGCTGGAGCTTGGCCTACATTCCAAGGGAGTCTGGGGACATGGAGTCTGAATGGGCCATGTTCTTCACCTCCATTGTCGAAGCAGCTGCCCAGAGCTGTGGCCGCAAGGTTGTTGGTGCATCTCGTGGTGGCAGCCCCCAAACCAAGTGGTGGACACCAGTGGTGAGGGGGGCCATCAAGCTGAAGAAGGAGTCCTATCAAGCTTGGTTGGCTTGTGGGACTCCTGAAGCAGCTGAGGTGTACCAGCAGGCCAAGCGTAGTGCAGCTCGGGTGATTGCTGAAGCAAAAATTCGGGTGTGGGAGGAGTTTGGTGAGGCCATGGAACAAGATTTTTGGTCAGCCTCGAAGAGATTCTGACAAACTGTCCGGCGACTCAAGAGGGGGAAGCAGCTCCCTGTCCACACTGTATATGGTGCAGATGGGGCACTGCTGACTTGGACTGGGGACATCGTCGGGCGGTGGAAGGAATACTTTCATCCTGGCCGTGGCACATCGAAAGGAGCCAGTTCAGATGGTTTGGACATCTGATCAGGATGCCTCCTGGACGCCTCCCACTTGAGGTGTTTTGAGCATGTCCCACTGAGAGGAGACCCCGGGGCAGACCGAGGACACGCTGGAGAGACTACGTCTCCCAGCTGGCCTGGGAAGGTCTTGGTATCTGAAGAGCTGGAACAGGTGGCCGGGGACAGAATGGTCTGGGCTTCTCTGCTTAAGCTGCTGCCTCTGCGACCCGGACCTCCGGAAAAGTGGTAGAAAATGGGGAAAGAAGTGTCTACTGGTCACATAGTCATTGAAAAAAAAATCAAAATGCTCACTTTTATTTAAAAAACACCATGCGGCCTTTATTTCAGTTCTGTCTGTGAGGTGCTGGTGTAGCTCTTCCATCTTTGCTATGGAACATCAATAAAAGTGGAACCCAGCCTTGATACCTGTCCCCTGCTTTATTATTGGTCAGCCTAACTGATCAAATCTAGCCCTGTTTCCTGCCAGAGCTGACTGCAAACATGTAACAGTTGAGCGATGTAAGGTAACATTCCAGATGACTTTGGCGCAAACGTATTGCTCTGTTCTGGATATTTCACTATGGATTCATTCCAGAACCTGGATAAGTATAACTTAGGTATCGTCAAAAAGCTTATTAAAGTGACACTCTGCCAAAAATCAAGTTTTTTTCTGTTAGCATGTCTGTAACGTGTTTTTTTTTTTTTGTGACTTACAAGACATATCAAAAGCAAAATCTGTCCCAAGTCCCAGTCTGTGTGTTACATATGAGAATTATACTCTGGGGCTTGCCATAGCTCAGCCGGGGTTGGGAGGGTGAGTGACATCGGGCGGGCTACAGCTGGGATATATATTGTGCTGTGCAGTTCAATAAAGACAGTTCAGTGTTCAACAGTAGAAACTCTCCGTCCTCCATTATTCCTACATAACATTTAGTGATGAGGAAAAATGGGTGCGTGCGTCAGGGAGCCACCTCCATTCCTGCAAGACCGAGGTATGTCAGCCATACCGTAGGCCCGCTGGAAGTCCATGTTCCAGGTGTATGTGACGGCAGCCAGGCTCGGTGACATAAGCGAGGAGAGACGGAGGAGCCTGTTGGTGCACTATCTTGGCGCCGAAGGACAACGTGTGTTCTTCGGGCTGTGTGGTAGCGGTTCGCTGGAAGACGGGCTGGCTCTAATGGACAGCACTTTCGGTGACAGCTCTAACATCACCGAAAGGAAGTATGGATTTTTTGACCTTCGACAGCAAGCGGGTGAGTCCACATTGTCATTCACTTTGGAGCTACGTAACCTAGCAAGAGAGTGTGCTTTTGGGCTCATCGAAGAGGAGCTAGTGAGAGACAAGCTAGCTCACAGCACTAGCAACGAGTGGCTAAAAAACATGCTAAGGTTAACCCGGGAAACCCTGTCTCTAGATGGTGTGTTGGATTTAATCAAGCAAAGAGAATCTCCGGCCCTGCAGAAGCTAACAACGCCAGCTAGCGAGAAGCCGACTGCTCGTGATTTCTCACCGGAAAGGACAGTTAGCATGCTAACCAGACCCCAAAAACGAGCTAAGAAGAAGAAGAACAAAGCGGTGTGTGTAGCACGCATGGGGAAAGGACTGCTAAAGTGGTATGTGCTCCAGCTCGACGGGGTTGACGTTCCCCTGATGGTGGATTCGGGGGCGGGTAAATCTATATTGCGTTTGGCCATGCTGAGGAGACTGTTCCCCGCGAAGATTGTTAGTGCAGGAGCAGTGAAGATGTTCAGCTATGGACACACGGAAATTGAAATGGTGGGCACCGCAGAATTTTCAATGACTTGTGGGTCAAAGAAGGGGTCCAGATTCACCTTCCAGGTGGCGCGCCAGGGGACAGACCTATTGGGAATCGACCTGCTGGGGGTGCTGGGTTTCTCCATTAGGGACCCAGAGGGCTCGACTGTGTTGACGGTGTACCCAGATTGGCACCTCCGCTGGCCTGCACTGTTTAAGGGCCTGGGCCGTATAGACGCTTTTCACTATCGGCCCCTCGTTGACAAAAGCATGACACCGAGGATCCAGCCACTACGGCAACTCCCCTGGTGCTGCGGGATGAGGTCTCAGCGGAGCTGTCCAAGCTACTGGAGACCGACATCATTGAGAAGGTGGATGCCTCGCCATGGATCTCCAACCTGGTAGTGGCCAAGAAAAAGGGGAGGAGGGGCATCCGACTGTGCATAGACCTCCGGATGATAAACAAGGCGGTCATTCCGGACAGGTACCCCCTCCCAACCATGGAGGAGCTCACGGCGGTGTTCAGTGGGTCTCAAGTCTTCACGAAGCTGGACCTCTACCAGGGCTACCTGCAGGTGCTACTCCACCCAGACAGCAGGAACCTGATGGTGTTTGTGACCCACATGGGGGTCTTCAGGTATACCCAGATGCCGTTCGGCCTGAGCTGTGCACCCAGTTGTTTTCAGAAGGTGATGTTGACGGTGTTGGCCGGACTCAAGGGCATGGTGGCCTACCTAGACGACATCGTGGTGCATGGTGCGTCACGGGAAGAACATGACGAGAGGCTGGAGAGGGTCCTGACAAAACTCCAAGATTATGGGGTTAACCTGAATAAGATAAGATAAGATAAGCCTTTATTAGTCCCACAACGGGGAAATTCCAGGATTGCAACAGCACAGGGATAGCAACACTCAGAGCAACAATCAGAAGGCAAGAAAAAAAACAAGCAAGCAAGAGCAGCTAATATACATATGTACATATTACTATAAAATATATATATACACACACACACAGACACACAGTGCAGAGCATTGTAGCTGGATGGAATAAATATATGAATATATAAACACACAGTGCGGAGCATTGAATGGCGAGAAGTGTATCTTTGCAGTGGACGCCATAGAGTTTGTGGGATTCCAGTTCACAGGAAGAGGGCTTCATCCACTACATTCAAAGGTGGAAGCAGTCCTGCGCATCCCGGATCCCTCTACACCTCCTCAGATCTCATCGTTTCTGGGCATGGTCAATTTTTGTGGACCGTTCACCCCTCGCTATTCAGAGACAATTGAGCCCCTCCGAGCTCTGTTGAAGCAGGATGCGCCATGGGTGTGGACCCCAGCCTGCTCAGCGGCGATCTCCAAGTTGAAGCGGCAGCTTATCTCTCCGCTGGTGTTGGCCCATTTCGACCCCAACCGAGAGGCCATTGTGACCTGCGATGCATCAGGCTCGGCGCTGGGGGCAGTCATGTCGCAGGTGCAGGATGGCACGGAGCGCCCGATGGCATTCGCGTCACGGTGTCTCTCAGCAGCGGAGCAAAAATATGCTGTGGGTGAGAGGGAGGCGCTAGCTTGCATTTGGGCATGTGAGCGGTGGCACATTTACCTCTACAGGTGCCACTTCACCCTACGGACGGACCACCAGGCACTCACGACATTACTGGAAACGTCGGGGTCGGGGTACCGACTGCTGAGGATCCATAGGTGGTCTGAAAGACTGAGAGCCTATAATTTCACCACCAGGTTCACCCTGGGCAAAGAGAACATCGTGGCAGACCTCTTGTCTCGTGCCATGGTCAATTCCTCTCAACCAGATGCCGGCAACAGTGATCCAGCTGAGGCGGACCTTGTCCACACACTCTACGGAGCCCTCCATAAGATAGTATCTCCTCAGGAACTCAGGGAGGAGTCGGAGCGGGACTCAATGATGGCAGAACTGCGCTCAGTGATCAGGGAGGGCTGGCCAGAGAGGGTGCAGGGCGAGTTAGCACCTTATTACCGGTTCAAGGATGAACTGAGCTGCTGGAATGAGGTGTGCGTGGCCAGAGGGCAATGCGCCCTGAGGGCACGTGTCCTGGTGATGCTGCACGAGGGTCATTTGGGGGTGGTCAAGGTGAAACAGCCCAGTAGGGACTCTGTCTGGTGGCCAGGTATTGAAAAGGACATTGAGGCCATGGTGAAACACTGCGTGCCATGTCTGGAGAGCGGCAAGATGGGCGGACCTCCTCCCCCACCACTGCGGCCGGTGCCATATCCAGAAGGAGCTTGGAGGCACATTAAGTTAGATATCTGTGGCAAATTGCATGCAGCACCTTTGAGTAGCCGGTTCCTGCTCGTGGCTTATGATGTGTTCTCGAAGTGGCCGGAGGTTCTACCAACCAACTTTGTCACGACGTAGGTGGTCACGGGGTTCCTGACGTCCCTGTTTGCTAGGTGGGGGACCCTGAGCACGGTTACGATGGATAACGGCCTGCAGTTTGTCTCCAGAGCTTTTGAGGAGTTCCTGAGTAGCAGAGGCACGGAACATGTGAAGATGGTGTTCTACCACCCTCAGGCCAATGGTGGGGTGGAGCGCTTTAATAAGACATTGAAAAATGGACTGAGAGCTCACCTAGTGGATGGTTTTGCATTCACAGATGCCCTACAAAACACACTGCTGCACTACAGGGTGTCTGTTCATGCCATGAAAGGCAGCTCCCCGGCAGCTCTCATGCTAGGGTGTGAGTTGCCTTTGCCAGTGGGGCGGCTGAGACCTTTGGCGACGGGTTCTCGGGAAAACACAGACACAGTGCGGGGCTGGGTCACCAGACAACAACACAGGATGAAGCAGAAGTTCGACCGGAAACACAGGGCAAGGGACCATGGACTGAAGGAGATGGACTAGGTGTGGATCAAGCATCCTGTCCGCACTTATAAGCTACAACCACTGTGGACGGAACTGTGGCGAATCACTAGGAAAAGGGGCCCGGACACATTTGAACTGGATGATGGGTCTCGAATCACGCCAGTACACTGGGGAGGTCACCACCGGGGCAGGGGACTGAGCCTGCAGTGGGACTCTTTAGGGAGAGCTGGGACTGTGGGGTCCTGCCTGATGAGGGCCCACAAACTAGGCCGATGGTACCAGGTGCAGGGTCCTCTCCTGGGGGAAGCCCAGCTAGAATTCGTCGGAGGCCTGGGTACCTGGAGGACTATGTTACATAAACTGATGTGTTTAATGGCAGTTGGATCTAGCGGCAGAATAATCTGCTCCAACTTGGCAGGGTGTACTGATAGTCGACTCAGACACCCAAGGTGTTCATTTGTTTATAGTTTTCATGTACATACACTACTGTTCAAAAGTTTGGGGTCACTTAGAAATTTCCTTATTTTTGAAAGAAAAGCACTTTTTTTCAATGAAGATAACTTTAAACTAATCAGAAATACACTCTATACATTGCTAATGTGGTAAATGACTATTCTAGCTGCAAATGTCTGGTTTTTGGTGCAATATCTACATAGGTGTATAGAGGCCCATTTCCAGCAACTATCACTCCAGTGTTCTAATGGTACAATATGTTTGCTCATTGCGTCAGAAGGCTAATGGATGATTAGAAAACCCTTGTGCAATCATGTTAGGTCTGCAATGCTGTAATTGCTGCAAATGAAGGATTCTTTGACGAAAGCAAAATTTGAAGGAAAAAATTATTATTTCAAATACAAATCATTATTTCTAACCTTGTCAATGTCTTGACTATATTTTCTATTCATTTTACAACTCATGGTGGTAAATAAGTGTGACTTTTCATGAAAAACACAAAATAATTGTCTGGGTGACCCCAAACTTTTGAACGGTAGTGTATGTAAAAAAAAAAAAAAGATGGTGCTATTTGTACACTGCATTCTTTGGTTGTTGGGTTATTGAACTGGATCCTGGAACTTTGTAAGGGGGTGGAGGGATGTTACATATGAGAATTGTACTCTGGGGCTTGCCGTAGCTCAGCCGGGGTTTCTGAGGGTGAGTGACGTCAGGCGGGCTACGGCTGGGATATATAGTGTGCTGTGCAGTTCATTAAAGACAGTTCAATGTTCAACAGTAGAAACTCTCCGTCCTCCATTATTCCTACATAACACTGTTTTTCTGCTGTGAATGTCTAGTTAAGCCCCCCTGCCCCCCATTGCAGTAAACCAGGGGCGTCCAATCATGTGCCATGGAGGGCCAAGACGCTGCAGAGTTTACCTCTAGGCCGTGAGCAGCTCCCTCAAAATGTGGCTAGAAAATGATTTTCGTGGCACCCAACTGGGAACTACGGGATCTTTGATGATTTCTATGTAAAAAAACCCTGCTGAATCCGAAAATCAATGTTCCCACTGTCAAAGGTGTGGATAGCTATATCAAATTTGCATAAATCCAAGATGGCTGCACGACTAACCAAGGGAATGAATGGCCTAACATTTCAACCAGTCTACCTAGAAACACGTTTGAGGCCTCTTTTTCGGATAATGTTGAGCCGAGGAATCGATTTCTGAGGTCGACTGTGTGATTGAGGGTCAAAGAACCACGCTAATTTGCATAAATCCAAGATGGCTGCCATGGATGGACTAACTTTTTAGCCATTCTACCTAGAATCACGTTGGAGACGTCCTTTTCGGCTAATGTTAACCCGAGGAATCGATTTCCGAGGTCATTAGTGTGACTGAGGGTCAAAGAACCCCCCTAATTTGCATAAATCCAAGATGGCCACCATGGGTGTGGATGGACTGTAGAAGAGCTTGAAAGAACGAGGCGATGTGATATATAAACCAAAGTTTATTATCAGCTCCTCTAACAAGTCTCATCTAGGTGCAGCAGCAGAAGAAGGAAAGAGAGCGAACACCTTCGGCTCTACGAACTTATACTCGCACATAACAAAAGACATGCACATCAAAAGCTGACATCCCTCATTATCTTAATCCCCCCATTGTCTTCGTACTCCTCCGCCTGGCCCTGGGGGGTCAGGGCAACCCATCCGGTCTCCACCGCAGTGCCTCGGATGCTCTTTGATCTTCACTGGTGGTTGAGACTCTTTGTCCTGTTCTGAGGTGTGAAGTCGCCTTACATATGTAATCACCAAACATCTCACATGCTTAAACATATGTTGGTTATGGAATATATGATTAATATAGACCACAGCCCCCCCCAAACGACTAAGAAAAGGACAATAGAAAAATTCACAGTTTAAGATGATTATTATGACATACTAACTGCTACACCTCTTGCCACAGAAGAAACTTTCCAGCAGCCATGCTCCTAAGAGAGTTCAGTGGTAATCATAACAGCATAGTAAAATCACAAGTCAGTCCTAAACTGTTACAGCACAATTAGTGAACAACTGTTGAGTAGTTTGCATCAGTCTCTGTGCCGTCTGGGTTTTAATCTTCTCCTGAATCTGCTGTGGGTCCGCTTGGGCGTCCTGCTGGGACCTTCCTGTAAGGAATCTGCAGCTTGGGAAGGAGAGTGATTATTTGTTCCCTGCAGGGGGGCTGAGTCTTTTCTCTTGGGGGGTCTACCCCGCTGAGGTGCTCTCGCCAACCGTGCAGGCTCGTCTCTCAACAAGAAGGCAGGTTTAAGTCTGTCAATGCTGACTGTTTCTTTTCTATCCCCCAAATCAAGCACAAAGTGTTTATCACCAGGTTCCAGCACTCTGAATGGCCCATCGTATGGTGGGCGGAAAGTTGGTTTTAAAGCTTCATGCCTAACAAAAACGAATTCAGCGTTCTTTAAAGCTTGTGGGACAAAAACCCGTGGAAAAGAGTGATGTGCCGGTCCGGGGAGAGAGTCCGGTCCGTTGCTGCCTAAAAACCTCGGGGCAGGGAGATGCCCTGGTTCTGGGTTCTCTGGTAAAAATTCGCCTGGGAGCCTGAGAGGTTGTGCAAAAACTAATTCTGCTGGGGAGGCGTCTAGATCCTCTTTGGGCGCAGCACGCAACCCCAATAAAACCCAGGGAAGTTTATTTACCCAATTTGTATCCGTTAGTGAGGCTCTGAGGGCGGCCTTTAAAGATCTGTGAAAACGCTCGCATAACCCATTAGCCTGAGGGTGATAAGCGGTGGTGCGGTGAATTGTTGCCCCTAAGCTGCTGGACATGGCTGACCAAAGCTCCGAGACAAATTGAGGCCCCCTATCGGACGTGATGTCCGATGGGACGCCGAAACGTGCCACCCAGTTTGTCAAAAAAACGCGAGCGACTTCCTCCGCTGTGGTTGACGCCAGAGGGACTGCCTCTGGCCAGCGCGTGGTGCGGTCTATCATTGTTAACAGATGTGTGAACCTTGGGAGGAAGGTAGCGGCCCCACGAGGTCGACATGAACGTGGTCGAACCTTCTAGCAGGGATTGGAAAAGGCTCCAGAGGGGCTTTTGTGTGTTTGTGTATTTTGGCGCGCTGACAAGAAATGCCCATTCTTTTACGTTTTTGCGCAGGCCACACAAACTTTTTGGCGACCATTTTAACCGAAGCGCGCACACCTGGGTGCGTGAGGGAGTGAATCGAGTCGAAAATACGGCGGCGCCATGCAGCTGGGACTAACGGGCGAGGTCGGCCGGTTGAGGTATCGCATATTAGGGGGGGCACACTGTCTCGTAAACCCCTTTCCTCCAGCCTTAACCCTGTTGGTCCAGACAGGAGTGCGCGCACGTCCGCGTCACTACTTTGCTCCTCTGCCATGGCTGCATAATCTATCCCTGCGTGGACTGGTGCTGCGTATGTGTCCGTGTTGGTGAAAAGCTCTGCGGCTGAGGTAGTATAATCTGTCTCCTCACGCTCTGGCGATGTCACAGCGCGAGAGAGGCAGTCTGCTACCACGTTAAGTTTGCCTGCCACATGTCGAATGTCTGTGGTGAACTCTGAAATCGCAGCTAGCTGTCTTTGTTGCCTGCCTGACCACGGTTCGGAAATTTTAGCCATCGCAAAGGTGAGCGGTTTGTGGTCTACAAAAGCTGTGAAACGCCGCCCTTCTAACCAGAACTGGAAGTGGCGGATGGATAAATGAAGCGCTAGCAGCTCCCTGTCAAAAGTGCTGTATTTACGCTCAGTTTGGTTTAGCGATTTGCTGAAGAATGCCAAAGGTTGCCAGATTCCGCTGACGTGTTGTTCTACAACTGCCCCTATGGCAGTCCTTCTCAAATAGTGGGGCGGGGGGCGCGATGCGATGCCGGGGGGGGCGCGTGTGACCCCGGGGAACAGGCTTTGCTTTTGCCGTGTAAAGTGTAATTGCACATCCACGGCAGCAGGTGGTGCAGTGGCGCTCTCATTGTCAAAGTCTGTGCGGGAGTTTAAAACTTTTTAAATTGCTGTCAACAAACCCCTCGAGAGACACCATGGAGAAATATTTAACAGTAACGAAAAGAAAGGCGGAGAGAGACACAGGTAAAGAGACAAATGAAAGTCTCCCAAAAGCTAAGACGAGGAAATATGACGAAGCTTATCTAGCGCATGGCTTCACTGGGACTACGGTGAGAGACGAGGAAAGACCGGTGTGTTTACTGTCTGAAAGTGTTGGCAGCGGACAGCATGAAGCCAAATAAATTAAGACGTCACCTACAGACATTACATCCTCAACACGTTGATAAGCCGCTTGATTTCTTTCAGCGAAAACGTGCGGAGTACGGCCAACAATCATCCCGCTTTGTGAACGCTACATCAGTAAACCAGCGAGCACTTTCAGCATCATTTAAAGTGGCGTACCAAATTGCGCAGTGCAAAAACCCCACACAATTGCAGAGGAGTTGATACTGCCTTTTTCTACCTTTTTCTTCAGACTAAAATGTTAAATATATTTGTACTCCTGTGTTAATGTTCCAGATCAATTTACATTTAATATTGTAGCGAACTCAATATGAGCACCCTACTTGGCTTGCCAAGTGGCTTGACCCTATTGGCGACACAGGTAGAGTGCGTGAGTTCGAGTTTCCTGGTGGGATGTTGCCATGTCGAGCAGCACGTTACAATATTATTTATTGATTGAATTATTTTTCTCAGCATCAAATGGTTCAGTTGGTCAAAAATGTTTCTAGTTTAAATAAGGATTGACATATTTTTTATTTCAGGCACTTTGATGCACTTTAAGTTTTTTTTCTGTTTTAGACTATAACAGGGTTTCTGTGTGGCAAAATAAAGTTAATATTTGTTGAAAGTTGATTTATATTGCTTTTTTCTTTTGTTAATGTTAAAAAGGATACAATTTTAGGTATACTTATACAATTTTTATAGATAATGATCTTATTTATAGTCACTGTGGCGAGTTGGGGGGGCGCGAAATATTTTCTCTTTCCTAGGGGGGGCTTTGCAAAAAATAATTGAGAAGCACTGCCCTATGGCAAGGTCCGAAGCGTCTGTGGTTAGCGCAATGCGGGCCGCGGGATCGGGGTGAACCAACAATGTGGCATTAGCTAGGGCACTTTTTACTTCCGCGAAGGCGCGTTCGCGCTCCAGGGTCCATTCGACCGCGTTGGAAGGTTTTTGCTTTCTGAGCGCGTCATATAGGGGCTGCATGAGCTGAGCTGCGTGGGGGAGGAAACAGTTGTAAAAATTAACCATTCCTAAAAATTCTTGCAGCGATTTGACCGTTTGTGGCCGTGGGAAACTTTTTATCGCGTGAACTTTGTCTGGCAGTGGGACTGCCCCCTTCGGAGAAACTCTGTGTCCTAAAAAATCAATTTGTGACACGCCGAATTTGCATTTGGCTGCATTGATTATTAACCCGTGCTCTTCTAGCCTCTGAAAAACCATAGTGAGATGCCGCTCGTGTTCTTCCTCAGACGGGCTGGCTACCAGCATATCATCAAGGTAGACGAAAACAAAAGGGCGGTCGCGTAATACTGCGTCCATCATCCGCTGAAAGGTTTGAGCAGCGCCTTTGAGGCCGAAAGGCATCCGCAAAAATTCAAAAAGGCCAAAGGGGGTTATTACAGCTGTTTTAGGAATGTCCTCTACTCGAACTGGGACTTGATGATAACCGTGGACCAGGTCTATTTTTGAAAAAATGCGCGCACCCGCCAGATGTAGTGAAAAATCTTGAATGTGAGGAATTGGGTAGCGGTCATGCGCTGTCGCATTGTTTAATCTGCGGTAATCGCCGCACGGTCTCCAAGAACCATCGGATTTCGGGACCATGTGAAGTGGTGACGCCCAGGGGCTTTTTGAGCGTCTGATAATGCCTAATTTTTCAAGGGTAGTAAACTCGTCCCGAGCTATGGCGAGCTTGGTCGCGTCTAAGCGCCGAGCTTTGGCGAATACGGGTGGGCCCGTTGTGGGAATAAAGTGTTCGACCCCGTGTTTAGCCACTGTGGCTGAGAATTTGGGAATTGTGAGTGCTGGAAATTGGGTGAGGAGTTGATCAAACTTACCTCCTGCTGTGGTGATGCTGGCCTGCACGGGTGGTAGAGAAACTCGAGCTGCGCAGGGAATAGAAGCAAAGGACAGTGCATTAACCAAGCGTCTGTTCGCTAGATCAACTAATAACCCATGTGCACACAAAAAATCTGTGCCGAACAAGTTAAAACTCACCGCCGCTACAACAAATGTCCATCTGTAGTTGCAGCCGTGGATGCGGAGGTGCAGGCTCTTTTCGCCAAAAGTGTCGATGCTGGAGCTGTTGGCTGCCACCGCTCCATTGCCCCGGGGGCCCATGGCCCGATCTGCTTGGGAGGGCATGACAAAACTTAGTTGAGCTCCTGTGTCAATAAGGAACTGCTTGCCGGTGTGTCCGTCCGTCACATAAAACAGCTTGCTTTTTTCACCGAGAACCGCTGCTGTTAACGGCTCTCGGCTTTGGCGTTTCCCGAAATCGTGAATTTGCAGTGGGGAATGCATTTGTGAGCCTTCTCGGTGAAGCGGTGGTGGTAATAACAAACGTTGCCCCGTCTGTTACGTTTTGGCCGTGTCGCTGTCACCGCGGGCTGGTTCTGCTCGGTGGTTTGTGGCTCCCCGTGGCTCCGGGCATCAGCGTTGAAGTCTGCGGATGCTGCTGTGGGTGTCTGCTTCTTGCAGGTGTTGACGAGCCGTTGAGCTTCGTGAGCCAGCACGCGGAAGTCTTGCTGGGTGCTGCATCGCATGTTGGCAAGTGTCCCTCTCATGTGTGGCGGCAGCGTACTGAGGAATATGAATTGGAAGAGGAAGTTGTCATTGTCCTCTTCTTTAAGCTGCAGCAAGTCCTCCATGAGGGCCTTGGGTCTGCATCCTCTGTGGCCGAAGACCGCCAGGATCCTCTCGGCTCTCTCTTCGGCTGAGGGGACGTAATTTGCCATGATGGTTGCTTTCAGTACTTTATATTTGTCTTGGGCTGGCGGCCGCTGGATAATGCTCCGCACACACCTCGAAGTGGTGGCGTCGAGTTTGGCGACGATGTGATAGAACTTCGTATCGTCAGCCGTGATGCCCGCCAGTGTAAACTGGGCTTCAGCTTGCTGAAACCACGAGGCGGGGTCTTCCTGCCAGAAGTCCGGCAGCTTGACAGTGACGGCGTTTGCGTGGACCGTCATTGATGTGTCCGCAGGGTGAGAGTGCCTTGCTTCGGCTCTCTCAGCGGCGCTGGTGCTTGGTTGAGCCCTCTCTATCACTTCTGCCGTGGGGGAACGTCGTCCATCTGTTCCCCTGTCTGTGTGGGCGCCGGCGTCTGCCTGGGTCGCCACAGATGAGTCGATCGCGGGGGAACGCCTCTGGTCCATGCTCGCGTCAGGGTCACCAGTGTAGAAGAGCTTGAAAGAACGAGGCGATGTGATATATAAACCAAAGTTTATTATCAGCTCCTCTAACAAGTCTCATCTAGGTGCAGCAGCAGAAGAAGGAAAGAGAGCGAACACCTTCGGCTCTACGAACTTATACTCGCACATAACAAAAGACATGCACATCAAAAGCTGACATCCCTCATTATCTTAATCCCCCCATTGTCTTCGTACTCCTCCGCCTGGCCCTGGGGGGTCAGGGCAACCCATCCGGTCTCCACCGCAGTGCCTTGGATGCTCTTTGATCTTCACTGGCGGTTGAGACTCTTTGTCCTGTTCTGAGGTGTTAAGTCGCATTACATATGTAATCACCAAACATCTCACATGCTTAAACATATGTTGGTTATGGAATATATGATTAATATAGACCACAGGACTATATTTTGAACCACTCTACCTATAATCACGTTTGAGACGTCTTTTTCGGATAACGTTGACCCGAGGAATTGATTTCTGAGGTCAGATATGTGATTGAGGGCTCCACTAATTTTCATAAATCCAAGATGGCTGCCATGAATGGCCTAACTTTTTTATCAGTACAACTAGAATCACGTTTGAGACATCATTTTCCGATAATGTTATGCCCAGGAATCGATTTCTGAGGTCACTTTTGTGATTGAGGCTCAAAGAACTCCACTCATTTGCATAAATCCAAGATGGCCGCCACAGGCATGGATCGTCCAACTTCTTAACCATTCTACCTAGAATCACGTTTGAGACGTCTTTTCTGCATAATGTTGACCCGAGGAATCAATTTCTGAGGTCAAATATGTGATTGAGGGTCAAAAAACTCCGCTTATTTGCATAAATCAAAAATGGCCGTCATGGATGGATGAACTTTTTTAATCAGTCCACCTAGAATCACATTTGAGACATCATTTTCGGATAATGTTATGCCCAGGAATCGATTTCTGAGGTCACTTGTGTGATTAAGGGTCAAAGAACTCCACTCATTTAAATAAATCCAAGATGGCCGTCATAGGCATGGATAGCCTAACTTCTTAACCACTCTACCTAGAATCACGTTTGATACATCTTTTCCAATGTGTCTTTAACAATGACTTCGGGGTCTGCTTCAAGCCGTTGGACTGCAAATAAATGACGTCTTGTAGTATTGACAACATTTTCAAGTGGAATGCATCAGACACCTCCACGTAGTCAGCCAGTGTTGCGTCATCAGAGGCACTGATGATCCAGGCAAGCATACTGAAAAGGGCAACTGGGATGAGTTCCTTTGCCTTTTCAATGGTGAAATCTTTTGATGTGGGTGGCCAAGGTCCTTGCATACCTTGGCAAGATGAAAGTTCCCAGCGAATCATCAGAGCTGAGGTGTAAAGGGAATACAGAGACGCGTCTGTGCTTGTAGGTAGAGCTGGTAGTGCAATGTCACTACAGGTGCTTGATGTTTCTGTGTCTGTTGTTGACATTGACAGTTGTTCAGCAACATCACCAGTGGCAATATTCTCAACAAATACTATCTCACTTGCTGATTTCTTTGACGGTGAATGGAATTTCAGTTGAGGGAATCTTTGCTTAAGCCACTCCTTTAATCTGCTGGACCTGTGGAACAAAGAAAAATTAGCTTTAACAGAGAAATCTTGGCTTCCATTTCATGTAGACACCGCCAATATGCAAAGTTCTTCAGGTAATTTTGATTTGTCACTAAATATATGATTATTGCCAGTTTTTGTCATTTCAATCTTCTTTATTGGTAAGAATCTCAAGATTTTTTTAAACATCTTCGGTTGAAATTGTATATATGTAAGCCATGGAAATCTGTCCCGTACCTGTAGCTTGATGCATCAAGTCTTTCATGCTTTTTGGCCATTGACACAAAAATGTCCAACAGCCTGTTCAGTCTTAGGATTTCTTGGTTTTGGATGATGCGCTGCTTAACCACCTCCTCACAAAATAGGTCAGAGGTTTTCTGGAAACCAAGTCTCTCACTGCTCGATGATCTGGAAATAAAATAAAAAATAATGCTATCTGGAATAAAACTACACAATATTATATAAAAATATAAAACTAGTGTTTCAGTGAGTTTGATTTAGCAGAGACCTATGACATTTTCCCTTTTGACATTTTGACAACCATGACTTTACTCATTTGTAAGAATTTGTATAGCCCCAAAGGATCTCTGAATTCATATATTTGAAAATAAAAAGGAATAAATTACAACCTGGAGGATTCAGACTGACTCCGTAGAAATCTTGTATACTGACGATAGCAGCTGCCATGGTATTTGACCTCAATGGCAGCACAATCACAGTCTCTTATGTGTCTGAGAATGGTTTCATCTGCTTTCTCAGTAGCTGCTTGTCTTAAAAGACCTGTGTGCAAATAAATCAAAAGACATTAAATTAATAGTAAAACTCAGTCAACCTCCCTGTTCTATTCCATCACTAATGGCTCACAAGTATTTCAGTATCAAAGATATGAGAAATAACATACCAGTAATATAATATGTGTTAAGATTAAATAGACATTATTTTTCTTTAAACTTTCACCAATCCAAATTGTAAGATCTACCAATTTTCTTACCAGCATCCCACGTCTCAGCTTGCATCAGTTTTACAGTGACACGATTTGTCCGTGGCCCTTCTCTGAGCGTTTCCTTCTTGCAGATGATGCAGATGTTTGGCAACACATTGCTTGACCTTGCAGATGCTTGGTTGATGGTTGCTGCAGCATGGTGAGATCGCAGTCGCTTTTTAGGAGATGGTGTTGGGGGACTAAGTTCTGGTCCGCTTTGCTCCTGAGGCTCAGGAATGTGGGCTTCGGCCAGTCGTTTTTTACGAGCTTCAGCACGTTCCACTCTTGTTTTGTCCGTAAAATGGCTATAGCACACACGATGGTAGCCAAATGTTGGATCAAGGTTGTTTAGATCTGAAAACATATTATATGGACCATAGGGTATTATAACATTAGGCCTACCTTGTACCCATATAGATATAAAACATATATAGATTGCAGATAATTTTCACATTAACAGTGAGCTTATAATAGAGACCTTGTGCAACCTGGTCACTGCTCAATGTAAACTTGCAAAATGGCAAGCACAGACCGTGTGCCCATATTTATTGAGAGCATAAAGTATACAGGCGACTGCTGCTGCCATGAGTTTAACCTTTCTTGGGTGACACATCACAAACATATGGGCTTTCCTTAACAGGCCATTTTCCATCCGCCTAAGGCTTGATAGTATGGGTGTGACTATGTGCAAACTATATAAATGTATGCCCAAACTTGTTCCTCCCTCACCTACTAGTACACTGCACCCCTTGGGCTTGGGCTGAGAAGTACATCCAACCCTCAGACTCAGAGTTAAGCTCATTGGGATTGCTACCCTTTCCCCATTTGAGCTACTTTGTGGTAGTGGTATATTTTGACTATAATTCAGGCCCAGGGTGGGTTCTGGGGATAGATGCATCATCAGAGTGAGTCGATCTGCATCATCTAGATCTATACTAGGACTATGTTACCTGGCACCCAGAGTCCCTTGGTTATTAGCCTCCACACCCCCAGATCGGCCTACTCGGAGTCTTAGACCAGTACTAGGTCACCCTGTGAGCGGTTGACAAAGGTTTTAGACATCAAGGGTTCCATTTTAGTTCATATTTAGAGTTACAAATGATCGGAGCCAAACGACTCCTGGGCACACGCAGTACAACCATAAACAATGGCTGCCACTCACCTTTCTCGAACAAGTCGCGACGTTGTTCTGCTACTTTCTGTTGGGGTCCGTCAAGTACAAGCCATTTTTGGGCACACTCACGTACTTTTGCCCACGATGCTTCAGTAAAACGAGTGATACTGCCCGAAAACTTATCAGAAATGTGAATAACACAGGAGAGGCTTTCAGCGCACGCTACCCCTGTGGGCGCTGCCATTTTGTTGTCACATGACCAAAGGGACGACGCTGATTGGTTAAAACGTCCCGGACTGGGCCATGTTTAAGGTAGCCAGACAATTATTACCGACTGACTTCAATCGCATTTTTCATACAGCTAGCCACACCTTTGGAAGTGGGAACATCGATATTTTGTCTTAGAATAATGTAATCTTAATTTAGAAACACTAAAATTTTAGTTCCCCGTTGGGTGCCACGAAACTGAACGAAAAGTGGCAGCTGCTCACGGCCTACTCCAACCAGTGTCTTCAACAGCAGATTTCACTGAACTTCTTCCAACTGATTGCTGATCAGTGAAAACACCTGGTGAAGAGACTGGGTAGAAGAGAGAACCTGCAGGGTCTTGGACCTCCATGGCACATGATTGGACACCCTGCAGTAAACTATGGAAAAACATCTGCTTTAAAATTTGTAATTCTTCCTATAACTTTTAGTGCAAAAAACCACTCAAAACATCGCAACACAATCATAAAAACATCCCACAAAATCCTGCAGGGACTGTTAGTTTTAACATTAACCAATCAGGCTAAGCACTGAGCAAGGCTACAGACCTGAGTTCACTGCTTCAAGGGAAGAGGGAGGAGCCGAGGAGCAAGCAGGATTCAGGAACAGTCGTGGTTCCACGGCGGTGGGCGTGTGCACCGGACCGCCGGCCCCCAGTGAACTGCCCGGCAGTCACCCGGCAGTCCCCAGGTGGGATCGCTGAGAGTCAGCTGGCTTTGGTGGGGGTCGGCAGCGGATGGGGCGCCGCACCCGCCAGCTTGCCTCCTTCACTCCCACGTGGGAGAGACTCGGATGGCGAGCCAGCCAGAGGGGATGCTGGTGTTGTGCCAAGAAATGCATGTCTGCTACGGAAAGCATCCCCCTTCAGTGGAGCATGTATCTGACGAGCGGAGCTGTAAAAACACACACAAAAGAGAAATACGTATAACACGGCAGCCTGTGTTGTAATCCTTTATACCAGGGGTGGGCAATCATGTGCCACGGGGGCCATTCCACTGCAGATTTTCTGTTCCACTCACTGTTTTCAGCAGGTGTTTGCTCTGATCAGCTTCAAGGATTGCTAATAATTGAAAACACCTGCTGAAGACACTGGGTGGAGTAAAAAACCTGCAGTGAAATGGCCCTCACTGCCCAGTGTCTACCCCTGCTTTATACATTTTACATGTTGGAAAAAAAGGGGGGAGGCGGAAGGGAGATGCTTTCTGTGGCAGACATGCATTTCTCAGCACAACACTGGCCTTGCAGCATCCACTACTGGTGGACAAGAGTATGGGTGGCGCTAATTAGAATATTCCTAGATCCACACATACTTAAGTAGGTGAAAGATGTAAAAGCTCTTTCCAAGCAATTCTAAGGCAATGAAAGATTTTTTTTGTGTTGAAAAAGCACATTATGCTATTTTGGGCAATACACATTTGTTTTTGAGGTGATTTTAGAGCCGCCAGAGTGTGTCTTTAAGAATACCACTGTATCCTGTGCAGCATAGCTGTAAATTGTCTAAACATTTAAAATCTAATACAGCTGTGATTGTTGGGAGAAACGGGCACCCACACAGCATGTGCAACAGGCAAGGCACAGGACCGACAGCTCACATTTCTCATATTCGCAGTGTGGGCCCACAAGAAGAAGAAGCCAACTTTATTGTCATTCAATCCATACAGTTAGTCATGTACAGTAGAACGAAATTACATTTCTCCTATCTACAATGTTAATCACATCTAGAATCAGAGGGGCCGCTGCCATGCAAGGTGCTGCCATAAACGTTTCCTTCCCCATTCTATTTTTGCTGAGCACCAAGCTAGAAGGTGGGAAGTACCATTTTTTTATATGGTCTTCAGTATGACCCGGCTGGGGTTTGAACCCATGACCTCCCGGCTGTGGAGTGGATGCTCTATCACTAGGTCACCGCTCCGGTGGTGGCCTAGTGTCACTCCAATATCAAGCAGCCAGGAATTTCCTGGCTCTGAGCTGTTTCACTGTGTTGGTGTGTCCTCCCTACGCTTCAGCTGCATGGCTACATATGTCGAAATATAGTTCAGACCCTCCACAATCACAGTAGCATTAGATTTTTATAGGCATTAGATCTTCATTACGCTCTTTAGCTGGTCAATTTTTTTCTCATTTTCCTTTTTTTTTTTTTTTTTTGTTTACATAGCACTCTGTGAACAGTCAGACTTGGGCCCTGATAAAGGTTATATCTCCTCGCTTGTGATTGGCTTTGCCACACATGTCAGTCACAAAGCTTTCACCCAATCAGATGAGGGGCTCATGAATGACACTGAGGAGGCCCGAAACTCAGCATTCTCTGGAAGAGTTCACAGATCGGCTTTCTAGATCTCATGTAAAATGATACAGCAATGATTTTTTATTTAAGAAAATACAGATATGTGTTCTTGATGATGTCAAAATTTGAAATTAATCCACGAAAAAGGCAGTAAATCTGCACCAAACACTATAACGCATATAAATTACCTTTTTGAAAGCAATAACATTTCTTAAAACCTATTTTCCAAATATGTAATGACAGAATTCACATTCAATCTTTCTACCTCATATTTTTCTTTGCCATTTGACACAGACAGATGTCTTGCAATTTCCTCTCAAGAACTGTGTAAGTGTGTTAGCATTTACGTCAACAAAATAGGAAGAGGACCCTGTTGTCAACTGAGCAGGATAATCTGTGTGCAAAAATGGAGGAAGGAGGAGCTGTTCCATCAATCATAACTGTAAAAAGGAACCAAGAAAGATGCTGCAGTCCTTGGAGGCACTTGTCCGGTACATGTTACAAATTTTTACTAGGTGACAAGAAAGATACTGTAACTGTGGATATGTAAGTAACAGGGAACTCTTTACTTGATGCCTTTTAGTAATTTTTTGTAGCATTAATGATGATAATGTCCAACTATCCTTCTGGTGTGACACAACATGATGATGAAAATATCCAACTGTAATTAAAACATATATAAACTCAAAGCAAAAGTGTTAAAATGGCTAACAAAAGTTTTTTAATAGAAAAAAAATCAGTGAGGAGTAACTGACTTTTAAGCGTAACATCATCAGCCAGGGGGCAGAGGATAAACATTTTTTTCTTCCACTCAAACACAGCTGTCCATGGATGGGAGAAATTTATCTGTAAATGTGGAAAACATGCAGAAAGACCAAAGAAATCCTGTGGTCAAGGTGAGACAAAAGGGCGAGATTTGATAGAAAGAATAAAAGAGAAGAAACGGAGCGGTGGGGGGGGGGAGGTGGGGCTAAAAGGGTAAGAGGAGCTGGGGGTGATCCTGGGGTAATGGCTGTGGCCTGGCCGCTGACAGACAGGCCAATCTTCTCTCTGGACGTACTCAAGAGAGATGTGTCAGTCTCCTCCGGCACCCCGGGCCAGTCGCACCACCGCATTGCTAAATGTGTATTGGCAAAGTGTCGGTGCCAATGCCATTAGCCAGCAGACTTAAATTCCCCTGTAATTTTCAATGGTGCTCCGAGTTATTGGCACCTGTGATGGGTGGAGTATTTGAGCCCTGGTTCACATTTAATGGTGAATCGGTGGCTGTGAACAGCAGGAGTAGTTGTTACCACTGCTAGGAGCAGCATCCTTTGTTCTAACTTTGATTTTAAAAACCAGGCTTAATCTTAAGTGAAATGGCACAAACACAGAGCAGTAATAGCAATTCCTACTTATAGTTAATATCATAAAATTTTCAAGGATTTAGAATTACAAGAATGTCAAACACTTCAATAACACTAGACTTACAGCCATATTTGATGTGGCCACTAAACTCAAGGCCTCATATTCTTTTTATTAAGTAAATGAATGATAATTACCAATTTCAAAACAGATGATGAACAGTCTGAGATCAAGCAAATATGTGCATTTTGAATTGCTGTATAAAGCATATTTTTTTGGCACATTGCTATTCACATACCCTATGTGTTACAATGAGAGTGGGTACACTAAGGAATAAAAACATACACAAAAATTAACATGGCATTGTTATGTATGGTAAAATACCTGGGTGAAGGATGAGGCACAATGATGGTTGGAGAACACAACTTTATTGAACTAGGTACACAGAGTCAGACACGGCAGGCACCAGCATGGGCATCTGGCAAAAGAGGCTGTAAGATGGCACCCCTGCCTTATATATGGGCAGTGCGGTGACGTGAAGGGAAGTGCACGTCACCACACTGTACTTCACAATAAAGGTGCCAAATACATATATCACATCCTCCCCCCACCACCTTTAGAAAAGTCCAAAACCACACACACAATTGAAACCCCCCCAGATTTGGGACTCGAATCACACATTAAAATAACGAAAAACAATGTACTGAATTGGCCTATCACATTCACTCAAAACAGCCTAAAACAGGGCTGATGGGTGGACTACCGTAAATCCTGCATGGCGGGGTGGATTAGTCTGCCGCCCAATAAAATAAAAAGTCCTTTATTAAACTAAAAACTATCTGCCGTGCTCCTAAACTAAAACACAAACACATAAAATAACCCCATACCATAACATGCATGCAAAAATACCAAAACTATAAACAAAATGCTACCGCACAGTCATTTGGGTGAAAAAGTTGGAACTTGCATGGGAGGGTCCAGGGCAACCCCTCAGCAGGCGCACCCCTGGTGACCTCAGACTCGCGGAGCGATGGCCGATCTTCTGGATGACAGACTGTATCCCACACCGCCATCACTGACTCACATCCAGCCTCGCCACCTGGAGCATCTTCCTGGACACCCTGAAGTTGACTGGCATGCCTTGATGAGCCATCAGACAACCTGAAGTATGTTGCGCCCACCTCAGCCACTATGTGCAGACACCCCTGATGTTTTGCTGGCTGTTGTTTGGCCCATCTTAGCTGTGGACGTCCTTCACTCCGAACCCGAACCAAGTCCATAACCTGGAGTGGGATTTTACTCAGGCCAATGTGCTGCTGCTGAGCATGCGGTAACTCCGTGCTCGTCAGTCTGGCCCCGTCCTCTTCTACAAACGTTGTAGTGTTCACCGTTGTAGCTGCAGACCCCCCACCCAACTGTGGCCAAGTGCCAGAGGCATCTGGGACTAGCATGGTGTCGCTCATTGGCATAGGTACCGACCCTGAGTGAGAACTGGTCGACTTGAAAGCGAGGGCATCCATTAGCTCTTCGTACCATTCGCTCCCAGTGTCCGTCGGGGGCGAGCAAGGTGAGTTCTCCCTTGGGTTCCCCGGGTAAGACAAACGGCACACCCTGGTGTAGTGATTCAAGCGTCCACACCTGGTACAATGTTTTCCTCTAGCCGAGCATTTCTTAGCTTTATGGCAGTGCGTTGCGGACCCACAACCCCTACAATGGGAGTTTCCCGGGGCAGACCTTTGGCTGGCAGCATTGATTTCCCACAAATCTTCATCCGAGGTATCCTCACTATCAGGGTCCACAACATTAAATGAGGCAAGCGGCTCTGGCGTTCTGTGGCTGGCGCCAATTTAGCTCCACAGTTAGCTTATCAACAGCTTCCCACCGGAGAGCTAGCTCCACTGCTTTAGCTGGTGTTAAGTCATTAGGCACCACTCAATAGTCTAGCATGCAGCTCAGCATTGTACATGTGCTCTGCTAGTTGGTCGCGTACCATCTCGTCTTTGAGCGGTCCAAAACAACACTCGCTGGCTAGCTGCTTCAAGTCAATGACATACTCATGGATACGCTCACCTACCCACTGGCGTCTCCGGCAAAAACTAATTCTCCAAACAGTCATATTGTCTGGGGTGGAGAAACATTTGGCTAGCAGCTCCACGATGTCCTCACATGAGTTCGCCGTGCCAAGCATCTGTAGGACCCTCTGGCCCTCAATACCCAGGTTGTGAAGGAGAAGTGCCTGTGGTCTCACCTTATCGAGCTTCCCGAGGTCCAGCGCTGTAATATACTTCTGATAGGCTTCCCACCAATGCGGCCATGAAACAGGTGGTTTTCCTGGGAGCTCCAGAAAGGGACAAAGTGGTGTAATGCACACCTCCATGAGTTATTTCTTGATCGCCAAATGTTATGTAAGGCAAAATACCTGGGTGAAAGATGAGGCACGATGATGGTTGTTGAACACAGCTTTATTGAACTATGTACACAGAGTCAGACACGGCAGGCACCAGCCTGGGCATCCGGCAAAAGAGGCCGTAAGATGGCGCCCCTGCCTTATATATGGGCAGTGCGGTGAAGTGACAGGAAGTGCACGTCACCACACTGCACTTCACAATAAAGGTGCCAAATGCATATATCACAGGCATCATACAACCAAAAACAGTAATGTTTAAAATAAAATAAAATCAGTATTTAAAAAATATAACCTGCAAAGCAAATGCAGTAGATAGATACATAGATGTACAGACGTGGACAAAATTGTTGGTACCCCTCTGTTAATGAAAGAAACACCCACAATGGTCACAGAAATAACTTGAATCTGACAAAAGTGGTAATAAATAAAAATTCTATGAAAATTAACCAATGAAAATCAGACAATGCTTTGGAATTGTGGTTCAAGAGAATTATTTTAAAAAACAAACTCATGAAACAGGCCTGAACAAAAATGATGGTACCCCTAGAAAAGATTGAAAATAATGTGACCATAGGGACATGTTCAACCAAGATGTGTCCTCTAATTAACATCACAGGTGTCTTCAAACTTGTAATCAGTCAGTCAGCCTATTTAAAGGGTCACAAGTAGTCACTGTGCTGTTTGTTGACATGGTGTGTACCACACTAAACATGGACCAGAGGAAGCAAAGGAGAGAGTTGTCTCAGGAGATTAGAAAGAAAATTATAGACAAGCATGTTAAAGGTAAAGGCTATAAGACCATCTTCAAGCAGATTGATGTTCCTGTGACTACAGTTGCACATATTATTCAGAAATTTAAGATCCACGGGACTGTAGCCAACCTCCCTGGACGTGGCCGCAGGAGGAGACGGATAATACGAATGGTAACAAAAGAGCCCAGAACAACCTCTAAACACATTCATGGTGAACTCCAAGGTCAAGGTACATCAGTGTCAGATCGCACCATCCGTAGTTGTTTGAGCCAAAGTGGACTTCATGGGAGATGACCAAGGAGGACACCACTGTTGAAAACAAATCATAAAAAAACCAGACTGGAATTTGCCAAACTGCATGCTGACAAGCCACAAAGCTTCTGGGAGAATGTCCTATGGACAGACGAGACAAAACTGGAACTTTTTGGCAAGGCACATCAGCTCTATGTTCACAGACGCAAAAGTGAAGCATACCAAGAAAAGAACACTGTGCCTACTGTGAAACATGGAGGACGTTCTGTTATGTTCTGGGGCTGCTTTGTTGCATCCGGCACAGGGTGTCTTGAATCTGTGCAGGGTACAATGAAATCTCAAGACTATCAAGGTATTCTAGAGAGAAATGTGCTGCCCAGTGTCAGACAGCTTGGTCTCAGTCGCAGGTCATGGGTCTTGCAACAGGATAATGACCCAAAAGACACAGCTAAAAACAGCCAAGAATGGCTAAGAGCGAAACATTGGACTATTCTAAAGTGGCCTTCTATGAGCCCTGATCTAAATGCTATTGAATATCTGTGGAAGGAGCTGAAACATGCCGTTTGGAGAAGGCACCCTTCAAACCTGAGACAACTGGAGCAGTTTGCTCATGAGGAGTGGGCCAAAATACCTGCTGAGAGGTGCAGAAGTCTCGTTGACAGTTACAGAAATCGTTTGATTGCAGTGATTGCCTCAAAAGGTTGTGCAACAAATTATTAAGTTAAGGGTACCATCATTTTTGTCCAGGCCTGTTTCATGAGTTTGTTTTTTAAAATAATCCTGTTGAACCACAATTCAAAAGCATTGTCTGATTTTCATTGGTTAATTTTCATAGAATTTTTATTTATTACCACTTATGTCAGATTCAAGTTATTTCTGTGACCATTGTGGGTTTTTCTTTCATTAACAGAGGGGTACCAACAATTTCGTCCACGTCTGTACTTTATTGTTCCCAAACTGGAAAATTACAGTGTAACAGCAGTAAGACAACCAAACAACAGAAACACACAGCATAACAGACAAAGGGATTACCCATGGAAAATAAAACTGCTAAAAACTTTTAAACATCATAGATGAATAGATGGTGACCAGTATAGGTACATGAATCATACCTGCTGTACAATGCAGGTGCAGAGTGAAATGTGAGGCACCTATTAGACCAGGATGGATGGATGGTGTCCAGTCATGTGCCATGGAGGGCCAAGACCCTGCAGGCTTTACCTCCAACCAGTGTCTTCGACAGCAGATTCCACTGAATTTCTTCCCACTGATTGCTGATAAGTGAAAACACCTGCTGAAGAGACCAGGTAGAAGAGAAAACCTGCAGGGTCTTGGCCCTCCATAGCACATGATTGGATACCCCTAAATTAGACTGTAAGGTGCAGTATGGTAACACCTTACTGTCCCATAGTGGGACAGAGCGGACGTCATTGTATCGCCCAGCCCTAATTTGGATCATCGTTGATTGTATTAGATTGCAATCACCTATCTATAAATTCAAGGGATCGCTGTCTGTTTGTGTGTTCCTCAGATATCTCTCAAACCGTTTGTCACACTGACCTAAGACTTTAAACGTGCTTTGCTGAAGCTACGAGGGTGTGCATCCCCGAATATAGAGTCACTCAGTCAAAATATGTATTTTTTATCAGTAAAAGTTTAGCCACCGCTGTGTGACCGCTCTATGTTTTCACCCCCCTGGCTTCAAGAAGTGTGGGCGGGGTGACTCCGTGTTCATTGGACAATACGTGGCATCACGACCTGTCAGTCACCACAGTGTTCCCTGAACAAAACAAGGAAGTGGAAAATGACAAATTTGGGTAGAAAAATACAATACTGAAGATTTAATGCTTAAAAAAATTATACTATAAAGTTGCCGTGATTCCATAGATCTAAAGGATAATTCGGCATATGTGGAGAACATAAGGTGCGCGAGGACACTGGGCGGAGTGTCAGTGGGACCGAGGTCTGACAAAGAATACCGGTGTATCAACACAGAACATGCCGTGAGAAGCAGCAGCCTAACCAGGCGGACCACGGTCCTTCGCGGGGAGGCAGTAGACGGGAGTACCTGCTTCTGCTTCACCTGTGCGCGCAGGACTGCGACTCCCCACTCCCACACGAGTATCTAAAAATTAAAAACTTAATACCGCCATGACTGTGGATCGGAATGGCCGGAATAACTTAACGACCAAACGCAGGACACAAAAATGCCCAAATAATGAAATAAATCACTTTTTAGTTAAATATTTACTGACAAATGGGCAACACTGATGCAACGGTTGCAGTAAAATGGGTCCTTCTGCTGTGAATAATAATAGATAGATGTACTTTATTGATGTTGAGTGTTTTGTACTTAATTCCGTTGAATACAGTTTTAAAAAAACTTTTAATAACAAAATATTCCTAAAATATAAAATGATGCACTACAATGGGTCTCAAATATTTGTAAACGTGTCCTGTCATAGCACTGCACGGGTTTATTGATGATACACAGAGGAAATTCAATATTACACTGAACTCCATCACTGAACAGTGATATAAACTAAAATAATTATAATGATGACTGAACAGCTTCCATTTCCCAAAGTGCAAGATACACTATTATGAATATACTGTAAGTGATAAAGGATCAGACAAATAAGTGATCTGACAAACAAATAAACAAGGAATCTGAAACAGTTGCTAATATTGAATGTCCCATTCATTTTCAGTAATTAGGTATTTTGTAATTAATATTCACACAGTCAAATAAATCTGAATGCCAATTACTCCCTTTTATATTTGTGATGATTTCCTACATATAGGCGACACCTCTTTGTATTCCACTTTCAAACACAGCCTACATTTGGGCCTGGAAAGCCTCATTGGAATACCTGTTTCAGACAGGAATACTTGCATTCTACGGGCATGCACTAGTAACTTTAAATTTAAAAAAGTAGAAAGAAATAAACAATTTAGTGAGGCCTTCTACAGAATTGATGAAAGCAAACAATATTCTCCATGGTTGCTAAGTACTGCTCCTAGGACGCCCTGATTGTTGGAATCTCTTTCTAAAGGTGTGTTCAGACCAATTCGCACAGTGTGATTACATGTTAACCCAATGTAAACATGGAAATAGATATGAATTCGCCATCTGAGCAAGTTGCAGATGAGCGGAGTTGCCTTTACAGTGCATCCGGAAAGTATTCACAGTGCTTCACTTTTTCCACATTTTGTTATGTTACAGCCTTGTTCCAAAATGGATTAAATTAATTTTTTCCTCAACATTCTACACACAATACCCCACAATGACAACATGAAAAGTTTTTTTTTTTTTTTTAGATTTTTGCAAATTTATTAAAAATAAAAAACTAAGAAATCACATGTACATAAGTATTAACAGCCTTTGCCATGAAGGTCAAAATTGAGCTCAGGTGCATCCTGTTTCCACTGATCATCCTTGAGATGTTTCTACAGCTTAACTGGAGTCCACCTGTGGTAAATTCAGCTGTTTGGACATGATTTGGAAAGGCACACACCTGTTTATATAAGGTCCCATAGTTGACAGTGCATGTCAGAGCACAAACCAAGCATGAAGTCAAAGGAATTGTCTGTAGACCTCTGAGACTGGATTGTCTCAAGACACAAATCTGGGGAAGGGTACAGAAAAATCTCTGCTGTTTTCAAGGTCCCAATGAGCACAATGGCCTCCATCATGCATAAATGGAAGAAGTTTGGAACCACCAGGACTCTTCCTAGAGCTGGCCAGCTGTCTAAACTGACCGATCAGGGGAGAACAGCCTTTGTCAGGGAGGTGACCAAGTGACCCAATGGTCACTCTGTCAGAGCTCCAGCATTCCTCTGTGGAGAGAAGAGAACCTTCCAGAAGGACAACCATCTCTGCAGCAATCCACCAATCAGGCCTGTATGGTAGAGTGGCCAGACGGAAGCCACTCCTTAGTAAAAGGCACATGGCAGTCTGCCTGGAGTTTGCCAAAAGGCGCCTGAAGGACTCTCAGACCATGAGAAACAAAATTCTCTGGTCTGATGAGACAAAGATTGAACTTTTTGGCGTGAATGCCAGGCGTCATATTTGGAGGAAACCAGGCACCGCTCATCACCAGGTGAATACCGTCCCTACAGTGAAGCATGATGGTGGCAGCATCATGCTGTGGGGATGTTTTTCATCGACAGGAACTGGGAGACTAGTCAGGATAGAGGGAAAGATGAATGCAGCAATGTACAGAGACATTCTGGATGAAAACCTGATCCAGATCGCTCTTGACCTCAGACTGGGGCAATGGTTCATCTTTCAACAGGACAACGACACAGCCACGATATCAAAGGAGCTGGCTTCAGGACAACTCTGTGAATGTCCTTGAGTGGCCCATCCAGAACCCAGACTTGAATCCAATTGAACATCACTGGAGAGATCTGAAAATGGCTGTGCATCGATGCTTCCCATCCAACTTGATGGAGCTTGAGAGGTGCTGCAAAGAGGAATAGGTGGAACTGCCCAAAGATAGGTGTGCCAAGCTTGTGGCATCATATTCAAAAAGACTTGAGGCTGTAATTGCTGCCAAAGGTGGATCAACAAAGTATTGAGCAAAGGCTATGAATACTTATGTAGATGTGATTTCTTAGTTTTTTATTTTTAATAAATTTGTAAAAATCTAAAAAAAAACCAATTTTTTTTCACGTTGTCATTATGGGGTATTGTGTGTAGAATTTTGAGGAAAAAATGAATTTAATCCATTTTGGAACAAGGCTGTAACATAACAAAATGTGGAAAAAGTGAAGCACTGTGAATACTTTCAGGATGCACTGTATAACTTCTGCAGCTGTGTTCTGCCTGCTGTGAAAATAGCTACAGTGAAGCATGATGGTGGCAGCATCATGCTGTGGGGATGTTTTTCAGCGACAGGAACTGGGAGACTAGTCAGGATAGAGGGAAAGATGAATGCAGCCATGTGCAGAGACATTCTGGATGAAAACCTGCTCCAGATCACTCTTGACCTCAGACTGGGGCGATGGTTCATCTTTCAACAGGACAACGACACAGCCACGATATCAAAGGAGTGGCTTCAGGATAACTCTGTGAATGTCCTAGAGTGGCCCAGCTAGAACCCAGACTTGAATCCAATTGAACATCACTGGAGAGATCTGAAAATGGCTGTGCATCAACGCTTCCCATCCAACTTGATGGAGCTTGAGAGGTGCTGCAAAGAGGAATGGGTGGAACTGCCCAAAGATAGGTGTGCCAAGCTTGTGGCATCATATTCAAAAAGACTTGAGGCTGTAATTGCTGCCAAAGGTGCATCAACAAAGTATTGAACAAAGGCTATGAATACTTATGTAGATGTGATTTCTTAGTTTTTTATTTTTAATAAATTTGCAAAAATCTAAAAAAAACAAAACCTTTTTTCATGTTGTCATTATGGGGTATTGTGTGTAGAATTTTGAGGAAAAAATGAATTTAATCCATTTTGGAATAAGGCTGTAACATAACAAAATGTGGAAAAACTGAAGCGCTGCGAATACTTTCCTGATGCACTGTATAACTTCTGCAGCTGTGTTCTGCCTGCTGTGAAAATCCCCTAAACACTATCATGTTTAGGTTTAGGTTTAGGTTTACATTACGCGACGGGGCTCTCACCTGGAAAAATTGTCCCTGCTTCCAAAACTTCACCTGGCTGACGTTTGTTTGCACTGTTAATCTGCTAACCCTCGTTAGCACATCCGTGGCAGAAGTCCATGAGTGGCAACTCCAGTATTACGATTCAGCTGCAGTTCCTGGTCCATCTGTCTGAAGGTGAATGGCAGTCTCATTTTCAAGCTAGTTTACTCTCCAGTGTTGACATTATAACTCTGATGATGGCAGAATCTCAAGGCTGATTACTAGACTAGCTAGCATTACCAAATCTGATGCGTGAATGCCCAAATTTGCATTTTTTTCTGCATGTTTACATTAACTTTACATGTATTTGTGTTGTTTTTTCACGTTTGGTCTGAACACACCTTAAGATTGCAGGATCTTTACCTTTCAATTTAAACATAACTATAAACAACGACAGCTGATTTCCTTGACTGAATTATTAATTATTATTAAATTATTTAAAATTATTATTCAAATTTAAGATTATTAAAAATTCTACCAAACACCATGTTTACCCTCTTTTTTAATACCAAAAGAAGTAGAATTTGCTGATATTTTACAAAAATAAAGTAACAATGCAAAGAAATCCCTGTTGACATTCAGTCCATACAGCAGAACGAAATTATGTTTCGCCTATCTACAATGTTAATCATATGTAGAATCAGAGTGGTCGCTGCCATGCAAGGCACCGCCACAAACAACTTTTCCTTCCCCCATTCTATTATGCTGAGCACCAAGCCAGAAGACGGGAAGTACCATTTTTATATGGTCTGCTGGGATTTGAACCCACAACCTCCTGGTTGTGGGACGGATGCTCTAGTTGGCCAGGCTTGTGCTTCTCCTTCTCCTTTTCATTCAACAATGTGCTCTTCTTTGTTTAGGAGCGTGAATGTCGTTGTATTTAGTATAATAGATACAGTGCTGTGAAAAAGTATTTGCCCTGTCCTGAGTTCTTATATTTTTTTACATACTGTATTTGTCACACTTAAATATTTCAGATCTTCAAACAAATTTTAATATTAGACAAAGATAACTTGAGTAAATACAAAAAAAAATAAAATTAAATGATAATTCAGTGTATTTAGGGAAAAAAAGCTATCCAATCCTACCTAGCCCTTTGTGGAAAAAGTAATTGCCCCCCAAACCTGATAACTGGTTGTGCCACCCTTGGAGGCAACAGCTGCACTCAAGCGTTTGCGATAACTGACAATGAGTCTCTTACATCACTGTTGAGGAATTTTGGCCCACTCTTCTTTACAGAATTGTTTCACTTTAGCCACATTGGAAGGCCTATGACTGAGGTCATGAACTGATGGCTGGAGATTCTCCTTCAGGATTTTCTGGCTGAGAGCAGACTTTATGGTTCAATCAATTACGGAAAATCATCCAGGTCATGAAGCAGCAAAGCAGCCCCAGACCATCACACTACCACCACTATGTTTGATTTTTGGTGTAATGTTCTTTTTATGAAATGCTGTATTAGTTTTATGGCAGATGTAACGGGACACACACATTCCAAAAAGTTCAACTTTGGTCTCATCAGTCCACAGAATATTTTCCAAAAAGTCTTGGGGATCATCAAGATGTTGTTTTTGGCAAATGTGAGACAAGCCTTTGTGTTCTTTTTGGTCAGCAGTGGTCTTCTCTTTGGAATTCACCCATGATGCCGTTTTTGCCCAGTCTCTTTCTTTTTGTTGAATCATAGAAAAGAATAGAATAGAATTGGCTTTATTGTCATTTTACGGTTGTACAGCACAATGAAAATGTGGGTGCTCCACCAGGCTACTGCGCAATAAAGTAAGTGAGAAGAATTTGAAATAAAACAGTTACAGAACACACAATTTACCATATGACTGAGGTTAAGGTAAAAGTAAAAATAACAAGTAGCCCATTGGTATATAAACAGGTACGGTAGTGGCTTCGTGGGTGGAACTATGTACATAGTAGTGCAGAGTGCAGAACACATAACTGAGTAAAATGGCCCAAGGATTATGGAAAATATGGGTCAAATTACATGAAGGTGAGGAGTGCAAAGACAGGTGAGTTATAGTGATAATTAAAAGGTCCTCAGTTCTGTGCATGTGAGCGTTCAGAGGGAGGGGGGTTGGGGCCTCTGACTGCTTACTGTTCGGATGGCCCAGGGGAAGAAACTGTTTGTCAGTCTGGAGGTGTGGGACCAGATCAATCTGAACTGTCGTCCAGAGGGAAGTAGATCAAACAGGTGGTGGGTGGGATGTGAGGGGTCTCCTGTGATGGCCTTAATCCTTCTGAGACAGGAAGCTCTGGAGATGTCTTCCACGGAGGGCAGAGGGCTGCCGATAATTTTTTGGCGGTGTTGATGATCCTCTGCACAGTCTTCCTGTTCTCGGCCATGGAGCCGGCGTACCACACACCCAGACAGCAGGTGAGCACGGTCTCCATGGACCAGCGTCTAAACTGAGGCAAGTGAGGCCTGCAGTTCTTTAGATGTTCTTCTGGGTTTTTGTTTCTCATCTGCTCTTGAATTTCTTTAAGCTGGGTTCACACTATAGCGTTTGGACTGACTTTTGCAGACGTTTTGAAAAATCAGAAAAATTAGTTGAAATTAGTTGAAATGCTGTTGAAATTAGGTTTGTGAGCAGGTTTTCTTTTAATCCAGTGCACACCAACTTCTACGAACTTTTACAAACTTTTATGAACTTTTGCTAGCATTTGCCAGCATTGCATTCAGTGTTGGCAAACTTTTGCCAACTTAGGCTACTGTACAGTATGTGTAGCTGTTGCCAACTTAGATTAACTTAAAGGGGACCTGTGGTGGTCGTCTAAACGCATTCAACTTGAAAACATTAGGCAAAGTATTCGTTATTTGGTTAAATAATTATTGCCAGCCATATACCACCAGAGAAATATGCAAATATGACCGCAGGCATGGCCAGCCAATGAAAACTATGCGCGCAGCCATGACACATGCGGATGTGACCTCACTACGTTGGTACTGAAAAGTCAATACTCCGCCTGTATGAGCGACTAGGGTGCTTTTGTGAGTGTTTTTATTCTATTATGGCTGAACTGTCGGACTCTGAGGAAGAATTCGTCCAACATGGCTACAGGTTTGAGCCAGAAAGGTCTTCTGAGGGTGAAAGTGACAAAGTGGTCCTCACACACAACGCAATTTCGTCTGAAAGGAAATGTCTGTGCCCTGTTCCGAGATTGCGCAACCACTTTTCCGCTACGATCATCCGACAAGGTGAGCTGGGTTTGGGTATGCAAAAGAAGTGTTTATCTTTGTTTTTTTCGCTTATTATTGAGACATCCAAAGGCTTTACATTCCGCCATGTTGCGATATCCATATCGCATTGTATGTTTTTGTTGTTACAAGAGTGCCGAGTGTCTGCTGCTCTGTATATAGTTTTAGCGGTGAGGGAAGAGCCCAGCGCCGAATCATCGGCGCTGGGCCTTTTTTTCACTTCCGCCCTCCAAAGAGAGCAGACGCCTTTTCTCTTCTCTCTTGCTCCCGACTCATTTCCTCCTCCCCAAACTAACTGGATCCCAGCTTGCTGTCGTCTGTCTGCGTCTTTACTGCTGATTATCGAAAGAAATTATGGAATTAATAAGCTGGGCTTTGAACGCAATTGACACTATCTTTTCAACGAGGAAAAGTGCCCCGGGGGAGGTTGTTTGCCCCGCAGGAACGGCTGCTGCGGGCTATTTACGAGAGACAAGTAATTGGAAACTCTTGTGCCTGACTAATCTTTTTATCGAAGATGTAGAAGATTTGTACGTCTTCGTAGTAATTGTGATTGGGATCGTTCTGATTGGATCTGGGATTGTCCTGGTGTACCGCAAATTGTTGAAGATGGATACAACCTATCAAAATGCTGGCCAGGCGAGGTGCATCCATCAAATTGAAAAAATGGAGAGGACCCTGATAGCGACAAATGGAGAACTGTCTCGGAAGGTGCATTACATCATGATTACGCTTAGGTCTATCCACGATGGACTCAACACCCAGCAATGAAGGATTAAGTACTGAATCTGTAAGAGAATATAAAGTTCCCACTCTGTGATCAGTACTATTCGACTTAATCTCTCCCTCACAAAAATCCTCCTGATCATCTGCAGTCTTTGTTTTTTCAAAACACTGAGCTCATGGCCTTCGGACAGGCAGCTGCATAGACAATTGCCAAGGACAATTGCCAGTAGCCAGACAAAACATCTCCTGCCAAAGAGTCCTTGTTGTTCTTAACTGATACAACACTTACTTTCAACATTACATTCATACTGATCCACAAACTGATGATAAAGATGACTCACTCACTGCTCTCTTTGTGTCCTGTGAACTTTTTTGGTCTGCTGATTGTGCATTGAGGGCTTTTTTTTTCTTCTTTGTAATCATAATATTGATCATATATGACCACTATTCTGAAATCAATGATTTTTTTTGCTCCTTCCTATTGTATTATTTCCTATGCTACCTGTACCCTCCTGTTGGCAGGCGCATTTCAGATGCAGCCGTGTCACCGGAAATGCAGGTTCATTTTCTGTGTCAAGTCAAATCCCTCATATGTTATCAGTGATCTGTTATCAGTATCTGTTAATGTACTTGGCAATAAATCTTTTCTGAGTCTGAGTCCTTACGACCTCAGATCAGACGAGACGACCCACTGAATTTAAGCATTTATTAATTTATTTTCTACTCGTTTTAGTTCTGCATTTTATATGAACCCTGAGTTTGAAATAAACGTTTGATTTGAATTTGAATATCCCGAAAACCACTGCTCATCCGGGCACTCCAGGCTCAGACAATATTGATCCAGATCGCGGTATCCACGACACTACGTCACAGGCAGCGTCCTGGCAGGCCATGTAGCTGCTAGTATGGCTGCGCCCATGTTTTGCTGACATAGATGAACCAGCACATCAGCAATGGATTTATATCACATTGCTTTGAACTTGAACTTGAACTTAAATTTGAACTAGAACGTGAGACAGGGGCTCAATATAATATCTTTTTTTTCACGACCACCACAGGTACGCTTTAAAGGTCTGGTGACACGATTTTGACATTTTTTTAGGATGTTGTGTAAACCCAAAAGTCATTGTCGATGATCAATATAATATTTACAACCGCGCCTGCATAAACTAGTTATCATCAAAAAACTGCAGCCGCTGACTGGACTGTGGTGCTGCCCACCAAATTAAGGGCGGCACCCCCATGGCGTAAGCGGGAGAACAGACACCGGTGTTGTTGACTGGAATGACAGCAGCTTTGTAGCTCACAGTTTCTCTGGTTTCTTCTTTTAATTTTACGGCTGTTGTCATGGCCGCCAATCACGGCACCTGTGCACGCACCTGCCTGTCATCTCCTGCGGCCTATTTATTCCACCAGGACCAGTGCTGGGCGCGGAGTCGTCTGATTCTCTATGCTGAATCCGGTTACGCCTGCCTCCGTGCTTCTCAGCACTCTACTCTCCAGCCTTCGGCTTCCTAGCCCAGCTGAACCTCGTCCGGGCCGGTTCCACCCGGACCACCTACCAAGTAAGCCTACTTGCTTTTCATCTTGTCCGATTCCCCTGCGCACAGGCGGAGATCCGTGACGGCGGTCCTCCATCTCCCTCCAGGTGGCGGACTCATCCTCTCACCTCCAGCTAACCAGCCCAGCAGACACTGTCTCCCTGGCTGCAGCTTCCTGAGCTTCTCCAACATTTCTTGACAGTAAGCGCTGTAATATCTATTGTGCTGCAAAGGTTGAACTGTAAACTAACGGCCTTGTCTCATTACAGAGTTGCCAGGTTGTACGGTGCTCTGCTGGCCCCAGCTGGAGATTACGGATCGCACTACACGACATTAAACCATATACCCTGCACTCACGCACCCACTCACTCACGTTTACAATAAAAGTATGTTAATTGTATTTACCCTGAGTCATGTCTGTTCTGTGGGTCACCTGAACCATGTCAGTACGAATCTGCCAAAGTGACCTGGCAGACAGCGCGCTCGCACGCTGAGTTAACCATCTAGAGTCTCAGGTAGACCAATTAGCGTATCAGCAGCAGGTGATGCTAACTCAGCTAACCCGCATCACCGACAGGTTAGATCAATCGGTTAGCCCACGGGGTTTTCCCACAGCTCCAACTAGCTCCTCTGCTCCTGCTAGCTCTACTGCTAGTTCCACCACTAACTCCACATCTAGCCCTTCCTCTCCGGGCCCCGCTTGTCGGCTCACCCCCGTCCCTACTCCTGCTCGCTTTAGAGGTGTTTTGGGGAGGCCAGGGGGTTCCTCATGCAGTGCGATATAGTTTTCCAACGGGTACCCGCGGGCAAGTTATTCATCCCTGCAGCGGTCCGAGGGGAGGTCATCCAATGGGGGCATACCTCCAAGTTCGCTTGCCACTCAGGAAGGGCATGCACTGTGGTGCTCCTACAGAGGTCGTTTTGGTGGCCATCCCTCCAGAAGGACATGGGGGAGTACATCCGCACCTGCCGTGAGTGCGCAACGGGGAAGACGTCCTCTTCACCGCCGGCCGGGCTGCTTCATCCCCTCCCCGTCCCAGGCAGGCCATGGTCCCATGTGGCACTAGACTTCGTCACAGGTCTCCCCACGTCCAACAATTTCACCACCATCCTCACGCTGGTGGACAGGTTTTCGAAAGCCGCCCACTTCATTCCTCTGCGTGGGTTACCTTCAGCCAAGGAGACGGCTGATCTGCTGGTCCAACATGTTATTCGACTGCACGGCATCCCGCAGGACATCGTTTCGGACCGAGGGCCCCAGTTCATCTCCAGGGTCTGGAAGGCATTCTGCGCCGCTTTGGGGGCTACAGCAAGTTTCTCCTCTGGTTACCACCGTCAATCCAATTGGCAATGTGAATGAGCCAACCAGGAGGTGGAAGCAGCGTTGCGGTGCGTCGCTGCCGCCAACCTGCCATCATGGAGCACACACCTCCCCTGGATCGAATACGCCCATAACACGGCGGTGTCCACGGCCACCGGCATGTCCCCCTTCGAGGCCTCGTTGGGTTACAACCCCCTGCTGTTTCCAGAAGAAGAGGGGGACATCGCCGTTCCATCGGTTCGTGCCCACCTGAGGCGTTGTCAACGGATCTGGAGGACGGCCAGAGCGGCATTACGACAGATGGCGGAACGCAACACCACGGCAGCCAACCGACGCAGGGTGCCGGGTCCGGTTTACCAGGTGGGTCAGCAGGTATGGCTTTCTACCAAGCACATCAACCTGAAGGCTGAGCAGAAAAAGACTGCCCAACGGTTTATTGGTCCATTTCCCATATGCCGGATCATTAACCCGGTGTCTGTGCGTCTAACTCTCCCCCCCTCCCTCCGCATCTGTCCAACCTTTCATGTCTCTCAGGTGAAGCCCGTCTCCTCCAGCCCGTTGTGTCCCCCTCCCAGGTCTCCACTTCCACCGAGGGTGATCGACGGCGACCTGGCGTGGTCCATCTCTTCCATCTTGGACATCCGCCGCCGGGGGCGTGGCCTGCAGTACCTGGTGGACTGGGAGGGCTACGGGCCAAAGTGGAGGTCCTTGGTGCATCCTTCCTTCGTGCTCGACAAGCAGCTCATCAGGGACTTCCATTGGACGCACCCAGGTAGGTTGGAATGCCTGCCGAGAGGCGTGCCGTAGGGGGGGAGTACTGTCATGGCCGCCAATCACGGCACCTTTGCACACACCTGCCTGTCATCTCCTGCGGCCTATTTATTCCACCAGGACCAGTGCTGGGCGTGGAGTCATCTGATTCTTTATGCTGAATCCAGTTACGCCTGCCTCCGTGCTTCCCAGCACTCTACTCTCCAGCCTTCGGCTTCCTAGCCCAGCCGAACCTCATCCGGGCCGGTTCCACTTGGACCACCTACCAAGTAAGCCTACTCGCTTCTCATCTTGTCTGATTCCCCTGTGCACAGGTGGAGATCCACGGCGGCGGTCCTCCATCTCCCTCCAGGTGGCGGACTCATCCTCTCACCTCCAGCTAACCAGCCCAGCAGACACTGTCTCCCTGGCTGCAGCTTCGGCGCTACCTGAGCTTCTCCAACATCTCTTGACAGTAAGTGCTGTAATATCTATCGTGCTGCATAGGTTGAACTGTAAACTAATGGCCCTTGTCTCATTACAGGGTTGCCAGGTTGTACGGTGCTCTGCCGGCCCCAGCTGGAGATTACGGATCGCACTACACGACATTACACCATATACCCTGCACTCACGCACCCACTCACTCACGTTTATTACGTTAAAGTACGTTAATTGTATTTACCCTGAGTCGTGTCTGTTCTGTGGGTCACCTGAACCATGTCAGCTGTGCCTTCGCGTTGTGTCGCAGGCTTAGATAAAAAGCAGGCTGTGAAAGACCACATCACATGCTTCAGCTCCAACTGTCATAAGCTTCCTCGCGCGCTCCTCGTGCGCTTTCACACAGGGGGAGCGCACAAGGAGGGGAATGATTAATGGATTTACGCACAGATTTGACCTACTTTCTGTGATCGCATGCTGACTCTCGCCGGTCTGGCCACGTCCCCTCTCTCATTATCACCAGCTGATTCCCTTTCTGCTGATCATCTTTCCTGGTCCTCTTCCAGGTGCTTCTCATCACACCATCACCAGCACTGCGTGTACTTCGCTGCCGTTTGCCAGTCATGCACTGCTGGTCCATAGTATTGTCATCTGTGCTGTTTGTCTGCCAGTATTTTCAGCACTCTCACGACGTATTAATCACTCCATGTTCGTCGTGGTTCTCGTGTGTCCTTGAAGCAATGTTGGCTCTGGGGCGCACCTGTGGCTGACATGTCTCCTCTCATTCGTTCTCTGGGCGATGCCAGCCCCCAAACACCATCAGTAAGTTTGTTTGTGTTTTTTGTATGTCTTCACGTTTTAGAGAATTGTCTGTCTTTCTGTATTAAATGTGCTGTGGTAAACCCTGCACGTAAATCCTCATTATTTCATCCTCCCTCTCTGTGCCCTGCGTAAGAGCGCACAGAGGGTCATGATGAATGGATTTACGTGCAGAATTCACCACAGCACATGAATTGAACATAAGAATGATGACAACAGTTCCCAAAAAGGTGAGAACTTACAAAAATAAACAGAAACACTTACAGTTGGCATTCAGGGCTGACATCGCCCAGCGAACACGGAGCGGAGACGTGTTAACCACGGTTGTGCCCCAGGGCCGACATTGCTTCAAGGGGCACAACAGAACCACGGCTGTGTGGAGTGGCTAACATGTCGTGATAGTGTTGGCAACATTGGCTGGCTGACAACACGGCAGATGATGCACACAAACCATGAACAGCTGACTGTTAAAGTGAGAGGGCACGTGTGTTCGGACTGGCGAATCTTGAACAGTGCCCACCTGAAAGTGGCTCAAAACGCATATAGACCACATATACAAAACAAAAACAACAAGAACTCAAAATATAATCCATAATAAACCCGATGCCTGAGCCACAGAGAATACACTGCTATGATTTTATTGAAAAATCGGGTTTAAATATATTGTATTTATGAACAAATAATTTGTTGCAATATCTGTAACAAAAGAATAACACTGGTGTTCCCCTGCCATGTGTTTGTTGCTGCTGCTGCAGCGACCAGGTGTGCCTCTCCACTGTCACTCTCTGAGTGTGACTCGCTTGGCACGATGCCCGCTTCGCACGGCTCAAACCTATACGGTCTGATGCCCCCAGATTCTTCATTGTCATCACATTCTTTTGAACTATAATCGTCTGAAGATTATCGTCTGAAGATTGGACAACACAAACCAATTCCAGACTACATGTGCTGGAACCATCGTCGATGTTTTCAACCGCTTCCATCCTGTGTGTACAATAGGCAGCCAAGCGCTGTGTTCTCCCAATGACGTGACAACATGGCCGCGGGGTTTTCCAGCCACTGACGCAATTGGTGACGTGGTGCTCATGAAAACGTTGGATATTCGTGTGAAAAAAAGCCCGTTTGACTTAGAACTGCACAGACCAACCTATTTCGTCATATTTTGTGTTGAAAAATTAGAGGAAGTCAAAAACGTATCATCAGCATTTTAAGCATACGAATACTCAGCGCAGGTCAGCTGACATCAGCGTCAGGAGAAACTCATATAGTGATCAGCATTTGTGGAGGCTTCCTGCCATTCTGGACCTGCTTTTTTGGGTGGATTCACACTACAACGTTTGGACAAACTTTTACTGACATTTTGGCAAACTTCTGGCTTTGCTGGCAAAAGCTGATAAAAGTTAATGATAGTTGGTGTTTGTTGACAAAGGCTGGTGAAAGTTGTATGCCTTGAAAATTTTCAGCATGCTGAAATGTGAAAGTTGTGCTCAGTTTGTAGTAGTTCCTGAGTGCTGGGCTAAGTTATGCAGAGTTCACCTAAGTTGGCCTCAATTAAGCTCTGTTGGCAAACGTTGACTGAAATGCTGGTGGAAGCAGATGTTTTTAGACTGAAACTCACTTCAGACATGCACGGACCAAAGAGAAATGGAGAGAAGAGGGAATTAAAAAAAAAGAAAAAGACTTCCGGTCTGGACGCCATGGTGATAGCAACCTAACGCTGAAACTCCCAGACCCAATCCAAGGAAAACATCCTCAAAATCAGGCCTAACAGATTTTTGGAAGATTAAAAATCAAAAGACAATAACACTATGCCTAACCACAAGCAGAAGAAACTGACATTCCCCAGGTCAGGACGCGCAGCGGCCGCAGAATCTGAACCGGAGGACCTCCGTTCAGAAGACGAGGACCTGGGCCTAGCTAACAAAAGGGTTAGCTTGAAATCGCTATTTGACGAATTACGACGATTTCGGGCCGAATTTCTTGAATTCAGAGAGGATCTAAAAAGGGCGAACAGCAGAATGGACCAGGCCGAAAACCGAATCTTGGAAGCTGAAGAAAGAGTAAAAGTGCTTGAAGATTCTGTGCTGGATTTAAGATAAGATAAGATAAGATAAGCCTTTATTAGTCCCACAATGGGGAAATTCCAGGATTGCAACAGCACAGGGATAGCAACACTCAGAGCAACAATCAGAAGGCAAGAAAAAACAACATCTAGTAAACATATGTCCATATTACTATAGATGTATATATATAGACACACAGTGCAGAGCATTATGGTTGGTTGGTGAATGTGCAGCAGAAAGTCTAAGCTCTCTCTCCGCGGATGCGGCGGGCCAGCTGGAAGTCTTTGGGCATGATGGTGAAAACAGTCAAGGCTGGAGGCTAAGCTAACCAACCAAGAAGGAAGACAGAGATGAGATAACATCAGAATTCATGGTCTGAAAGAAGGAGCTGAAGATAGTTTCAACACAGTGGCGGAATGCGTGGAATCCTTATTGAGAGAGAAGTTGGATATTCCACAAACCACCGATTTGAAGATAGAAAAAGCCCATCGTACATTAGCCGCAAAGCCAGCCCCGGAAGCGCCCCCACGTTCTGTGGTGGTGAGATTCGCCAATTTCAAAATAAAACAAGAGGTTGTAAGACGGGCTTGGCAGAAAAAAGGATTTATGCATCATGAGAGAAAAGTCTTCGTGGAGCACGATTACGCCCCTGAGGTTCTTAAAAAGCGACGGGAATATAATGACGCCAAAAAGGTTCTACGGGAACAGAATCTACGCTTTCAGACGCCATTTCCGGCGAAGCTAAGGGTCTTTTACGGGGAAGAGTCATGTCTCTATAATACAGTGGAAGAAGCAACAATTGACATGGCAAGGAGAGGGCTCCCGGTAACGGTGTTTAAACCCGCAGCGGATCTGAGCGAGAAAATCAGAGCTCAAACGTGGTCCACTCAGAGACCTTCAAAAACCACGGGCCAGCAGTGGGAAATCCAGCCCCAGAGCTACAAAGATAAGCTTTCCAGTTCCAGGAAGGAATAGCGACCTTTTTGTTTTTTGTTTTTTTCTTTTCAGTCACTCTGCACCTCCACCCCCCCTCCTACAAGGTAACAAACATTAAAGGAGATGCAGAATCAGCATGTGGTAAAACCTTTCATGGAGCAGTTATAGCATTAGAAACAAATGTCTTTGTGGTCTATATTAACCATATATTCCATAACCTACATATGTTAGAGCATGTGGAAATGTTTGGGATTGCATATGTAAGGAACTTCACACCTCTGAAAGGACAAAGGAATCTCACCCGCCGAGTGAAGAACAAAGACGTTCCCGGACGCGGCGGGGGAGACCGGACGAGCCACCCTCACCCCCCAAGGCGAGGAGAGGAATTACCATCACCTCCCAAGATGAGGAGAGGAAATACCAAGACAATGGGGGGATTATGATAATGAGGGATGTCAGCCTTTGTTATGCATGTCTTTTGTTGTGTGCATGTATATAATCAGTGAGTTGGCGAAATTCTGTCTCTTTTCCCTTCTGCCGCTCTCTGCACCAGATGAGACTTGATAGAAGAGCTGTACATTAAAACTTCGCTTATAAACCAAATCGCCTCTTCATTGCCCAGCTCCTCTACACTGGTGACCTTGACGCAAGTATGGACCGGAGGCGTTCTTCCACAAGCGACTCATCCGTGGCGACTCAGGCAGACGCCAGCAGCCACGCAGACGAGGGAGCAGACGGACAGCTGTTTCCCCCGGCAGAAGAGGTTGAGAGGGCTCAACCGAGCACCAGCACCGCCGTGAGAGCCGAGGCAAGGCACTCTCACCCGGCGGGCACAGCAGTGATGGTGTGCACGAACGCCGTCGCTGTCAAGCTGCCAGATTTCTGGCAAGAGGACCCCGCCTCTTGGTTTCAGCAGGCTGAAGCCCAATTTATACTGGCGGGCATCACGGCCGACGATACTAAGTTTTATCATATCGTCTCCAAACTCGACTCCGCCACTTCGAAGTGTGTGCGGAGCATGATCCGGCGACCACCGGCCCGGGACAAGTACGAGACGCTCAAAGCGACCATCGTGGCGAACTACGTCCCATCAGCGGAAGAAAGAGCCGAGAAGATCCTGGCGGTCTACGGCCACAGAGGGGGCAATCCGAAGGCCCTCATGGAGGATTTGCTGCAGCTCAAGGAAGAGGACAATGACAACTTCCTCTTCCAGTTTATTTTCCTCAGCACGCTGCCGCCACACATGAGGGGGACACTCGCCAGCATGAAGTGCAACAACCACCAAGACTTCCGCACACTGGCCAGCGAAGCTCACTGGCTCGTCAACGCTTGCAAGGAGCTGACACCCACAGCAGCATCCGCAGACCTCAAAGCTGACGCCCCGAGCCACGGGGAGCCACAACCCACGGAGCAGACCCAGGCCACGGTGACAGCGACGTGGCCAAAACGTAACAGACAGAGCGACGTCTGTTATTATCACCACCGCTTCGCCGAGAAGGCCCACAAATGCGTTCCCCCCTGCAAATTTACGATGTCGGGAAAACGCCAAAGCCGAGAGCCGTAAACAGCAGCGGTTCTCGGCGAGAAAAATAAGCTGTTGTACGTGACGGATGGACACACAGGCAAGCAGTTCCTCATCGACACAGGAGCTCAGCTGAGTTTCGTCATGCCCTCCCACGCAGATCGAGCCATGGGCACCCGGGGCAATGGAGCAGTGGCAGCCAACGGCTCTGACATCGACACGTTCGGCGAAAAGAGCCTGCACCTCTTCATCCACGGCCGCAGCTACAGATGGACATTTGTTGTAGCGGCGGTGAGTTTTAACTTGTTAGGCGCAGATTTTTTGTGCGCACATGGGTTATTAGTGGATCTAGCAAATAGGCGCCTGGTTAATGCACTGTCTTTTGCTTCTATTCCATGCTCAGCCCGAGTTTCTCCACCACCTGTGCAGGCCAACGTCACCACAGCAGGAGGTAAGTTTGAGCAACTCCTCACCCAATTTCCAGCACTCACAATCCCCAAATTCTCAGCCACTGTGGCTAAACACGGGGTTGAACACTTCATTCTCACAACGGGACCTCCTGTTTTTGCCAAAGCTCGCCGCTTAGATGCGGCCAAGCTCAACATAGCACGGGACGAGTTTACAACTCTTGAAAAATTGGGCATTGTTAGACGCTCGAAGAGCCCCTGGGCCTCACCACTTCACATGGTTCCGAAATCCGACGGTTCTTGGAGACCGTGCGGAGATTACCGCAGATTAAACAACGCTACAGCGCATGACCGTTACCCAATCCCTCACATTCAAGATTTTTCACTACATCTAGCGGGTGCGCGCATTTTTTCAAAAATAGACTTAGTCCGCGGTTATCACCAAGTCCCAGTCCGAGCAGAAGACATTCCTAAAACAGCGGTAATAACCCCTTTCGTCCTTTTTGAATTCCTACGAATGCCTTTCGGCCTCAAAGGCGCTGCTCAAACTTTTCAACGAATGATGGACGCGGTCCTACGCGACCTTCCTTTTGTTTTCGTCTACCTCGACGACATGCTGGTAGCCAGCTCGTCTGAGGAAGAACACGAGCAGCACCTCACTACGGTTTTTCAGAGGCTGGAAGAGCACGGGCTAATAATCAACCCAGCCAAATACAAATTCGGCGTGTCACAAATTGATTTTTTAGGACACAAAGTCTCTCCGAAGGGGGCAGTTCCACTCCCAGACAAAGTTCATGCGATAGAAAGTTTCCCACGGCCACAAACGGTCAAATCGCTACAGGAATTTTTAGGGATGGTTAATTTTTACAACCGCTTCCTCCCCCACGCAGCTCAGCTCATGCAGCCCCTATATGACGCGCTCAAAAAAAAGAAAGCTTCCAACGCGGTCGAATGGACCCCGGAGCGCGAACGCGCTTTCGCGGAAGTAAAAAGCGCCCTAGCTAACGCCACATTGTTAGTTCACCCAGATCCCTTGGCCCGCATTGCGCTAACCACAGATGCTTCAGACCTAGCCATAGGGGCAGTTGTAGAACAACTTGTCAGCGGGGTCTGGCAACCTTTAGCATTCTTTAGCAAATCGCTAAACCAAACTGAACGCAAATACAGCAATTTTGACAGAGAGCTGCTGGCGCTTCATTTATCCATCCGCCACTTCCAGTTCTGGTTAGAAGGGCGGAGTTTCACGGCTTTTGTAGACCATAAACCGCTCACCTTCGCTATGGCTAAAATTTCAGAACCATGGTCAGGCAGGCAACAAAGACAGCTAGCTGCGATTTCAGAGTTCACCACAGACATTCGACACGTGGCAGGCAAACTTAACGTAGTAGCGGACTGTCTCTCTCGCGCTGTGACACCACCAGAGCGCGGGGAGACAGATTATACTGCCTCAGCAGCAGAACTCTTCACTAACGCAGACACATACGCAGCACCTATCCATGCAGGGATAGATTATGCAGCCATGGCGGAGGTACAAAGCAGTGACGCAGACGTGCGCGCACTCCTGTCTGGACCAACAGGGTTATGGCTGGAGAAAAGGGGTTTACGCGACGGCGTGCCCCCCCTAATATGCGATGTTTCAACCGGCCGACCTCGCCCGTTAGTACCAGCTACATGGCGCCGCCGCATTTTTGACGCAATTCACTCCCTCGCGCACCCAGGTGTGCGTGCCTCGGTTAAAATGGTCGCCGAAAAGTTTGTGTGGCCAGGCCTGCGCAAAAACGTAAAAGAATGGGCAAAAACTTGCATTTCTTGTCAACGCGCCAAAATACACAGACACACAAAAGCCCCTCTGGAGCCTTTTCCAATCCCTGCTAGAAGGTTCGACCACGTTCATGTCGATCTTGTGGGGCCACTACCTTCCTCCCAAGGTTTCACACACCTATTAACAATGATAGACCGCACCACACGCTGGCCAGAGGCAGTCCCTCTAGCGGCAACCACAGCGGAGGAAGTCGCTCGCGTTTTTTTGACAAACTGGGTGGCACGTTTCGGCGTCCCATCGGACATCACGTCCGATAGGGGGCCTCAATTTGTCTCAGAGCTCTGGTCAGCCATGTCCAACAGCTTAGGGGCAACAATTCATCGCACCACCGCTTATCACCCTCAGGCTAATGGGTTATGCGAGCGTTTTCACAGGTCTCTAAAGGCCGCCCTCAGAGCCTCACTAACGGACACAAATTGGGTAAATAAACTTCCCTGGGTTTTATTGGGGTTGCGTGCTGCACCTAAAGAGGATCTAGACGCCTCTCCTGCAGAATTAGTTTTTGCTCAACCTCTCAGGCTCCCAGGTGAATTTTTACCAGAGAACCCAGAGCCAGGGCGCTTTCCAGTCCCAAGGTTTTTAGGCAGCAACGGACCAAACTCTCTCCCCGGTCCAGCTCATCACTCCTTCCCACGGGTTTTTGTCCCTCAAACTTTAAAAAACGCTGAGTTCGTTTTTGTTAAGCATGAAGCTCTAAAACCAACTTTACGCCCAGCATTCGATGGGCCATTCAGAGTGCTGGAAAATGGTGATAAACACTTTGTGCTTGATTATGGGGATAGAAAAGAAACAGTCAGCATTGACAGACTTAAACCTGCCTTCTTGTTGAAAGACGAACCTGCACAGTTGGCGAGAGCACCTCGGCAAGGTAGACCCCCCAAGAGAAAAGACTCAGCCCCCAGGCAGGGAACAAATAGCCTCTCTCCTTCCCACACTGCAGATTCCTCACAAGAAGGTCCCAGCAGGATGCCTAAACCAACCTACAGCAGTTTTGGGAGAAGAATTAAACCCAGACAGCACAGGGACTGACACCAACCACTCCACAATTATTCACTAATTGTGCTGCAACAGTTTAGGACTGACTTATGATTTTACTATGCTGCTATGTTTACCACTGAACTCTCTTAGGAGCATGGCTGCTGGAGAGTTCTTCCGTGGCAACAGCTGTAACACGTAGTATGTCGTAATAACTATCCTAGACTGTGAACCTTTCTGTTGTCCTTTCTTAGTTGTTTGGGGGGCCTGTGGTCTATATTAACCATATATTCCATAACCTACATATGTTAGAGCATGTGGAAATGTTTGGGATTGCATATGTAAGGAACTTCACACCTCTGAAAGGACAAAGGAATCTCACCCGCTGAGTGAAGAACAAAGACGTTCCCGGATGCGGCGGAGGAGACCGGACGAGCCACCCTCACCCCCCAAGGCGAGGAGAGGAATTACCATCACCTCCCAAGACGAGGAGAGGAAATACCAAGACAATGGGGGGATTATGATAATGAGGGATGTCAGCCTTTGTTATGCATGTCTTTTGTTGTGTGCATGTATATAATCAGTGAGTTGGCGAAATTCTGTCTCTTTTCCCTTCTGCCGCTCTCTGCACCAGATGAGACTTGATAGAAGAGCTGTACATTAAAACTTCGCTTATAAACCAAATCGCCTCTTCATTGCCCAGCTCCTCTACAGTCTTCTTAATTTAAAGGGGGAAAAAAAAATAATGTTAAAATAGAAACGTAACAATGACCCACGTGTTCTCTCCACACTAACAAATACTGTATTAGAGTGAATGTTTGCTGTGATGGGGGTGGGAGGGTGCACACAATCTCATAGGGTATAGGCATAAAAAAAAAAGAAAAAAAAAATCATTACAAATTCGGATTGGGATCTGAAATTCACGTTAAAAACATGGGACAACTTACAGGGGTAAGAGAGGGCCCTCAACACGTAACAGAGTTTGAGGAATTTCCCTCAGAGCCTACACTCCATCAGGGCTCTTACAGGGTCTTTAAAGAGACCCCAGCTCAGGAAGTTTTTTTGACAGTTTTTTGTTTTAAAGTTTCGTACACTATGTTCTTAATGTTTTTTATAAGATAAGATAAGATAAGATAAGATAAGCCTTTATTAGTCCCACAACGGGGAAATTCCAGGATTGCAACAGCACAGGGATAGCAACACTCAGAGCAACAATCAGAAGGCAAGAAAAAACAAGCAAGCAAGAGCAGCTAATATACATATGTACATATTACTATAAAATATATATATACACACACACACACACAGACACACAGTGCAGAGCATTGTAGCTGGATGGAATAAATATATGAATATATGAACACACAGTGCAGAGCATTGTATTTGGAACACACTAAACTCAATAGACAAGGGTTTAAAATGATCTCTTCATCTTCATATAAATCAGGGAGGAGGAGGGGAGTAGCGACATTGATATCAACCAAAATTACATTTGAAAAAAAATCAGAACACAAAGATAAAGAAGGGAGGTACAGTTTGGTAACTGGGCGGCTAGAGGGAGAAGATATCACCCTGCTGAATGTATATGCACCACCAGGGGCTAAATGGAAATTTTATAAAAATGTATTCGACCTAATGATAACTAAAGCCCAAGGTTTAGTGATATGTGGTGGAGACTTCAATCTAAGACTGAATCCATACTGGGATGCAACAGGTAATTCTTCACATCAAAATAACACCCAAAATAGGAATACTCGGATGCTACTAAAAGAAATGGGAATCTGTGACGTATGGAGGGAATTCAACCCCAATGTAAAAGATTATACTTTTTATTCAATGCCACATTCATCTTACTCAAGGATTGATTACTTTTTTATGTTTAATAGAGACATTAGAAGAGTAAAAACATGTAAAATAGGACTGATGGATCTCTCCGACCACAGTCCGATCTATATGGACTTAAACATCCAAAAATACACAAATAATACATTTTCCTGGAGGTTGAATTCAAGTGTCCTGAAAGGACCACTGAAAGATGAATTGGAATCAGATATTCTCAGATATTTGGAAGAAAACGATAATGGAGAAGTATCCCCTTTAATACTGTGGGATGCGTGCAAAGCTGTAATAAGGGGAAAAATTATTGCAAAACTGGCAACCCAAAAGAAACTGAGACAAGAAAAACTAATCACACTAGAGTCAGAACTCAAGAACCAAGAAAAAGAACACAAAGACAACACTCATTCTAATGGCTCGCTCAAGATTAAAGAAATTAAAAATCAAATAAATGAGATCTACACAATAGAAATCCAGAAGAAACTTACATTTCTGAAACAAAAACACTATGAAGCAGGCAGTAAATCGGCAAAATTACTAGCCTATAAATTGAGGAAACAACAAACGGAAAGAGCAATCTACAAAATCAGAGACCCAGTATCAAAGGAAATAAAATTCAGAATTCAGGATATTCTTAAAAGCTTTGAGAATTACTACAAGAACTTATACTCCCACAAAAAACATAAAAACGCATCCGAGACATTCCTAAACACATTAAACCTTCCCCAACTTACGGAATCACAAAATAAAACCCTACTGTCAGAAATACAACCTAAAGAATTGGAAAAAGCAATTATGAAACTTAAAGCTAACAAATCCCCAGGAGCAGATGGCTATACAGCAGAATGGTACAAAACCTTTAAACAGCAACTATCTCCTCTCCTCCTGAAAACATTTAACTACGTCCTCCACACAGGGGAAATCCCCCCCTCCTGGAGAGAAGGGGTCATTGCAGTTATACCTAAAGGATAAACTAGAATGCTCCAACTACAGACCAATCAGTGTATTAAATCAGGACTATAAGCTTTTTACCACTATCCTTGCCAAAAGGTTAGAAAACATACTGACAGACTTAATTCACTTAGACCAAACAGGTTTTATGAGACAAAGACAGACACAAGACAACATTCGACGCACTTTACACATAATTCATCATATAAAAAAATATAACATAAATGCAGTCATATTGGGATTAGATGCTGAAAAAGCATTCAATTCGGTTGACTGGTCTTTCCTATATAGAATCTTATCCAGTTTCAATTTTCATAACAACTTCATTAGAACTATACAGGCATTATATAAAAAACCAACAGCTAAAATAAGGATTAACGGTAATTTATCATCATCTTTTGAGCTGGAAAGAGGATGTCGTCAAGGCTGCCCCCTGTCTCCACTGCTCTTTGCAATCTTCATAGAACCTCTGAGCCAATGGATAAGACAAAATCAAGAAATTCAAGGTATTATACTTGGTCAGAAGGAACATAAAATAGCAGTCTTTGCTGATGACATTTTAATATACCTAGGGCAGCCAGACACTTCTCTACCAGAACTAATCTCAGTTTTTTCAGAGTATGGAGATTTATCGGGGTACAAATTAAACATGCATAAAACCCAAGTTTTAACATTCAACTATGACCCAAATCATTTTTCACTAAGTGAACTCAAAACTAACTGGGAGTTGGAATCTATGAAATATCTGGGGGTCAATATCCCGAAACAACTCGACAAAATTATAACACTAAACTATGATCCACTGGTGACAAAAATAAAATCTGACCTAGCAAGATGGAATATGATACCATTCTTAGGTACTGCACAAAGAATTGAAGCAGTCAAAATGAATATACTTCCACGTCTTCTATACCTTTTCCAAACAATACCGGTAGAACCTCCCAAAAAAACATGGCAGGAGCTGGACAGAAGGATCTCAAGATTCATATGGCAGGGTAAGAGACCTAGAATCAGATATAGAACCCTACAGCTAAACAAGGACAAAGGTGGGCTCGCGCTGCCAAATATCAGGGACTATTTTATAGCTGCACAAATTAAAACTTTAGTAGAGATATGTAACCCAGTCTACACTGCACAATGGAAGGAGATGGAATGCCAAATAACAAGTGACATCCCCCTACAGGCGATAATAGGGAACAATGCCTTAACTAAACTCTTGAATAACACTAACCCGTGGATAGAGACCCCGCTAAAAATTTGGTTTAAGATAGTCAGAGAGAATCAAGCCAAAGAGCCCTATCGACTTCTGCAATGGATTGCCTATGATCAAGACTTTACCCCCAATAAAACAGACACTAGATTTAAAGAATGGAAAGAGAAAGGGCTGATAAAATATTACGATTTTTTTAAGGGGCAAACTTTAAGAAGTTTTGAAGATTTGAAAAAACAAGGTCTAATAAATCAAGATCTTTACAGGTTCTTTCAGCTTAGACACCACATAAACAATATACTTAAAAAGGAGGATTTGGAAAGGGCCCAGTCAGGTGTTCTGAAGGTCTTCTTAATGGCATATAAAGGGATCCCAGGGATCAGATACATTTCTAAAATATACCAAGGTCTTCAAGACTTAAAAGGAGACAACACATCATATATAAAAGAGAGATGGGAAAAAGAGGGGAATTTCACTTTACAATTGGAAATATGGGAAAAGCTAAATAAACAGCAATGGAAAAGTACCTCATCCCTGCAGTGGAGAGAATTTGGATGGAAAAACTTAGTAAGATTTTTCAGAACACCTGCACAAAACAAATTTACCCATAAGGGGTTGAACTGTTGGTGCTTGTGTGGTGAAAAGACTGCAAATCATTTTCATGTGTTTTGGTCATGCCCAGTTATCCACCAATATTGGACCAACGTACAGACAATATTGGGGAAAATATTCAAAATAACAGTTCCCTTTTCTTTTGTAACTTTGTATTTGGGTTTACTACCGGACTCACTGGAAAGACGAGGAGATAAATACTTATTCAATGTTTTAATATTGGCAAGTAAAAAAGCCCTAACTAAAAAATGGATGCTGAAGGACTGTCCTACACCTGAAGATTGGATTAACGTGATTCAAGACATTTACTCGATGGAAAAGTTGACATTCGCACTGAGACAGGACATGAACTTTTGGCAACCCTGGATCGCATATGTGTCTTCCATTAGATCTAATCTTTGACAAATACCATTTCAATAATGGTCCTGCTCTTTGTTCCAACACTACTCAGATGCTCTTTTACTTTTAATTACTTAACTTTCTGTTTGTTTGTTTTTTGCTGTTCTGTTTGTTTGTTTATTCGTTTTTTGTTTTTTTTTTAATTTAATTCTCCTTAATTTCACTTTTTCTTTCACTTTAAAAAAAAAAGGGGGGGGGTGTTGTAATAACTATCCTACCAATGTTGTCAAATAGCAAAAAATAAGGGAACATGTGATGAAAATGTAAACAATGCAATGCTGTAATGACCTGTATACCCTTTACAAAAACTTAAATTAAAAAAAAAAAAGAAAAGAAAAAAATACTCTCCCAAAAATGTGACAGCCCCCCCCCCAAAAAAAAATCTCCTCATTGAGAAATTTCCTGTTCTTAATTTTCTGCTCCATGCGTAATCATACTCCAGGATTTATTGGTTTGGCTTTCATTGTGGGGAATCAAACATCACTGATGTGGTGTCAAAAAGTAAATGACATTTAATGGGATTTTATGTTATTTTAATGGAGAAAGCTGTAACAGTCAAAATCATAAATTAAAAGTCATTTTATTTATATGATGATACACTAAATAGTTTTTTTTTTATTTCATTCACATTCACATTTTAATTGCGGACTTACTGTTGCAGTCTATATAGGCATTATTGCATTATGTTTTTAGAGGAATGAATAAATGAATGAATGAATGAATGAACGAACAGGGGGAAATGGTATGCAGAAGTATCTACATAGGAATATAAAACGAAAATAAATACTAAAACGTATGCCCAAGGGAGATGTGTTCACTCCAGAAGCAGGTCCAGAATAGCAGGAAGCCTCCACAATTTCTCTGATTTTTCAGAACGTCTGTAAAAGTCAGTGCCAACGCTATATTGTGAACCCAGCTTTAACTTGGCTGACTTAGGTAAACTCTGCATAACTTCACCCAGCGCTCAAGAACTTTTACAAAGTGAGCACAACTTTCACCAGAGTGTATTTCCAAACGATGGCAAATTTTCAGCATGCTGAAAATTTTCAAATAACACAGCTTTCGCCAACATCAACAATCATTAACTTTTGCCATCAGAGCCAGACATTTGCCAAAACGTAAGTAAAAGTCGGTCCAACCGTAGTGTGAATCCACCTTTAGATCAAGGCATGGTGTGTTGCTTTTTGAGATCTTTTTGTATACTTCACTTTGTCAGACAGGGTCTATTTAAGTGATTTCTTAATTCAACAGGTCTGGAAATAATCAGGCCTGGGTGTGGCAAGAGAAATTTAACTCAGCTTTCAAAAACAAATGTGGTTAATCACAGTTAATTCATGATGTAACAGGGGGGCAATTAATTTTTCACATAAGGCCAGGCAGGTTTGGATAGCTTTTTTTCCTTAATAAATGAAATCATCATTTAGCCAATTTTTATTGTCATTCAATCCATACAGCCAATCATGTACAGTAGAACGAAATTATGTTTCTCTTATCTACAATGTCAATCACATCTAGAATCAGAGGGATTGCTGCCATGCAAGGTGCCGCCGCAAATTTTCCCTCCTCTGTTCTGTTATTGCTGAGCACCAAGCTGGATGGCAGGAAGTTCCGCTTTTATAAGGTCTTCGGCATGACCTGGCTGGGATTTGAACCCCAGCCTCCCAGGTGTGGGGCGGATGTTCTACCAACTGAGCCACAACCTGCATTTTGTATTTACTTGGGTTATCTTTGTCTAGTTTGTCTGTTTGTTTGTTTGATGATCTGAGACAGTTAAGCATGACGAATATGTCAAAATATAAGAAATCAGAAATGGGGCAAATACTCTTTCACGGCACCATATATTATTTTTTGAAAGCAAGACTGATGGGAATGTCAGTTTTAATCATTTGTTTTTGTTCAGGTTAAGTGTTGTGGTCGTTATCACATCTATGTTTTCCATTGCCTTTACCTTCAGAGTTGTTAAAATATTCAAAGCAGCAACATTCCTGCAAACGTCCGATGGAGGAACTTGAACGATTTCAACAAAGCATGTTTCTCATATTACAATAAAAGACAAGCAAACTGAATTTAATGTAGTGGTACTCTGTTGTAATTTTTCAGGATTTTTCAGAGAACAAAGTTTTTACTTCAGTATGTTTCTGTTAACAATATTGCCTCTTGGTCGGTTCGAGGAGGTTATGGGTTTAAGCCCCAGCCAGGTCATACCAAAGACCATACAAAATGCTACTTTCTACCTTCTAGCTTGGTGCTCCGTATAACAGAATGAGGGAAGAAAAGTTATCCAACCACTCCTTGACCCGGTCCCAAGCCTGGGTAAGTGTGGATGTTTGCCTCAGGAAGGGCATCCGGCCTAAAATCCTTGCCAAATCAAATATGTGGACTCATGATCCACTGTGTCAGCCCTGAATAGGGAGTAGCTGAAGGGTGTGTGTGTGTGTGTGTGTGTGTGTGTGTGTGGTCCTCACTCTAGACTGTTGCAGCTCAGATGCCTAAAAAGACACTTTTGACTCCCCTCATTTCTCTGGTCGGACAGGTTTAATGAAGGAGAAAACACAAAAAACAGAAACTTTCAGATGTTTGTTTCTGACTTTCAATATGAGATATGAGATCAGGTCTTTGCCACTAAAACCTCACACACTTGCTTCACAGGGCAACAAAGATGAGCTTGCATGTGGTCTTACTGTGATTAGCATTTAATTCCATTTTTAATTTTCCCCCCTTAATTCTCCCTGGATCATGATACAATGGGGGGGTGAGGGGGGATGAGACATTTTTTACTTCCTCTTACCATCTGTGACCTAAAAACACATTAAAACTGCTAGAATTTTCATGAGCTAACGATTGCGAAGTTGTTCTGGACTCTGGTGGGATTTGTAGCTTTGAATGTCTCTTTCACCATTTTACTGATTTCTCTCGTTCTCACTCTCGCTCCCTTTTAGCGACTTTGCCTGCAGTGTGCCGGGGGAATACAGTCTCCCGTCAGCCCAAGACAAACACATGCGTGAAAACACACACAAAAGTTAAATAACTATATACAGGAGCAATTTGGGTCTGCCGTAATTTGTATATAGTGTTTGACAACCTTGCTGGGGAAGTTTTCACCCCAGAAATGCTAAGTAGTCCCAGCAGGAGTCAGTCAGGGAAAAAAAGGAAGGGGGGGGGGGAATCTTTGCTGTTTAATGTATTCTTCGGCAGCCCAGAGGCCTCCAAAACACTGCCTGTCTTTACCATTCACTGTACACACCGGCACGCAGACCTATGCACGCACACACACTCACATATCTGTCGGCAGTCAGGCTCTGATGGAACACTGCTAATGGGGCTATTTTTAATGAGCCAGGAAGAGGAGAGTGACCCTGCGAAGGTGAATATCTCTATTTCTCTCTGTATTTTGCTGTGTGGAAATGCATGCGTGCACATACACACAACCTCATGCTTTTGCACACAAGTCCCGGTGAATTTATACCAACTTGTAGTATTTATCTCTAATTGTTTTTAACTGCCATAATTACTTTCGGCTCTCGGCTTATTCATTCATCCAATCCCATCTTCGGGATCAAGTGTGCAAGACATCAGAAGGGAGAAATGTGTGCATGTGTGTGTTTTTTTGTTTTTTGTTTTTTTTTAAACGGCTGGAGAGGCCTGCATAAATTGTGAGGGTTTGAAAAAAAAAAAAAAAAAGCCCTGCAGCACTAGCCGTCCACAAAGCTGCAGGAGATCCGTCGATTTCCTCAAGTTCCACTTCACGTTGCAAGGGACATATCCATCCCCAGACAACCATTTCACTTTATTTCACTGATTTTACGATCTTTTCCTGCAAAGCAAGGGTGGGTGGGTGGGGAGGGGGGGTAGAGTAAAGGCGGCAGTTCTTAGAGCAGCCAAAAGATGGCACACTATGAATGGTGGGGAGAGGGACGGGCGTGAGCTTCGCGGTGTCTGTATTTAACCTAGAACCTGGAGAGCGTCTGTGTTTCCTCTGCTGGGACCCTTCTGCTTCTCGGAGTCACGGAGAGGAGGGAGAAGAAGGAGCGAGGTGGATGAAGGCATGTCGCGCCTCTGCTCATGATGCTCAACAAGCTGTCCGGTGGCCGCTTCCTGCACCAAAATGAGCCCGAGGATATATAGCTGTGACATTTTATCAAAGAGTCCCCCCCCCCACACACCCCCACCCGGCTCATTTTGTCGGCAGAACACGTGGAGTTACTGAGCAACCTGGCTAGGAGAAAGAAGGGATAGAGAGAGAGAATAATGGAGATTCTGATGATTTGTGTTTTCAACGCAGAAAAAAATAAATGCGTTAACTAACCAGTTAGGACATATTGTGCTTTATGTGTTAATATTTTTGGTCTCTTGAAACAATGAGGGAGGAATAAAAAAAAAAAGTGCATTTCATATATCATCTTTAAACAGATTTGTCATGAAGCATCCTCATTAATCCCGGCAAAATTGTCTTTTTATGGGTGTTGCTGATTTCGTTTAATCATTCTTCCCTCATGCCTGCGTGGCACTTTTATGTCTGTGCTAAACTATTTCTTCTCACCAGACATGAATGATTAGAATGTCCCACTTCTTCTTCTGTGGGAAGGGGAAGGGGCTTTAACAGGGAATCATTATCATTATCCCAAAAATACAACATGTGAAACAGTGGAACTGGCTGTCTCAGAATAGATTATGATTCATGATGTGCCAATATTGCAGTTTGCATTCACACGTGTAATGAGCGCAAGCTGATATGAGTGCTTTTAAAAAAAATATATCAGAAACATTTCATTCTTTTTTCTTTCTTTTTTTTTTTTCTTCTAATGGTTACGTTATTGCTCGTGGGCAGTAGAAGTTAAAAGTGTAAAAGTGTGATTACATTCACTCAGAAACACTTAAACATGGGTGTGCGCTTACTCTGAACACACACACACACACACACACACATGCTTGTACACCCATGCAACGAGACCACAGAAAATCAATGTGACAGGTTTCAGTCGTCCCTCAGTGTACACATCCCCTCTCAGACTCTCTCTTGACATCTGCTCGATTACCTCCTACAGCCACACACACACACACACACACACACACACGCGCGCACGCGAGAGAGAGAGAGAGAGAGAGGGAGAAAAGAGAGGCTCCCTCCCCGTGGTCCCTCTAAGCCCCTCTGAGCCATATGAAATGTAGTCGGTGCAGGAGAAACCAGATACTGCTGGCTGTGTCACATCGCGTTTGCCGCCACCCGTCAGGAAGCGGGGGTCTGTGTGACTGCCAGACGTTTATGACAGCGTCAGTCATCCTCCAGCCCAGCAGCAGGCCGTGGGACAGAGAGGAGGAAGAGGGTGGGAGATGGAGGGGAGCATGGGGGCAGGCTTTAATCACCGCAGGACAACGGATTTTCGAAAAGAATGCGTGAATGGTGTTTGAGTTCAAGAAAAAAAAAAAATAATAACGTCACGATCCAAAGAGGAGACCCTCTAGGCAGACCTGGGCATTGCACGGCCCCCAGGCCGTAGGCCCTTTGGTTGACTCCAACCGCTGCGTGAGGTTAATTGTAAATTTCAAAATAAACATATTTTCTAATTTTACCTAATGCATGGACTAAAGCTGCACTGCTTTTATTTTGAAGTAGTTTTTTTATTCGCGTGCATAATGACGCAATACGTAAATCAATACTGCCATGATTGAATCTACGTTGTCACAAGCAGACAACTTTAGCCCTTGAAAATGCCCGCGCACGCTAAGAAAAGAAAGGTATTTGGTGACCAGAGATGTGAGAATGCATAGAAGGGATTCTCCTGATGCAGACTCGTCGGAGTCTGCCCGAGCGAGCGCCGTCTCCATCAAACTGCCAGAATTCTGGCAGGACAACCCGGACTCGTGGTTCCTCCAGGCTGAGGCACAGTTCACGCTTGCGGGAATAACGGCGGATGACACTAAGTTCTACCACATCATCGCAAGGCTCGACAACCGCACAGCTCGATGCGTGCGGAGCTTGGTACAGCAGCCTCCCGCTGACAACAAATACAACGAGTTGAAGGCTGCCCTCACCGAGTGGTTCACGCCCTCAGCCGAAGAGAGGGCTAGGAGACTCCTGGCTATGCACGGCCAAGGAGGGCGCAGGCCAGTCGCCCTGATGGAAGACATGCTGCAGCTGAGGGAATCAGACAACGAGGATTTCCTGTTTAAGCACATCTTCCTAAGAAACCTCCCGATGCACATGAGAGGGACCCTGTCCAATATGCGCTGTGTGACCCAGCGGGACTTCCATGCGCTGGCCCGAGAGGCGCAGCGGCTCCTCGACTCCTGCGGCAAGCAGACGGCCACAGCGGCAGCGGCAGACCTAGGTGCGGCGACCCGAGGCAACGAAGAGCCGGAGACAGCGGAGCCAATCCCACCAACAATGGCAGCGGCGCAGCCCCGACGCAGCGGAGGAGATGGCCTCTGTTTTTATCACCGGCGTTTCGCAGAGAAGGCACACAGGTGTGTGCCGCCGTGCAGCTTCAAGAGCTCGGAAAAACCTGAATTAAGAAATAATTCAGCCTCATTATTTCACGCTCCCCACAAGGTAGATGCCGAACGCAGGGGTTTCAACAAAACATGGACTGGTAAGTATTTATTTACTTGGCTATGGACAAGAGTTGTGATGTCCGTGACACAGCCCAGTTACTCGTATTTGTCCATGGGATAAAGGACTTCATAATTACGGAGGAGCTGGCAGCAATGCGGTCAATGAAAGGGACGACGGCAGGGAGCGATCTGTTCACAGAGGTAAATGCATGCATGGACACGCTGGGGCTGAAATGGGACAGACTGGTAGGTGTCACAACGGACAGTTGTCCAAATCTGATGGGGAAAAATGTCGGACTTTTGAAACGTATGCAAGATAGTGACTGAAATCGACGCAGATCAGAAATTGGTATTTTTGCATTGTATTATACATCAGCATGTGTTGTGCAAGTCAGTGCTAAAAATTAACCATGTTATTGATGTTGTAATTAAAACAGTTAACCATCAGGGCACGAGCGTTGAATCACAGACAGTTTGTTGCACTTTTGGAGGAGCATGAGACTGAACATAGTGACGTCGGCTACCACACAGCTAGCTGTCAGATGGCTCAGCCTGGGCAAAGTGCTCAAAAGAGTTTGGGACCTGAAAGCAAAGATTCGAGAGTTTTGTGAGAAGAACGGCAAAGGCATCCCAGAGCTCTCAGATGAGGACTGGAACTAATTGACCTGCAGTCTGATGCAATACTGGCAGAGCACATAAAGTCAGGATCACTGCTGGATTTTTACTCTTCTCTCAAGGAAGAGAACTTTCCAGACATGAGGAGACATGCTCAGAAGATGTTGGTTCTCTTTGGCTCTACCTACATGTGTGAACAAACATTGTCAGTGATGAAGTTTACCAAATCCAGGTATAGATCCTCTCTCACTGATGATCATCTGTCAGCTGTGCTTCGCATCTCCACCGCAGACATTCAACCTGACTTTGATGCACTCGTTAAAGCCCAGCACAGACTAGATTTCTCTCACTGAACAAGAAAAAAGAACAGAAAAACACCAAGTGAGGTGGTTAGACTACAAATGTAGGCATGTAAATGCACCAACTAGCAGTGAACAGGGACACTTTCTTTGGAGGCCTTTTTCTCAAAATCACAGTTCAGTGACAATCATTACTATAATATGATGTATCTTGCTTAATATTTGGAGTACAAAGACAATATTGTGATGTCTTTAGAAAGCTAAGAACCTCTTTCCAACTAGTATATGAAACTCAAAATGTGTTTTGGGGTGAATGCGACTGAAAATGATCACTAATATAATGAGTCACAATGGTAAAAATGTTCACATTTTGTTTACCATTGTTTTGTGAAAATTGATTGAATAAATGACATTTTTTGTAAGGCAACTTCACTTTTCATTGCTTAAGCATAACATATACTCTTACCAGTCTTACCAGCTTGTCAAAACAATGCTATGTGCTGCTTTTTATAAAGAAATACAATTAATATTATGCAGAATTGAGTTCAGCCTTTTGGTCCGACCCTCCACAATATTTTCTGTTTCTCATGTGGCCCCATGGAAAAAAATAATTGCCCACCCCTGCTCTAGTGCCACTCAGACCTCTTGCATTACCTCTGAGTGTGTGCACACGTGTGTGTTTCTGTCCAGCTTGGGGATTTGACAGCTGGCAACTTGATGATTGAGCTACTTATCCTGTCAGACACATCAGCTAGACTTGCATTTTTATGCCATTTTCTACTGCTCTATTTCTTTAGCCTAAGCCAGCGAGTGGGATGTCAGACCAGAAGGACTGCAGATAAAAGCCCCCAACCAACACACATGCATACACATTCGCACGTGCATGTGGTAGTTAAGGACACGCACTCTGAAAGAAACTCAGGTGTACATTCAGACAAACCAGCACTGATGGCTCACCTACACACACTGAAGATGTGACGGCAGTCCGCTTTGTCAGGTCATCTGACAGCGCTGCGGGCTCCCATGTGGCCTGAGACTTTCCAGACAGAAGGACAGGAGGCCCGGACAGCAGTGCTTCACGCACTTGTCTCTTCTAGCCACCCCCACCACCGCTCCTCAGCTTCACCTCCGTCCTCACCTCCAGCCTCACCTACCACTTTTCAGCGAGCAGGACAGCAACCCTCAGAAGGGCCCTGCAGGATGAGAGGTGATGGACAGGCCATCTCTGGTGTGAGCTCTGGGCCGCTTCGGCCAGCGTCATAGACGGACAGCTCACTGTGATGTAAACCGTCTGAAAAGAAAAACAGTCTGAGCAGTGATCCTCAAAATACTTCTGTTATATATTTTTTTATTTTGTGTCTGTGTGTGTTATTTTGTAGGTTTTTGCTTGATGATTTATTAGTTGAACTTTTTTCTTTCATCTTGGGTTCACTGGGGTCATACAGTGTTCATATACACAGAATGCAGTGCCTCTTATGAGTCTTACACTTGATGTTAACTGATTATATTCTATTAGTGATTGACTGTAGGTTCTGTTGTGCAGAAGAGCACAATTAAAGTATAAAATGTGCTTAATAATTTCATGAATATGAGCAAAGTTCTAGAATGATTCCCTGCAAGATGTGATTGATGTATTGGAGGTAAAAGTACACAGTATATCAATGACTTAATCTGGCTGAAGCAACAGTTTAAAATGTAGTATTTTACTGTTGTGTTTGGATGAGGCAAGGAGCCTAATGAGAGAGGGGACCCGTCTAATGCTTGACATGTAAAATTCAATTTGGCTAATACAGTGGTGTGAAAAAGTGTTTGCCCCTTTCCTGATTTCTCATTTTTTGTATGTTTGTCACACTTAAATGTTTCAGATCATAAGATAAGATAAGATAAGATAAGCCTTTATTAGTCCCACAATGGGGAAATTCCAGGATTGCAACAGCACAGGGATAGCAACACTCAGAGCAATAATTTAGAAGATAAGAAAATAAGAGCAGTGAGTATACATATATACACATAAATATAGTATATACTGTATATATATACTGTATATACACACTACCGTTCAAAAGTTTGGGATCACTTAGAAAGTTCCTTATTTTTGAAAGAAAAGCACTGTTTTTTTCAATGAAGATAACTTTAAACTAATCAGAAATACACTCTATACATTGCTAATGTGGTAAATGACTATTCTAGCTGCAAATGTCTGTTTTTTGGTGCAATATCTACATAGGTGTATAGAGGCCCATTTCCAGCAACTATCACTCCAGTGTTCTAATGGTACAATGTGTTTGCTCATTGCGTCAGAAGGCTAAAGGATGATTAGAAAACCCTTGTGCAATCATGTTAGCACAGCTGAAAACAGTTTAGCTGGTTAGAGAAGGTATAAAACTGACCTTCCTTTGAGCAGGTTGAGTATCTGGAGCATCACATTTGTGGGGTCAATTAAACGCTCAAAATGGCCAGAAAAAGAGAACTTTCATGTGAAACGCAACAGTCTATTCTTGTTCTTAGAAATGAAGGCTATTCCATGCGAGAAATTGCCAAGAAACTGAAGATTTCCTACAATGGTGTGTACTACTCCCTTCAGAGAACAGCACAGTCTCTAACCAGAGTAGAAAGAGAAGTGGGAGGCCCCGCTGTACAACTGAGCAAGAAGATAAGTACATTAGAGTCTCTAGTTTGAGAAATAGACGCCTCACAGGTCCTCAACTGGCAGCTTCATTAAATAGTACCCGCAAAACGCCAGTGTCAACATCTACAGTGAAGAGGCGACTCCGGGATGCTGGCCTTCAGGGCAGAGTGGCAAAGAAAAAGCCATATCTGAGACTGGCCAATAAAAGAAAAAGATTAATATGGGCAAAAGAACACAGACGTTGGACAGAGGAAGATTGGAAAAAAGTGTTATGGACAGACGAATCGAAGTTTGAGGTGTTTGGATCACACAGAAGAACATTTGTGAGACGCAGAACAACTGAAAAGATGCTGGAAGAGTGCCTGACGCCATCTGTCAAGCAAGGTGGGGGTAACGTGATGGTCTGGGGTTGCTTTGGTGCTGGTAAGGTGGGAAATTTGTTCAGGGTAAAAGGGATTTTGAATAAGGAAGGCTATCACTCCGCAACGCCATGCCATACCCTGTGGACAGTGCTTGACTGGAGCCAATTTCATCATACAACAGGACAATGACCCAAAGCACACCTCAAATTGTGCAAGAACTATTTAGAGAAGAAGCAGGCAGCTGGTATTCTATCTGTAATGGAGCGGCCAGCGTAGTCACCAGATCTAAACCCCATTGAGCTGCTGTGGGAGCAGCTTGACCGTATGGTATGCAAGAAGTGCCCATCCAGCCAATCCAACTTGTGGGAGGGGCTTCTAGAAGCGTGGGGTGAAATTTCTCCAGATTACCTCAACAAATTAACAGCTAGAATGCCAAAGGTCTGCAATGCTGTAATTGCTGCAAATGGAGGATTCTTTGACGAAAGCAAAGTTTGAAGGAAAAAATTATTATTTCAAATACAAATCATTATTTCTAACCTTGTCAATGTCTTGACTATATTTTCTATTCATTTTACAACTCATGGTGGTAAATAAAAGTGTGACTTTTCATGGAAAACACAAAATTGTCTGGGTGACCCCAAACTTTTGAACGGTAGTATATATATATATATATATACAGTGCGGAGCATTGTAACTAGATGGAATAAACAGCATAACCATCTATTTAGTTACCCTACATAGTATGAATATGTACTCATACATATTGTCACCCTCCATAGCGACTGATATTGTCCTAGTTGTATACTGGAGGGGACCATTTGTGTAAGTCTGTTGCATCTTTTGCATTCAATATTATTAGGTTGTCAGGTTTTTTTTGCTATCCCTGCGAGCAGCCCTGCTTAGGTTATACAGTCTGACAGCCGTAGGTAGGAAGGACCTGCGAAACCTCTCGGTCGCACACCTAGGATGATGCAGTCTACTGCTAAATGAGCTCCTCCTCAGTGTGTTCAGTATGTCCTGCATAGGGTGGGACTCAGACTCCAGCAGAGATGACAGTTTAGACACCATCCTTCTCTCTCCTATCTCCTCTGCTGGGTCAAGGCGTTGGCCCAGGACAGAGCTAGCTTTCTTGATCAGTTTGTTCAGTCTGTTCTTATCGGTTGCTGTAATGCCGTTGCCCCAGCAGACCACTCCAAAAGTGATGGCTGATGCCACCACCGTGTCGTAGAATGTCTTCAAGAGCACCCCTTGTACACCAAAAGACCTGAGCCTCCTCAATAGGAACAGCCTGTGCTGTCCCTTCTTGTAGAGTTCGTCGGTATTGTGTGACCAGTCTAGTTTATTGTTCAGATGAACACCCAGGTACTTGTAGGATGTCACCATCTCAATGTCTGTTCCCTGGATGTTTACTGGTGCTGTGAAGGGTTGTCCTTGCCTGCAGCAGTCCACCACCAGCTCCTTAGTTTTCCTCGCATTGATCTGGAGGCAGTTCCGATGGCACCAGTCCACGAAGTCCTGGATAAGTCCTCTGTACTCAGCTTCATCTCTGTTGGAGATGAGGCCGACGATCGCAGAGTTGTCAGAGAACTTCTGTAGATGGCAGTGTGTTGTGTTGTGTGAGAAGTCCGCAGTATAAAGGGTGAACAAGAAGGGAGCCAAAAACAGATTTAAATATTAGACAAGATAACACAAGTAAACACAAAATGCAGTTTTTAAATGAAGATGTTTATTATTAAGGGGGGGGGGGGAATCTAAACCTATATGGCCCTGTGTGAAAAAGTGATTGCCCTCTAAACCTAATAACTGGTTGGGCCACCCTTAGCAGCAACAACTGCAATCAAGCATTTGCGATAACTGGCAATGAGTCTTTTACAGCACTGTGGAGGAATCTTGACCCACTCATCTTTGCAGAATTGTTGTGATTCAGCTACATTGGAGGGTTTTCAAGCATGAACCGCCTTTTTAAGGTCATGCCACAGCATCTCAGTCGGATTCAAGTCAGGACTTTAACTAAGTCTCTCCAAAGTCTTCATTTTGTTTTTCTTAAGCTGTTCAGAGGTGGATTTGCTGGTGCGTTTTGGATCATTGTCCTGCTGCAGAATCCAAGTGCGCTTCAGCTTGTGGTCATGAACAGATGACCGGACATTCTCTTTCAGGATTTTTTGGTAGACAGCATAATTCATGGTTCCATTTACCACAGCAAGTCTTCCAGGTCCTGAAGCAGCAAAACAGTCCCAGACCATCACACTACCACCACCGTATTTTACTGTTGGTATGCTGTTCCTTTTCTGAAATGCTGTGTTACTTTTGCGCCAGATGTAATGGGACACACAACTTCCAAAAAATTCAACTTTTGTCTTGTCAGTCCACAGAGTATTTTCCCAAAAGTCTTGGAGATCATCAAGATGTTTTCTGGCAAAACTGAGACGAGCCTTTATGTTCTTTTTGCTCAGCAGTGGTTTTCGTCCTGGAACTCTGCCATGCAGGCCATTTTTGCCCAGTCTCTTTCTTATGGTGGAGTCATGAACACTGACCTTAACTGAGGCAAATGAGGCCTGCAGTTCTTTGGCTGTTGTTGTGGGGTCTTTTGTGACCTCTTGGATGAGTTGTCGCTGTGCTTTTTCTGTAATTTTGGTCGGGCGGCCATTCCTGGGAAGGTTCACCACTGTTCCATGTTTTCACCATTTGTGGATAATGGCTCTCACTGTGGTTTGCTGGAGTCCCAAAGCTTTAGAAATGACTTTATAACCTTTTCCAGACTGATAGATCTCTATTACTTTGTTTCTCATTTGTTCCTAAATTTCCCTGGATCAAAACATGATGTCTAGTTTTTGAGGATCTTTTGGTATTCTTCACTTTGCCAGGCAGGTCCTATTTAAGTGATTTCTTGATAGAGAACAGGTGTGGCAGTAATCACTCCTGGGTGTGGCTAGAGAAATTGAACTCAGCTTTCCAAAGATGTGATAAACCACAGTAATAAACCACAGTTAAACATCTTCATTTAAAAACGGCATTTTGTGTTTACTTGTGTTATCTTTGTCTAATATTTAAATTTGTTTGATGATTTGAAACATTTAAGTGTGACAAACATACAAAAAATGAGAAATCAGGAAGGGAGCAAACACTTTTTCACACCACTGTGTTTAGGGAGGGCCCAAAATTTGGTGGCACACCTCCAAGATGAAGTGTATGAGGCCTGTTCATTAAATATTTTTCCTGACTTATTTCCCATGGACTGAGAGAAATGAAACTTGGCACCATTATTAATCTTTCTCTAGATAGGTACCACCAAGGGTCACACACTTCTGTCATCACTGTTATACAGCTGTGGAAACCTTGTCTGTAGATGTCTGCAGTTTGAACAGAAGCCGCGGCTTGACCTTGGAAATCAGTGTTTTTATCATCTTGGAAGTGCTTGCCCTTTAAAAACGACTTCATAGTTTGAAAGAGCTGGAAGTCAAATAGTACAAGGTCAGGAAAGAAAAGGGGATGAGGAAGGACTTCATAGCTCCAGGACTATGCGCCGTCTGAGAATCATGTGAGTTGTGAACCGGGGAGTTGTCTTGCAGGAAGTGAACACCTTCGGTCAGTATGCCATGCCTCTAGGTTTTGATGGCCTTCCACATTTTCTGCAACAGTGAAGTATAGTAGATCCCGGTAATTGTGGTGTTTTTTTGCCAGAAAATCCATTATCAATACTCCATGCTGGTCCCAAAAGACTGTGAGCATGATCTTGCCCACCGAGGGTTGAACACGTGTCTTCTTCAGAGGTACAGAGTTGCAATGCTTTCATTACTTCAACTGGGCTTTAGTCTCAGGATCACAGTGATGGACCCATGTTTCTCCTGCATGTTTAGTCTGTCAAAGAAGTCCTTTTGGTTTTCTTGACACATGACCGACAGAGCCTGGGAACAGGTGAGTCGTTCCTGCTTCTGGAAATGTGTGAGCAACCAGGGAATCCATCATGCAGACAACTTCCATATTTGCAAATGGTCATGGATTATTTTTTTCCACAGACCCAACACTGATCTTGACATCATGGGCTAGTTCACGATTGGTTATGCAGTGATCTTCCAAAATGGTGGCCTCCACTTGCCAGATGGTGTCTTCATCAATGGGGCACTGTGGTCGTCTGTTAACATCATTAATTAACTGTGATTAACCACATTTTTTGGAAAGCTGAGTACAGTTTCACTAGCCACACCCAGGTCTGATTACTGCCAGACTTGTTGAATGAAGAAATCACTTCAATAGAACCTGTCTGACAAAGTGAAGTAAACTAAAAACTCTCAAAAAGCAACACATTATACTGTGATTTAAAGAAATTCAAGAACAGATGAGAAACAAAAACCCAGAACAACATCTAAAGAACTGCAGGCCCCACTTGTCTCAGTTTGGACGCTGGTCCATGATTCAACACAAAAGAAAAAGACTGGGCAAAAATGGCATGCATAGGAGAGTTTCAAGGCGAAAACCACTGCTGACCAAAAAGGACACAAAGGCTTGTCTCACATTTGCAAAAAACCCCCATCTTAATGGGCCCCAAGACTTTTGGGAAAATATTCTGTGGCCTGACATGACAACTTTTTGGAAGGGATGTGTCCAGTTACATCTGGCGCAAAACTAACAAGATTTATTAAAAAGAACATCATACTAACAGCCAAACATAGTGGTAGTAGTGTTATGGTCAGGGGCTGCTTTGTTGTTTCAGGACCTGGACAAAAGTAATTGGACAAATTAACATTACATAAATAAAATGGGCAGCATGGTGGCATAGTAGTTATCACTACTGCCTCACAGTAAGGAGACTGTGAGTTCAAATCCAACAGCCAGCAGGTGCTGTCTGTGTGGAGTTTGCATGTTCTTCCCATGTTTGCATGGGTGTACCTCGGGTGCTCCGGCTTCCTCCTACATTCCAAAAACACATGTTAGGTTAATTGGAGACTCTAAAGTGGCGCTAGGTGTGAATGTGTGTGTGAGTGAATGGTGACGGGATTGGCACTGCACTGTGGCTGCCTCATCCAGGTGGATGCCCTTGAATTTCCCTGTGGGATTAATAGAATAGAATAAATGTTCATTTTTAATACTTTGCTGAGAATCCTTTGCAGACAATGAATGCCTGAAGTCTGAAACCAATGGACATCATCAAACACTGAGTTTCCTCCTTTGTGATGCTTTGCCAAGCCTTTACTGCAGCTGTCTTCAGTTGTTGTTTGTTTGTGGGTCTTTCTTCCTTAAGTTTTGTCTTCAGCAAGTCAAATGCATGCTCAGTCAGGTTGAGATCTAGTAATTGACTCTGCCATTGTAGAAGATTCCACTTCTTTGCTCTAAAGAATTCCTGGGCTGCTTTCACAGAATGTTTTGGGTCATTGTCCATCTGTACTGTGAAGTGCTATCCAATCAACGTTGCTGCATTTGGTGGAATCTGAGCAGACAGTATCCCTATACACTTCAGAATTCATCCAGCTGCTTTTATCTCTTTTATCTTCTGTCACATCATTAATAAACACTAGTAAACCAGTAAAAACTGGGTCACTAGTGTTGCCGCTATGTGGAGGGCATGGACGTATCACACACGCAGTTACTATATTCATTGATACAGTACTTTATCTCTTGTAATATTGCTTAAGTCAGGGGCAAAGGTGGACTTACTAGTAGACAAAGGTAGGTGACTGCCTTAGGCCCTGATCTGCAAAGGACCCCGATCTACTACTACGAACCCCATATATTGTGTTGGACTCTTCCATGCTGTCTCCGAGACATGCACGTACGCATGCTGTTGGTTAAATTGTAAACAAACCATACAGCGTGTAGAATAGTGGCAAAATGAAACGAAGTTATCTGAACGGTACAGAGAAATAGAGAAAGAGGGAAAGACACAGAATTTTTTTTTTTTTTTAATCAAAACAGCCTTTTTCACTTAAACGAGGGAGGAGACTTCCCCCCCACCGAGGACAGATAGCAACGCTGCTTGTACGGGCACACATGATGCTAATGATGAGCACATGTTGTTAATGAGAAGGCAGCAGTGACGCCGGTTGCTGACAGTACAGGTAAACAACAAAATTTTTTTACTCTTTTTTCTAATTGCAAGATTTGCAGAGGCCAAGGCTCGCAAGGTTAAATTTAAATATGACCAACTGTGCTCCCCAGGCATGCACAGGATATCTGCAGTCTCAGCAGATGACGTTACATGAGATTAAATGTAGTTTATTTGTTTTATTAAGATCCCTATTAGCACTGGTATAAAACATTGGCTATTCTTCCTGGGGTCTAACATATACAGTATATTCTCCCTTGTGTCTATGTTGTACAGAGGAGGGAGCGCAATAGATGCCTCTGCAAAATGGACCAGTCAGCAGACCATGAACAGCTTTATTTGAACACTACCTAACTGCAGCGGTCCCCAACCACTCGATACTGAGCGCAGAGAAAAAATGAAATAATTTATTCTGTTACTTTGTGTTGTCTATCAAAGTTTGTGTTTTTCTGACAAAATTACTGTATATTCTCTCTCTTTCTATGCCTGACTCCTACCTGTCTGTCTGTCTGCTGCGTGTCTTGACACACACCTGTCTCATCAGATACTCATCTTTCCTTTACCGGGACTCGTACTGGGAGCAGGGGCCGTCCTTGGGGGTTTGCCGGCGGTGCATATTGGTCCGTGTTCAGACCAGAGATTCAAAGTTTTAAAGCTCATTGACAAGATGTAGTAATGATTTTACCTCTAAAGATATATGAAATGTTGCAACACTGGCTGTAGTGTTAGATGTGCTTGTTTGTGGTTTTACGCCATCTGTCCTCACTCGTGCTTCCACAACAGGGTACTTTTCAGGCAGGCGGCCTTTTGTCAACACAAATCCAGCATTTCGTACACGTGGTCAAGACAGAGACGTGGAGAGATGTCCACAGGCGGGCCGGGGGAGACAGAGGAAGGAACGGTGTGAGAAAACTCCAGGTGAGTGTTTTTTTTTTAAATCACACACTGTTTTTTGCTAATGTGTTCTGTTAATACTCACTGTAAACACAGAGGTGAGCGCCATGCAGCGACACATTTGACTGGTCAGACTGAGAGTTTGAGTGCTACTAAGGGACAAATTAGATTGGTGAAACTGGTGGAAGTTGACAAGGATTGGCCAAAATTGTGGGAAAGTTGCAATGATTGGACAAAGTTGCAAGGTCGCTCAAAGGATGCGGCGATGGCCTAATTTCACATGAATTAGTGCAATTGTAACATTGCGAAATCCTGGAGGGACTGGTAAGTGTGAACAAACAACAGATCTTCCACATGAATTGTTGTTTTTTTTTTAAGTGACAGACAAGAGCCTACATTCAATTTGTTAAACTTTGTTTTTCTACAAATGTAATTCCTGATGCCTGAATGATATCATCATTTGAAGACAGGACAATCGGTTTCACGAAGGATTTCAATAAGACCTGAAAAATAAACTGTAGAACAAAGAAAAAGTAGGGCCCCATTTCTGTCTTTGCCTTGGGCCCCAAATGGACTAAGTCCGCCCCTGGTCAGGGGTGTCCAATTATGTGCCATGGAGGGCCAAGACCCTGCAGGTTTTTTCTTCTACCCAGTCTCTTCAGCAGGTGTTTTCACTTATCAGCAATCAGTGGGATGAGATTCAGTGAAATCTGCTGTTGAAGACACTGGTTGGAGGTAAAGGCTGCAGGGTCTTGGCCCTCCGTGGCACATGATTGGACATCCCTTGCTTAGGTAAACTATAATTAAAGGCATCTAGATCAGCTTTTCTCAGCACAGTGTTCCTAGCTGTTTGGAATGGTACAGAAGTATGACATTTATTTTTCCTATTGCCAAATAATGGTAACTAATATACGCTAATGCTACTTCAAGACATCAACAGTTAGGCAAAAATATGACGCTTTATTTTCACTGACATGATGGCAGGAGCAGCTCATGCTTCCTCCATTTCCAGCACACAGACATTTCTGCTGAACAAACAGGTGCCTTTTCCTGTTTTGACTTCACAAATGCTGATGTACACAGTACGCCATTGTCATAAGAAAATCAGTGTGCATTGTGAAATGTTTGGTATTTGAGGTCACAGTGGTGGAAAATTACACCTATCCTATCTGAACACTGATTTTGTTATTATGCATTAGTAGCAGTTCTGAAAGAAGTTGCTGGGATCAGTATGCCTAAATGTATGATAATCCCTTGGATGCCATTCATTCATTCGTTACATGTGTTACATTATTTTAAGTGCAAAATTGTAATCTGAAACTGTTTTTTTTTTAAATTAATTCATCATTCATAAACAATCCCACTGATGCAATGTTAAAACACTATAAAACTGTATAAAATAAGCATTCTTAGTAAGTAACAATGTACCAGTTTTTCACCATTTCTTGTTTTCATAAATCTGATGAACACTTGAAATGCAAAGGCTGTGCATCTGAAGACAAATCCTCACATTCTGCACAGACCTCACTCAGTGTTTCTGTCAGTCTCCTTCACAGCCATTCTATGTATCACTAGCTCAGAAATGAAGGCCCTCTCCTATGAATGATTAATAAACAAACCTATTAACAATGCAGCAGACATTTCACTAAAGGTTCATTTTCGGAAATACAATCTCCCTTTTGTTAATAATGTCCATTAATCATGTGAGGATGTCACTTAACGCAAGGTTAATGAAACACTGCTAATGCCTGGCTAATCTATCCGCTCTCAGAAAGCCGTCGTAACTGTAATTCTGAACCCTCTAAACTATTTTCCCGGGGATTCTCACCGTGTGATTGATGGATGCGGGACGGGGGATGTCCATTATTTTTAAGTGGAACACAGAGGCAGAATGTGGGGTCAGCTGTGGGCCGAACTGGGAAAGCTTTACCTGTCCAAGTGGCTAATGAACCACTGACAAGATATATGGGAACACTTTGGGAGAGAATTTAAGTATGACATAACAACTTGATAATGGATTTATTGTGACACTCTAAGCCATTCATTCACAACCGTGCATTAATGTTCCCGGCCTCCTTCCGCCGCAATCCTCCGACAAAGTACTGATGGCGAGAGAGCAACTTTGAGTGGTGCTGATCTTAACATGGTGTGTTTGTGCACACGTCTCCTTCTGACTTCCATTCTCCAGCTGTCAGGCCGACCTATTAAACAGAGTATTATTTTTTTTATGTCTGGGCGCATTGTGTCTGTGTAAGCAAGGCATGGTGTAAGCGCAACATTAGGAGGGATGTTTATTGTAATGTGAGTGTCTGGTGCCAGCTGAGCTGAGCTGCAAGCTGTTCGGAGAAGCGGATGACTGTTTGATTGTTTGATGACAATGTGAGCCTTGCATCTCTCTTCCTTTCGTCTGTGTCTCTGAAGAATGCTGACATTAAATGTTTGATGTTGGCACGCACAACTGATGTACAAAAAAAAAAACCTCACCGGTGAGACATGTTTTCTCTTCGTCTTGCATTTTGACAATACATTTGTTGTTTCTAGATTCCATTCAAGTTTTACCTTTTCCCCCTTTTTAAAAGTTTGGATTGTTGTTGTTTTGTTTTTTTTTATCTCTCCTTCTCTTTTTTTTTTCTTTGTAAACCAGAGAGCTGCCAGATTGGGGAAGAAAAAAAAATCACTCAGGGTTGCATATGAATTTCGGAATAACTCTTTTCCACTTGAACTCCCCTTGGTTTTTTTAATAGGTGGGTGTATACTGCATGACGTGTGGAGGTGGTGCTGGTGGAGGAGAGGCAGGTCAATATGAGTCCTAATAAAGCTTGAGTTCATTTCCCTGCTGCGCTCCCCCCTGGCCACCAGCCGCTCCATATACAAGTCAAATCGGCTTTTTGCCTCCCAAAGCCCTGTGATTTATGACCCAGCTCCATTGACCAGACCAACTAGTTTTCATTTTTGTTAAATCACGAGGCCCCTTAAATGAAACTATTGATTTAAAGTCAGCTTACTGAGGATTTAATTTGTATTTGGAAAATTAAAGCAGGTAACGCTTTATAATTTCACACTACAGTGGAGAAGGACCAGTTATCCTCCGAACCTCGTTCAGCTCAGCCCACCCGCCCACAACACCATCACACACCTATCCTCCCTCCAACCCCCTCCATCTGGTTTCAATGGCCTTTAATGAATTTTGGACAGAGAGAAGAGGAATTTAAAGCCTTGGGACAAGAGGCTTCACAGTTTACAAATCGGGCCAGGTTTCGGGCTATATTTCATCACCTAGCATAGGGTCCAGGTCGGGATCCCGTTACCGTCATTTCCCCTCTTTTTTCCGCTCAATCCTCACACACACACAATGATTTCTTGACTCTGCGCATGCTGGTTACAGCCCACTACAGCACAAATTTGCACATAAAGCAGGTGGCTAATCCAGTCACGCAAGGCAAAATAACTCTGAGTTTGAGGAAAAATCAGCATGAACACTATAAAAATATAAACTTCCACGATGGGAGTGTAAGTTGACTAGCAAGTCTGAGTGCCAAAGCTGTGGATGCCCAACTTTTGCGCAGTGGAACGTTGATTAGCACTGATTAGAACAGCTAGAAGGTTCATGGTCTGAATCTCCAGGCTGGTAGGGGTAGGAGTGTGTCTTCGTGGAGTCTGCATGTCTGCATGTTGTCAATGTTGCAGCATTGCACCGAGACAAATTCCTAGTTTGTGTACTACATGAACAATGGCAATAAATCTCATTCTGATTCTGCACATTCTCCTTGTGCCGTATGGATTTACTGTGGATGCAATTTTTTCTTGTAACTTTGCAACATTTTGTAATAAATTTGTGAGTTTTTTTCTTGTGAAGTTGCATATTTTTTCCTCATAAATTTGCTGTTTTTTCTAGTAAATTTGCAAATTTTTTTCTCATAAACTTGTGACTTCTTGTAAATTTGCAGCTTTTCCCCCGTAAGTGTAGTTTTTTTCTCATAAATTTGAGAATCAGTGCAATAATACTTAGAGTGGCAATGTTTCCTGTGAAAATATTCTGTTTATGCCCCCCCCCCACACACACACACACACACCAGGAACATTTAATATCCACCCATGCAGCATGTTGGCATTGTGCTGAACCTCTGACCCAGTGGAAAAAAAGTGGACCTTTCATAAAAAATGTGAGCAGTGCCACCAGAGATGTTCATGTTAGAATCCTCTTCCACTGCAAAAGAAACGCTGCAGCGAAAGGTTCAGCCATGGCAGAGGTATCTAGTCTTTGACTGCTCCTGTTTGTTTGCTGTTTTGTCACCCGTGCTCCACTTTTTTCAAGACACTTGTAGAGATGATGTATCAACAAGAGAACTGAAGAAAGAACAAAATATCACCCTCACGCTGGCTGGTATTTTCAAAATGGCACAGGGGAATCTATTTGTTTTTCCCTTCATCACGTGTGATTCCTTCGGCGCCCTTACGTCCCATTTTTGACAAAAACCTGGGAGAAATGATGCGTTTCACCTTTTCAAAAAATTACACTTCCTGGCCAAAAAAGAGGGAGCCGCAATTACGGCTCAAAACACGGTGACACATTTGTTGCTGATTGTCCCTCATTTGTGGTGGGGGAGGCGCGCTCACTGTCGGCCTGTCTCAGCTTTGTCTCCAGGTCTGCTTCCGCCGTCTCTTCCGCTGACACCGTGGCAGCCAGGCATCCCCTCCGCACCACCCCTCACCCCTTCTCCCTCACCCTGCCATAAGCTCCTTCACCAAGCCCCTCATTAACCCCTCCCTTTTCCCCTGGCATTGAAAAGGCGCTGTCTTTAAACCTGTCCCCACATCTTCAACAGAGTTTTCAATGGTGGGCATGTGGGTGGATGGGCGGGTCCCGTTCCCCATGCCCTTACGCTGACTGTTTTATATTATATTTAGTAATAATAATCACAGTTATCGTGCCTCCTCCTCCTCCTCCTTCTTCCTTTTTGTTAAAGGCTCCTACCAGTGGGGCGGTGGGATGGCATGGCTGTCTCCCTGGTCTCCTCACCTCCAAAAAGGGCTGTGTGTGTCGCTCACCCGCCATAAAGGCGAGGGAGGAGCGGCGGGTGGGGGTGAGAAGCTCTAGGGTGTCATTAACTCCTTTCTTCTCCCCAGGAGGAAACAGCAGTTTGACTACCATGATCCTGACCCCTCCTCTCATCCCCATCCAGATCCCCACCATCCCTTTACCGTACTCGCTTCCTTCCACTCTCGTGACCCCCTCCCTTAAGCACCTCCCACCCCTGGGGCTCTCCATAACTGTTTATTAACATGTCTTTGACTTCACTAGACTCTTTAAACCAAGCTCACCCCTCCACCCACCACCTTCACTCAGACGTCACTTGAAGCCGTGCTCTCCCTTTCATTATCAGGGACCTGTTAGAGCTCAGGATTCTTAACCTTTTGGCTCAGTTCGTGCAGGGGAATTTCACTCCACTTGGTTTTTCTGCACTTTCACTGGTGGAAGACTTTTTTTTTTCTCATGTATGACTCAAAGACACACAAGTTTATGCCATTACTTTCCCTCAACCATCATTTGAGTCTATATAAAATTGAACTGTATGAATTAAACTTCTATACATAACAATAATTTTTAAACATTCAAGTTTAGGCTTCTGTATACTGAATTTTTGAACATGGTATGTTTAAACAAAATTACAGACAGTGACAGATAGGACTGCAGATGATCAATATTGCAATGACAGACAGCAGCAGATATGGCATTTGTGCAAATGGTTGCAGTAAAGTGCAGAGACATACAGCAGCAAATGTATTACTGCTGGTGAGCCAGTCTTTCTGCACCAACAGCTGAGGTAGTTATTGTGCGGGTGAGTGCGTTACAGACCGGGGGAAAGTGGGCAGAGTTCAGGCTCCTGATGGTCTGATGAACAAAGCTGTTTAGCAGTCTTGTGGAAGGGCCCAGAGGCTGTGGTACCTTTTCCCCGAGGGCAGGGGGCTGAAGAGGCAGTGTGAGAGGTGAGAAGTGTCGCCTGCAATGTTGATGGCTCTGCAGGTGAGGCAGATGTCCGAGAGGGGGGGCAGAGGGGCACCGATGATCTTGTTTGCCTGCTTTAACTGTGTGTTGTAGTGTCTTCCGGCAGGAGGCGGTGCAGCTTCCATACATACATCTGGAATTTCCCCATTGTGGGACTAATAATGACATGTTTCGGGACCCAGGAGACAGACACTGACACGGGCAAATTAGTGAACAATAATCTTTATTGGAGTGAAAGGGTGTGTAGTGCAAGTGTGAGCGCGTGGATAGTATCCTGGTCACTGGAACTGAGCACTCTGGACGGAGACCCGGCAACCCTGGAACATATAAGCACAGACAATTACTTTTGTCCCACGCTAATGACAAGCTATCAGTAGTGAGGCTTACTTGGGAGAAGCACAGGTTACGTCCTGCTGAGAACCAGCGGCCGTGCAACGTGGAGGTGAAGGCGTCCGGGAACGAGCTGGGGCTTCCACCTGTGACTGAGACGAGGACAGGTCTTCCAGTGACTCCGGCTGTGACACCACAGACCGGGGCGATGACAAACCAGCTGATGACAAGATGAGTGATTCCACAGAACGTGGTGACGATGATAATCCAGACGATGACAAGGCGAGTGATTCCACAGAGCGTGGTGACCATGACAATCCAGACGATGACGAGGTGAGTGATTCCACAGAGCGTGGTGACGATGACACAACAGATGACGATGACACAAACTCCACCGGTAATGGTGGCCAGTACTCCTGTAACTGATACAGTAACAATTCAGGAATTTGTGGAGCCAGACGTACCGGTAGTCGTGGTGGTAGCGAACCGCTACGTGTGCGAGTTGGCGTAACCCCGTCAGCTGGGGACGCAGGTCCGCCGCCAAGGGAGTCCACCTGTGCACAGGGGTAGAGGTTAGGAGTAGAATAGCAAACAGCTCTCTTACGTGCTGGACTTTGAACTGAAGTCCTTGACGAGGCGAGAGACGTTCTAGACGAGACCAGAGAAGATTCTGACGAGGCAGTTCCTGACGAGACAGTTCCTGACGAGACAGCTTCTGACGAGACAGCTTGAGACGAGACAGCTTCCGACAAGACAGCTTCTGACAAGACAGCTTCTGACAAGACAGTTTCTGACGAGGCAGTTCTTGACAAGACAATTCTTGACGAGACAGATTCTGACGAGACAAGAGAATACCTTGACGAGGCCAGAGAACGGAGTTCTGGTTCTTTCTCAGACGAGGAGGACAGACGACTCCGTGCCGGGCTGTCAGCAACGCTGGCTTTAAACAGCTGCTGATTAACACCTGTGGATCTGTGCGCAGCTGGAGTTAATGATGCCAATGACGGCCCAGAGGCCGCCATGACAGTACTCCCCCCTCTAGCAGTGCCTCCAGGCACCTGCCCAATCCTACCTGGATTCGCCCGGTGGAAGTCGCGAATCAGCTGCTTCTCCAAGATCAACGCTGGGCGAATCCAAGACCGATCCTCCGGTCCAAAGCCCTCCCAGTCCACCAAATACTGAAGGCCACGACCCCGCCTACGAACATCCAAGATGGCAGTCACCCCCCAGGCCGGATGGCCATCGATCATCCTTGGGGGTGGGGGTGCCGCGGGAGCAGGGCACAGGGGGTCAGAGACGTACGGCTTGACCTGGGAGACATGAAAGGTGGGGCAGATACGCATCGAAGAGGGGAGAGACAAGCGCACAGACACAGGGTTAACAATGCGATTAATGGTGTAGGGACCAATAAAGCGTTTAGTCAGCTTACGCTTTTCAGCCGGCACACCAATATTCCGGGTAGATAACCAAACCTTCTGACCCACCTTATACTCCGGGGCGGGTCTCCTATGCCGGTTGGCCACCTGGATATTACGTTCAGTAGTTTTCAACAAAGCTTTGCGAGCGAGGAGCCACACTCGCCGGCAGCGTTTAATATGTGCCTGGACAGAAGGAACCGCTACCTCCTTCTCCTCCTCAGGAAACAACGGAGGATCAAACCCACAAGAGGCTTTAAACGGGGAGACACCCGTGGCCGTGGAGATCGTAGCGTTGTGAGCGTACTCAATCCAGGGCAGGAACTTGCTCCAGGAAGATGAGCAGGAGGAGATGACACAACGGAGGGCGGCTTCCAGCTCCTGATTAGCCCTCTCGCACTGACCATTACTTTGGGGGTGATAGCCAGAAGAGAGGCTGGCAGTGGCTCCTAGTGCCGTGCAGAAGGCCTTCCAAACTTGAGATACAAACTGGGGTCCTCGATCGGACACAATATCCGCAGGGATGCCATGAAGACGTACCACGTGTTGCACCAGGAGGTCCGCAGTCTCCTGGGCCGAAGGCAGACCCCGAAGTGGCACAAAATGGGCCGCCTTCAAGAACCGGTCAACAATGGTTAATACTGTGGTGTAGTCATCTGAAGTGGGTAACCCAGTCACAAAGTCCATTGCTACATGAGAACAAGGGCTTGAAGGAACGGGTAACGGATGTAGTAAGCCTGCCGGGGGAGATGACGTCGTCTTCCCGGTTGCACACTGAGCGCAGGCCCGGATGTAGCCAACAACGTCCTTCCGCAACCCTGGCCACCAGAAGGTCCTTTGAAGAAGATCCACAGTCTGACCCACTCCAGGATGACAAGCCAACTTGGAAGCGTGACCCCACTCAATCACCTTGCCTCGGACAGCGCGTGGAACAAAAAAGCGGCCCGCCCCCCCCCCCCCCCCCCCAGGGTCCGGCTCAGTCTTCTGGGCCTGGCGAACCGTCTTGCAGATTCCCCAGGACAGGGCGCCCACGACGCAGGAAGGCGGCAGGATAGGGGTCTCCTGATCCTCGGAGGATGGGGGGTCAAACTGCCGGGAGAGAGCGTCCGGCTTACCGTTCTTGCTTCCCGGCCGGTACGTGATGGTAAAATTAAACCGGCCGAAGAAGAGGGACCAGCGAGCCTGGCATGCATTCAGGCGCTTAGCCGTCCTGAGGTACTCCAGGTTACGGTGATCAGTCCAAACCACGAACGGCTGAGCAGCCCCCTCCAGCCAATGTCTCCATTCCTCCAAAGCCAATTTCACAGCCAGTAACTCCCTGTCCCCGATGCTGTAGTTCCTCTCTGCAGGGGAGAGACGATGAGAGAAAAAAGCACAAGGGCGAATCTTACCATCCATGGGAGATCGTTGGGAGAGTACTGCTCCAACTCCCGCATCAGACGCGTCCACCTCCACCAAACATTGAAGCTTCGGGTCCACCTGGGTAAGGACTCGGGCCGAGGCGAACTCCCTCTTGAGCTTCTCAAATGCATCGGCTGCTTCCTTACTCCAGCAAAATGGAATCTTAGGGGAGGTGAGAGCAGTCAAAGGACGGGCAATATTACCAAAGTTAGGCACGAACCTCCTATAAAAATTAGCAAACCCCAGGAACCCTTGAAGCTGCTTTCTGGAGGTGGGTGCAGGCCATTCCACCACTGCCTTGACCTTGGCAGGGTCAGGAAGCACCTGGTTCCGAGCAATAATAAATCCAAGGAAAGAAGTCTGATCAGTATGAAATTCGCATTTCTCGGCCTTGATGAACAACTGGTTCTCCAGGAGGCGCTGTAATACTCTGCGGACATGCACCCGATGTTCCTCTAGTGTGCGGAAGAAGATGAGGATATCATTGAGATAAACGAAAACAAATGAGTTCAAGAAATCCCGTAGTACATCGCTAATTAAACGCTGGAAAACAGCTGGGGCGTTAGTTAACCCAAACGGCATTACCAGGTACTCAAAATGACCGCTGGGGGTCCGGAAAGCCGTTTTCCACTCATCACCTTCTCTAATGCGCACTAGATGGTAAGCATTCCTGAGGTCCAGTTTAGTAAACCATGATGCCCCCTGGAGGGAGTCAAACGCAGTGTTCATCAAGGGCAGTGTATATTTATCCTTGACCGTTATTTCATTCAACCCCCGGAAGTCAATACAGGGGCGTAGTGAACCGTCCTTCTTTCCAACAAAGAAAAATCCGGCCCCCACGGCCGACGACGACGGGCAAATAGTACCAGAGGCCAAAGATTCCTTAATGTAAGTGTCCATGGCCTCGCACTCCGGGGCTGATAGGCTGTAAAGGCGGCTAGCAGGTAGAGGGGCCCCAGCCTTCAGATTAATGGCGCAGTCATACGGATGATGGGGGGGTAAAGACAACGCCCGAGATTTGCTGAACACTTGCCCCAAATCGTGATAAACCTCAGGTACCTTAGATAAATCCGGTGGAGATGAATCGGGCAGAGGCACTTTCACAGATGGGGCGCACGCCGCTGATTGGAGACAGGCACTAAGGCAAAACATACTCCATGCCGTTATTCTCCCAGCTTGCCAGTCAATAGTGGGGTTATGTAGGCGCAGCCAGGGATATCCCAGAATAACGGGCGAAGAGGAAACGGGCAGCACAAGGAACTGAATCTCCTCCCTGTGATTTCCTGAGACAATTATAGACACAGGTGCTGTCTGAAGGTTAATGGTAGTCAACGACGCCTTCGACAGGGTAATCAGTCTGACAGGGGGTTCTAAAGTCTGACAACTAAGGCCCATCCGGGTTGCCAGGTCTCTAGAAATGAAATTTTGCTCAGCTCCAGAATCAACTAACGCTAGTGTAGAGTGTTCTGTGTGAGTATGAATGAGTCTGAGGGGTAAATGACAACAAGTAAGGGGTTCCTCTGTGTTCTTGCCCGTGAATCCCCCTACTGCAATCCACGGGCCTTCCCTTTTAACTTACTAGGACATTCGGAAACCCCATGTGACTCCTTCCCACAATAGAAACACAGGCCTTGATCCCTACGGCGCTGTTTCTCAGCTGCAGACACCTTAGAATGACCAACAATCATGGCTTCCTGATCCGGGGCCTTCTCTGACGCGGGTAAAGCGAGAGGAAGAGAGACAGGGACACGAGGGCGGGGTTTAACCGGACGGGAAGTAACTCACCGACCAGCCGCCTGTTCCCTTAACCTACTATCGATACTAACTGCTAAAGCAATTAAATCTTGCAAGTTATCTGGTTTATCCCGTGCCGCTAACTCATCCTTTAGCTCGTCGCTAAGGCTGCGTAGAAAAATGCCACAAAGAGATGGCTCCCCCCACCCAATCTCTGCGGCCAAAACCCGGAAGTCAATGGCGTAATCTGCAGCTGATCTCTTTCCCTGCTGTAGGCTTAAAAAACGTTCTGTCAACACCTCTCCCCTATCCGTGTGATCAAATACAGACAGAAATTCAGACACAAACTCCTGGTAGGTAAGCAGAGAATAGCTAGGTCTAGCCATGATCGAATATGCCCAGTCCAAGGCTCTACCTGCCAGCAAATTTATGACATAGCCTATCTGGCTAGAGTCGAGAGAAAAATCCCCCGGCACATGCAGAAAAACTGATTCACACTGTAAAATGAATCCTCGAGCTTCCCCGAGTTTTCCGCTGAACCGGGCAGGTGTTGGAATAGGAGTGAGGCGAGAGGACGAGGAGGTGTTAGCTAGTCCTGACGCTAAGCCTGCAGGGGTTGAGGTATTTGCGGTCGGGGGAAACGTTTGGTGTCCCTCCAAACAATCCAGCCGACCATTAATTTGAGTTAATTGATTCAAGATTACTGTCTGCTGGTGGGCTAGCAAATCTACCCGGGCGCTAAGAGTGTTAATTAAGCGCGACAGTGAGCTGTCCGCTGGGTCAACGTGACGGAGTCGTACTGACATGTTTCGGGACCCAGGAGACAGACACTGACACGGGCAAATTAGTGAACAATAATCTTTATTGGAGTGAAAGGGTGTGTAGTGCAAGTGTGAGCGCGTGGATAGTATCCTGGTCACTGGAACTGAGCACTCTGGACGGAGACCCGGCAACCCTGGAACATATAAGCACAGACAATTACTTTTGTCCCACGCTAATGACAAGCTATCAGTAGTGAGGCTTACTTGGGAGAAGCACAGGTTACGTCCTGCTGAGAACCAGCGGCCGTGCAACGTGGAGGTGAAGGCGTCCGGGAACGAGCTGGGGCTTCCACCTGTGACTGAGACGAGGACAGGTCTTCCAGTGACTCCGGCTGTGACACCACAGACCGGGGCGATGACAAACCAGCTGATGACAAGACGAGTGATTCCACAGAACGTGGTGACGATGATAATCCAGACGATGACAAGGCGAGTGATTCCACAGAGCGTGGTGACCATGACAATCCAGACGATGACGAGGTGAGTGATTCCACAGAGCGTGGTGACGATGACACAACAGATGACGATGACACAAACTCCACCGGTAACGGTGGCCAGTACTCCTGTAACTGATACAGTAACAATTCAGGAATTTGTGGAGCCAGACGTACCGGTAGTCGTGGTGGTAGCGAACCGCTACGTGTGCGAGTTGGCGTAACCCCGTCAGCTGGGGATGCAGGTCCGCCGCCAAGGGAGTCCACCTGTGCACAGGGGTAGAGGTTAGGAGTAGAGTAGCAAACAGCTCTCTTACGTGCTTGACTTTGAACTGAAGTCCTTGATGAGGCAAGAGACGTTCTAGACGAGACCAGAGAAGATTCTGACGAGGCAGTTCCTGACGAGACAGTTCCTGACGAGACAGCTTGAGACGAGACAGCTTCCGACAAGACAGCTTCTGACAAGACAGTTTCTGACGAGGCAGTTCTTGACAAGACAATTCTTGACGAGACAGATTCTGACGAGACAAGAGAATACCTTGACGAGGCCAGAGAATGGAGTTCTGGTTCTTTCTCAGACGAGGAGGACAGACGACTCCGTGCCGGGCTGTCAGCAACGCTGGCTTTAAACAGCTGCTGATTAACACCTGTGGATCTGTGCGCAGCTGAAGTTAATGATGCCAATGACGGCCCAGAGGCCGCCATGACAAATAAAGGCTTATCAAATTCCTAGTTTGTGTACTACATGAACAATGGCAATAAATCTGATTCTGATTCTTATCTTATACCACACTGTGATGTAGCTGGTGAGGATGCTCTCAACGGTGTCTCGGTAGACTGAGCACATGATGGGGGGTGGGACTCGTGCTCTCTTCAGTTTGTGGAGTAAATGGAGGTGAGTTTGAGCCTTCTTTTTTTTTTTTTTTTTTTTTTTTTTTTTTTTTTTTTTTTTGTTACTTATTTGTACCCGTAGGTAGACTTGGTTTGCAGTCTGGTGACAAGCCACCGGCTGCTGGTCGCTGCGTGCGCGAGCGCCCTAAACCTACATGTTTTTGGTGTGCGGGAGGAAACCGGAGAAATCCCGGAGTAAACCCGCGCAACACGGGGAGAACATGCAAACTCCACACAGCTCACTGTTGGTCGGGGGCTGGGATCGAACCCACGATCTCATGATCCCCGCGATCCCCCGGCCGAGGGTAAAACTGTGCTGCCACAGTGCTAAACCACTGCGCCACCGTGCAGCCACTTCTTGACCAGTGATGGTGGTGTTGTTGGACCAGGTGAGGTCCACAGAGATGTTCACCACCAGGAACTTGGTGCTGGTCACCCTCTCCACAGCTGCTCCATCAATGATCAGAGGGGGATGCTGTGTATGTGTGCGATATTAGGTGATGATATGCTGTGGCGACCCCAAAAGGAAGGAGCCGAAAAAAAAAATCACATATTCACTACTTTGTCTACAAATCAGCAAATCAAAGAAAGCAAAACTACCTCATTAAACAGGATTTCATGAATTTAGATTTTTATTAGATGCATTTATTTATTTTTCTTTGTTGCATCAAAGTATTGCAGTGACTTATTTCATCCACATCCAGTGACAAAGTGGTTTTAGAGACCTGCATAAATAAGTAATTTAGAGTAACATAATTACATCAGGGCAACTTAGTGGTGTACTGTGGCGGCGCAGCAAGAAGGTCATGGGTTTAATCTCCCCGCTCACTCCCAGTGACCTTTCTGTGTGGAGTTTGCATGTTTTCCCCATGTCTGTGTGGGTTTTCACCACTTACTCCAGTTTCTTCCCATATACAAAGACATGCATGTTAGGCTAATTAGCATCAACTGGGGATAAATGTCGTTAGACATACAGTTGTACATACCCTGGCGGAATTTATGATTTTTTGGCCATTTTTCAGAGAATATGAATGATAATACAAAAACTTTTCTTTCACTCATAATTACCCAAATGACCCTGATCAAAAGTTTACATACCATTGAAGTTTTGGCCTGATAACATACACACAAGTTGACACACGGGTTTAAATGGCTGCTAAAGGTAACCATCCTCACCTGTGATCTGTTTACTTGTAATTAGTGTATGTGTATAAAAAGTCAATGAGTTTCTGGGCTCCTGACAGACCCCTGAATGTTTCATCCAGTGCTGCATTGACGTTGCTGGATTCCGAGCCATGGGGAAAGCAAAAGAATTATCAAAGGACCTGTGGGAGAAGGTCGATGAACTTTATATAACAGGAAAAGGATATCCAAGGAATTGAGAATGCCAATCAGCAGTGTTCAAACTCTAATTAAGAAGTGGAAAATGAGGGATTCTGTTGAAACCAAGCCACGGTCAGGTAAGACCAACAAAGATTTCAGCCACAACTGCCAGGAAAATTGTTCAGGATGCAAATAAAAACCCTCAAATAACTTCAGCTGACATAAAGGACTCTGAAAAAAAGTGGTTTGGCTGTTTCAAGATGCACAATAAAGAGGCACTTCAAGAAAAATGGGCTGCATGGTCGAGTTGCCAGAAGAAAGCCATAACTACGCCAGTGCCACAAAGCAGCCCACTCACAATATGCCAAACAGCACAGTGATAAGCCTCAAAACTTCTAGAACAAAGTTATTTGGAGTGACGAGACCAAAATTGAACTTTTTGTCCACAACCATAAATGCTACATTAGGAGAGGAGTCAACAAGGCCTATGAAAAGTACATCCTTACTGTGAAATACGGAGGTGGATCACTGATGTTTTGGGGATGTGTGATTTACAAAGGCACAGGGAACTTGGTCAGAAGTGATGGTAAGATGAATGCAGCATGTTATCAGAAAGTACTGGAAGAAAATTTGCACTCGTCAGCCCAGAAGCTGCGTATGGGACGCACTTGGACATTCCAACATGACAATGATCCAAAGCACAAGGCCAAGTCAACCTGCTGTTGGCTACAGCAGAAAAAAGTGAAGGTTCTGGAGTGGCCATGTCAGTCTCCTGACCTCGATATCATTGAGCCACTTTGGGGAGATCTCAAACATGTAGTTCATGAAAGACAGCCCAAGAATTTACAGGAACTGGAGGCAGTCCTAGCAGGAAACGAATGGCAAATGAGAGCAGACCTCTGCAGACAGCTTAAGTTCCCTACTGAGATAACCACCACACCACTTCGACCTGACATTGTTCTATGGTCAACAGCTAGCAAACAGGTCATGATGGTTGAGCTGACAGTACCTTGGGAAAATGGCATTGAGGAAGCCTATGAAAGGAAGAAACTGTGATATGCCGACCTAGTGGCAAATTGCCATGAGAATGGCTGGGGAGCAACAACTTACCCGGGAGAGGTTGGCTGTTGTGGCTTTGTCAGCCTCTCAGTTGAGCATTTCCTGAGAGACTTTGGATGTAATTCGTCAAGCATTAATAAAACTCTCCAAGAACTTGCTGAAGAAGCAGAGAAAGGAAGCTTCTGGCTGTGGCTATGAAGAAATGACAAAAGTTGGGGGACCAAAGAAGCCACATAGGTTGCCTGAGTATCTATACCCAGCTGCAGGGAGCGGCAGGGAGACATCGCTGTACGCTGCCCCACCATCTGGAGATGTTCTGAGATTAAAGGGGCGAAACATCAGTGAAAGATGGCTCTCAGCTGAAGACCCAGCAGCTGGGTAGTTGGGTGCTGGCGGAGGTGCATCAAGTAGAAATGCTTTGCAGGCAACAACATCAACCTGTCTCTAAATTTGCCGAGAAGAATGGGCATCTTTACCATCTGAGAAAATAAAGTGCCTCATCCAGAACTACCACAAAAGACTTCAAGCTGACATTGATGTTAAAGGTGGCAATACACGGTATTAAGAACTAGGGTATGTAAACTTTTGATCAGGGTCATTTGGGTAGTTTCTGTTGTCAATAGGATTTAAAAAGAGCAAACACAATTGTTTGATAATAAATGGCTTCACCCAACCATTAACTATGAGTGAAAGAAAAGTTTTTGTATTATCATTCATATTCTCTGAAAAATGGCCAAAAAATCACAAATTCTGCCAGGGTATGTAAACTTATGAGCACAACTGTAAATGTGAGAGTGAATGGTTGTCTTTGTTGGCCCTATGATGGACTGGTGATTTGTCCAGGGTGTATGCTGCCTCTCACCCAAAAGATGCTGAGATAGGCTCCAGTCCCCCTGTGATTGGAAAAGGATCAAATGGTTGAAGATGAAAGAATGAATAAAATACAGTAAAAGTGCATATATGAAGATATACAGTATACACGTATACACAGTTCTCAGACCATAAGTCATGGGACTCATACTGTGAGAACATGTTATGCTGTTTAATTTACACAGATTTTGATTGCTAAATATTCACATATCACTGTAACACTTTCTGCAGGTTATAGTTTTACATCAAACATGAAATACACTTTTTTTTAAAGTAATCCAAAACAAGTTGATCTTTAAATTGTGTTCTGCCAAACTGAATCTTATGCCAAATTATTTTGATGGTATGATGCATGCAGTGCTTCAACCATGATTGAAAGAATTTTCAAATTTATCAGATCTTGGTTTTTGTAAAAACTCTGATTTCAGAAACATTTATTGGTGTGTTCTCTGTGTTTTTCCAATTGCTTTTACTGTAAAGTTATTGATGTTTTAAAAAATGTTATATAATTTACTATATCCTATTGAACAATAACATTCAAATAGCTAGATTTAAAAAAAAATGAAAATTTATGTACATTGTGGCTTATGAAACATTTTTAACCTTATACAGTGGGGAAAATAAGTATTGAACACATCAACATTTTTCTCATTAAACATACTTCTGATGGAGCCATTGACCTGAGATTTTCACCAGATATCAGTAACAACCCAAGTAATACATCCATACAAAGAAATCAAGGCAACTGTATTCACAAAACAAGTTATATTTAATAAAGTGGAATGACACAGGGAATAAGTATTGAACACACTTGGTGAAATTCATTTAATATGTGTGTGTTTATATATTTACATATTTATTCCATCTAGCTACAATGCTCCGCACTGGGTGTGTTTATGTTTATATATCTATATATTTATTCCATCTAGCTACAATGCTCCGCACTGTGTGTTTATATATCTACATATTATTCCATCTAGCTACATTGCTTCGCACTGTGTGTTTACATATTCATATATTTATTCCATCCAGCTACAATGCTCTGCACTGTGTGTCTGTGTGTGTGTATATATATATTTTATAGTAATATGTACATATGTATATTAGCTGCTCTTGCTTGCTTGTTTTTTTTTTTTTTTCTTGCCTTCTGATTGTTGCTCTGAGTGTTGCTATCCCTGTGCTGTTGCAATCCTGGAATTTCCCCATTGTGGGACTAATAAAGGCTTATCTTATCTTATCTTATCTTATCTTATCTTATCTTATATTTAGTAGAAAAGCCTTTGTTGGTAATAACAGCTGTCTTCAAATCTTGAAAGTTCCGTGGGTGTCTTTGATGAACGCTGATCTTCAGTTTGTTCTATAGATTTTCAGTTGGATTCAGGTCAGGTGACTGACCGGGCCATTCTAGCAGCTTTATTTTCCTTCTCTGGAGCTACAGTAGTTGAGAGTTTCCTTGGCTGTGTGTTTGGGATCATTGTCTTGCTGAAATGTTCACCCTCGTTTCATCGTCAGCATCTTGGCAGATGGCAACAGGTTTTTATCAAGTATGTCTTTGTACATTTGTTCATTCATCTTTCCTTCAGTTACGTATATGAAGTCTGCCTGTACCATGTGCTGAAAAACACCCCCACACCATGATGGGATGTGTAGTGCCATTTCCTCTCCAAACATGCTGTGTATTGTGGCATCCAAAAAGTTAAATTTTGGTCTCATCTGACCAGACAATATTCTCCCATTTGGCAAGCCAAATGTTGTGCAGTAAACTTTAAACGAGCTTCAACATGCTTTTTCTTCAGCAATGGAGTCTTCCGAGGTGAGTGGGCATTACTCATTGTTTGTTTTGAAACTTCTGAAACAGCAGTACCTGCTAACTCCAGGTCTTTCTGGAGCTCTCCACGAGTGGTCTTTGGCTCTTGGATAACTCTTCTGATAATTCTTTTGACTTCTCTGTCAGAAATCTTGTGAGGAGCTCCTGGTCATGGCCAATTTATGGTAAAATAATGTTCTTTCCACTTCCAAATGATGGCTCCAACAGTGCTCACTGGAACATTCAGCAGTTTAGAAATGCGCCTGTAACTAATGCCATCATTATGTTTTGCAGCAATAAGGTTGCAAAGTTCTAGAGAGAGCTCTTTGCTTCTACCCATCATTGAGTTCTTTGTGGTGTGACAATCTGACATTCACAGACCTTTTTAAAGGCTATCAGTCAGGACTTACCCAGCTGAAATTAATGTGCACTGATGTGTGATGGGATGGCTTCCTAAATTCTGATGGATTTCAGCTGGTTTCTTGGCTTTCTATGCCTTTTTGAACCTCTTTTTCTTCATGTGTTCAATACTTATTCCCTGTGTCATTCTACTTTGTTACATATAACTTGTTTTCTGAACTCAGTTGCCTTGGTTTCTTTTTACCTCCGCCAAGGAGGTTATATTTTCATCAGCGTTGGTTTGTCTGTCTGTCTGTCTGTCTGTCTGTCTGTTTGTTTGTTAGCAAGATAACTCAAAAAGTTATGGACGGATTTTCATGAAATTTTCAGAGATTGTCAGAAATGGGGTATCCTACAGATGATTAGATTTTGGTGGTGATCCGGATCACCAGGGGAACTGTGGCGCTTGGCGGAGGTCTGCGCTCTCCGAGTGCTTTTCTAGTTTATGTATGGATTACTTGGGTTGTTACCGATATCTGGTGAAAATCTCAGGTCAGTGGCTCCATCAGAAATATGTTTAATGAAAAAAATGTTGACATGTTCAATACTTATTTTCCCCGTTGTATATTAAAGCAACAAAGACAAACATATACCTAATGTGTAGTTTATGGTTAAAGCAATTAAAACCATTAAAGCTATTATAACAACAAGTCAGACTAACTCGCCCTATAAAAATTACATTTTTTTAAATTTATATTTAAGGTAAATTATTCCACAAGCAGCAGACTTGCACATGGTGCTGTTTAATGAACAATAGTCAGTCATTTTGGGGTTTTTTTTCTCCCCAAAATGGGTGAATGTATAACAAAGTCAAGTCAAAGTTAGTCTACATGCAGCTGTAATAAAGCAAATATAAAAGGATCACTTCCTAATAAGTCACAGAAAATAAGTTGTCAAAACACTGAAAAAAGAGCAAATAAACTTTTTTTTTTAAAATTTACAAATGTGTTTTGCCAGGTAAGGACATGACAGAAAATAAGTATATACCTGCAGTCTTGGGGGGGGGGGGGGGGGGGAAGGGGGAACCTGCTGAACACCCCCCATCAGAAATGCCTGTCAGCTTTGGTGCTGCTTTCCTCACTCTCTGCAGAGGAGGAAGTTGTTTGACTGCATTTGGGATGATCCAGGACAGTAGTAGCTGACTGACTGTATGAGTGTCCCAGAGGGAGAGTGCACAAGGGTCTCTGGGCTGGGCTGCCAAGCTTATATCTCTCTCCTCCCATAAACATCACAGAGCACTGATGTCTTTAAAAGGGTCCAGAATGACATCTGGGAGTGCAGGAACACTGTGATTAATCGCCAAGTTGATTCTCATGGAAATCGCCCCGGATCAACGCAGAAAAGGAGGAGGAGGAGCCCGGAAACTGTGTGAAACCTACTCTGGCCAAACACACAAAGACGATTGCTCACAAGGGGATTTTTATGATACTGAAACAGGGGATTGTGCTTAGTACAATGGTTCACTCTTGTGCCAATGTTCAACTCTATATTTCATATCTATTGCTTATAAATCGGTGAGGTGGACAATAAATCATTTTCTAATCATGTTCCAGTCAATGAACCAATAGGTAGAATTATAAGGAGCGAACACTGTGAAGTCACTTTTGTGAATCTTCAGAAATTCTCCTGCAAGATACACATGTGATTGCATGAGCAACATCAATTAAGAACATTTGCTGTAAGTGACATGTTGTACTTAAGGATAAGCAGTTAACATGGGATTATACTTGATTTAATGGGGATGCTGGGTACTGAATCAGTGGCTCTGATTTCCCACAGGAAATAACCTCCATCCATTGTAAATGCTGTGCGTGCACCGGCTTAGGTAATCCATCCAGGGGGATCATTCAAATAAACAGATCCCAATGATAAATGCTACCTTTGGAAAGACATAGACAGATGTGCATTCTTAGGTGTGCACCACCTTTGAGGAATGGCGGAATTCACAACAGTACCTCTTCATAACAAAGCCTTGGAAAGTAGAGGCTGACACCTCCAAAAAAATGAATGAAAGTTCGATGGCATTCTGAGTGTTTGTCAGGAGGTGCAGTTTATACCGTTTGGCATAACTGCCTTCCCCAAGCCATAAGTCTATGCCAGCATTAAAAACAAATAGCTGGACAGGAGGGGAAAAAAGCGGGGAAGGAGGAAATTTGCCCGAGTGAGGAATTGATTTTGTCTGGCCCAAGAGAGTACTTCATTCTTGGTCACGGCAGCAGGAGGGCTCTGAGATGTGTTTTACTAACAGGAGAGCAAAGGCACCCATGCAAAACAATTTTTTAACAGTGCCTGGAAAAATTGTCCACTCCTGTGCACCGATTTTTATTTCTTCTTTACAGATGACACAATACTTTCCAGTCACTCGTCACCAGGAGCAAGTCATGGCCACTTTTCAGATTTAAAGCCGCTGCGGCGCAACATGCTATCCGGATGCACTTTATGTACTCCCCCAAAACACCCTTAACTGTAAATCCCTATATGTTGTAATGGGATATTATTCGAAACAAGCAATTGATTTTGATTCCATACGATTATGGCAAATGACAGTGTAATTCTCTCCCGTATAATTGAGTGTGTGAATTCTTACTGTGTCAAAACACAGGATACTGATACAGTGTGTGCTCTGACTGTCACCATTTCTGTCCACCTCAGCAGAAGCAGCTGGTTTTATAGGGCTGGTAAGGAGCGGAAAATGTGAATAAGCGAATTTGGAAAGCCCGACTCTCCTCTGCAGTGCTAATTTAGTGTGAGAGCTAAGTGGCTCATTTTTATGTGAACACCATTGTGTTCCTAACTGTGCAGCAAACAATCGCTGTTCCAAGGCAAAGAATGACACAATGTGAACAATGGAACAATGAAGGCCTTTTTTCTTTCTGTTGCTGCCTGGAGGGGTTTAAAAAAAAAAGAGATCCTTATAAAACAAAACAAAAAAAGGGGGGCTGGTATAATTGTTTTCTGAGGCTGTGATTTGGATATGTTAAGTAGTTTTTATTTTCATTTTTTTGTCAGGGAGGAGATGGGATGGTGTTATGCACAAAAGACACGTTCCCACAAGACGCACAAGCATGTGGGAGTCGCGCACAAGTGACAACACGCACTCCGGTGCACGTATAGGTGGCGGGCATCGGCCTGTGTGCCGCCTGTTGTCGTGCGCGTTAGTGTGTATGTTGACAGGGATCAGCGATGGGTGTTAAAACATTTCAGGCCCCTGCTCTCCCCACAGCCACAGCATCGACAGCGTGAGACCTGCCACTGAGCAGCCTAACCTGACACTATCTATCACTGGGAGCATGCAGGAGTCAATGCTACACTGCACACACCGACACACAATCTCCCTCACTGTCTACCGCACTCTGTCTCACTTCCGCCGCCTGGATATTCCATTCCCCCCTCTCTCCCTCTCTGTATTTATGTATGTCTCTCTGTCCTGTGGCTTTTTTTTTTTTTTTTAACCTCTAAAAGACACAGAAATTCACACGCGCACACAGATGCAACACTGTCTCAGGGATTCCAGGAAGTTGCGCGTGCATGTCATAAATCAAAACGATCATATCAGTCTTGCACACAAAGCCGTATTTATTGTGAGGAGTGATGATACAATAGATTTCATCCTCCCTCGTGTTCTGCTCACTAGCACATTATCAGCTGGTCTATGAAACTTTGTCTGTGTCTGGATCTCAGTTCCTCCCACCAAACACTTCACTCTTTCCAAAAAAAAACCCTCTCCCCCCTCCCGAGGGTGGCTCATATAGACCTACATCTGTTTGTGATATACAATGTAATACAACGCCTCACCCACGCGCTACAATGTCACAGATTCACAGCACGACAAGGAGCTGACAGTGTGTACTTTCCCAGAAGGTCTTGTTCTAAAGGGCTACAATCAGCCCCCCCACCAATCCAACCAGCTCAACCAGCTACAGCGCCCCCCCTCCCGTTCAGATTCTCACCCCGGCAACATGGACAGCCCATAATAGCAGACATGAATCTGTGTCTCCCCTTGCTCCAAACAGATGCTGGCTGTCCATAAATCACATGCCTCCATTTTGTTGAGGAGAACAAAAAGCGTTGTTTCCGTGGGCCTGGTAATAATCCCTGTGCCCCATGTTGTGTTTTGTCTCTGGGCCGGCTCTCGTCTCCCCTCTCCTCTGTCACACTCCGGCTTCTCCGCATGCATTACAATAGGGGCAGCCAGGTGATGAATATTTGTGTCTGGCCTGCCGTTAAGATTTCATTAATCACCCCAAGACTTGAGAGCAAAGCAGCGTACCTGGCAGAGCCAGCAGGCAGCGGGCCTCCGTATACAACCTCCTGGGGACCAAACACAGCCATGTTGTGTTATGTTATGGCAAGGCTTATTTGTTGTATTTGTCTCTTCTCTCGTTCTGTCGTGCTATTTACACCATCCCAACAATAACACGGTTTCTCCAAAAAGGACAAATTTGCTGAAAGGTGCAAAAGAAAAGTTTCCACTGTCCAACAGCATAAAATAACTGGAGTGTGTCAGAAGGAGCCTGTTGGGGTTGTTGGTCACTATCAACCGACTCACTGACTTTTTGACCAGGTGTGAAAACTTTTGGACTTGAAAATTATATATTCACAAATGTGCAGTGAGAAAATACAAGTGTTACAAGGATTAGTTCTGTAGCACCAGTTTCACAAAGATTTAAAAAGGTCATTCAGAAAGGGGAGGCAAAAACTAATTTTTATCGCACAGCAGTTAAATGCCAAGAATTATACTGCTGTTTTCTAGGAAAAGTAGATTTGTGAAATATAACTTGTTTGTTCCAGTAGGATATTATTGGTTTGGTCATTGACAGCCATGGTTTATAAAAATAAATGAAGAAAAATACATAGGGTTCTAGTCTCACCCTTAGAGATAAGGTGAGGAGTTCAGTACTCAGAGTAGAACCGCTACTCCTCCACGTCAAAAGGAGCCAGATGAGGTGGTTCGGGCACCAATTCTAATTAGGATGCCTCCAAGATGCTTCCCACTTGAGGTGTTTTGGGCACATCCCAGTCTCCATTCACAGTGGGAGGAGACCCTGGGGCGAAAAACACGTGACACAAGCAAAACACAAGATGGCAGATTACAAGGCGACTGCTCAGTCTCTGGCTTTTGCCAGAGTAAAGGCAAAAAAGGAGAGCCAGAAAAAGCTACAGGCAGCGAGACAAAACACTCTGGAAAAGTACTGGAGAGTTTAGGAAGCCATGGAGCAGCGGGAGACATGAGGATACAAACTAGAACACATATGAAGGTAAGCTAATGATTGCTAATGTTAATTTGCTTTAAGTCTGCCGTATTACATTGTAATGTCGGCAAGTTATCACTACTAGGTACTAAAATACGTATGCTCTGTGTGTGCTTCAGATGGCTCTCTTGTGGCAAAATTATTGCTTCAAACCATGGGTCTGGGCGTTCAACCAAGCCTCTCAGTGATGTCACCCCAACTTTACAAACATGAAGTGGTTGCTGAACTTTAGAATGTCTGAAGAAATGTTTAGCTTCCTGTGCAACAAATTGCTCTGATCTGTGCGAAAATCACGGAGAGACTGTTGAGACATCATGGGATGTACCTGCTCCAGCAGCACTGAGTCTGTGGTGGTGTCGTGACAAAAAGTGGTTCAGTTACCAAAACTTGATCACCAGGTGCCATATTGTAGTTATGGGGTTTTATTAGCCATAAAATATATATTTCAACAGGTAAACAGTACTGTGTTAGGTATAATAAAATATATTTAACAATTATGATGCATTTTTAAGCCCAAACAAACTTGATCTATTTTTATTTATTTATTTTATTTGTTTATTTGTCAGGGACAGTGCAATAAACATAGACAAAAAAGAAAATCTGATGTGTTGCACAGAGAGTGTATAGCATTAAGCTAGTTTGCAACTCTTGTCCCTGGATGGGCTTTAGAGAAAAGAAACAGAGAAAAAGAGAAAAAGATGAAGAAAAAACAAAATGAAAACAGTATAAACATTATCCACATACATCAATGCAAACAAAATTATAAATACACAATATTAAAACCTGATTCACATTTGCCTGTTACAGTAAAATGCCTGTTAAACATTTGCCTTCCCTTCTTCAAAGGGAAGGCAAATGTTTAACAAATGTTTAACAAATGTTTATCCTTCTTCTAAGATTAAAAGCAATTAAAATAATGCAGTCACAAGGTTACATGGAGAAATACATGGATTTACTGGATATATACATGTAGATACTGTATAAATATACACTCACCGGCCACTTTATTAGGTACACCTGTCCAACTGCTCGTTAACACTTAATTTCTAATCAGCCAATCACATGGCGGCAACTCAGTGCATTTAGGCATGTAGACATGGTCAAGACAATCTCCTGCAGTTCAAACCGAGCATCAGTATGGGGAAGAAAGGTGATTTGAGTGACTTTGAACGTGGCATGGTTGTTGGTGCCAGAAGGGCTGGTCTGAGTATTTCAGAAACTGCTGATCTACTGGGATTTTCACGCACAACCATCTCTAGGGTTTACAGAGAATGGTCCGAAAAAGAAAAAATATCCAGTGAGCGGCAGTTCTGTGGGCGGAAATGCCTTGTTGATGCCAGAGGTCAGAGGAGAATGGCCAGACTGGTTCGAGCTGATAGAAAGGCAACAGTGACTCAAATAACCACCCGTTACAACCAAGGTAGGCAGAAGAGCATCTCTGAACGCACAGTACGTCGAACTTTGAGGCAGATGGGCTACAGCAGCAGAAGACCACACCGGGTGCCACTCCTTTCAGCTAAGAACAGGAAACTGAGGCTACAATTTGCACAAGCTCATCGAAATTGGACAATAGAAGATTGGAAAAACGTTGCCTGGTCTGATGAGTCTCGATTTCTGCTGCGACATTCGGATGGTAGGGTCAGAACTTGGCGTCAACAACATGAAAGCATGGATCCATCCTGCCTTGTATCAATGGTTCAGGCTGGTGGTGGTGGTGTAATGGTGTGGGGAATATTTTCTTGGCACTCTTTGGGCCCCTTGGTACCAATTGAGCATCGTTGCAACGCTACAGCCTACCTGAGTATTGTTGCTGACCATGTCCATCCCTTTATGACCACAATGTACCCAACTTCTGATGGCTACTTTCAGCAGGATAATGCGCCATGTCATAAAGCTGGAATCATCTCAGACTGGTTTCTTGAACATGACAATGAGTTCACTGTACTCAAATGGCCTCCACAGTCACCAGATCTCAATCCAATAGAGCATCTTTGGGATGTGGTGGAACGGGAGATTCGCATATGTGTGATGCCATCATGTCAATATGGACCAAACTCTCTGAGGAATGCTTCCAGCACCTTGTTGAATCTATGCCACGAAGAATTGAGGCAGTTCTGAAGGCAAAGGGGGTCCAACCCGTTACTAGCATGGTGTACCTAATAAAGTGGCCGGTGAGTGTATATTCTCTGCATCAACAATGTACTATACATGTATTCATTTAGCATTGCACTAGAAATTTTGACAATAAACCTTTGTACTTTTTGCAGATGTGTCTCCACTTTTGTTTTATATGTGAAGGTTACTACCAAGTGACATAAATTAAATACTAAAAGAATGGAAAAGCTGTCTAAGAACAACCCAGCAGTTTGACAAATCACTTTTGGTTTGGTGTAAGTCTGTCAACAGAATTATGAACCATAAGGCAGTTGGTGTTAAAATGTTAAATCCCATTAAACCCAAACCCGGTGGTGTCCAATCATGTGCCATGGAAGGCCAAGACACTGTAGGTTTTCTCTTCTACCCAGTCTCTTCAGCAGGTGTTTTCACTGATCAGCAATCAGTGGAAGAAATTCAGTGGAATCTGCTGTTGAAGACACTGGTTGGAGGTAAAGCCTGCAGGGTCTTGGCCCTCCATAGCACATGATTGGACACCTCTGCCCTAACCCATTATTAGGAAATACAGATGCTAATATCACCCAGAATTCCTCCATATACTGGTACTATCACTAAAGTTTGCAGTGTCTTCTGCACGGGCACATCCAACAATGCAGTCTTCATTAAATCAAATAAACATTTTTGGTTGCTTTTTCTTAAAATTGAGCCATTATTTTCAACGTCACTGATAAATGGTTTGTACTGTTGACTTTTTTCCCACCAGTGTCTTAATAGACAAAATAGAAAATCATGATGCAAACACATAAGTCACTAAATTGTTTATTACAATCAGCAGCAAAATCCAGATTATTTAGAATGTGCAAAATTCAAACTCTAAACTGTAAAAAAAAGAAGAAAAAAACCTTAGAATGGGTCACACACGCCGGCCACGCTGCCTCACTGAGAAACAACTGGATGTGCCGTTCAAGCTGGTCCCAGTTCAGCAGATCTTCAGCCTGCATCTCTGTAAATAGTGACGCAAGGTCCAGTTTGGGGTGGATCGTTTTCCTCTTGCCTAGATGAAAGACAGAAATGGGTGGTGGTTAACCTTTTAACTGTCCACATTTCATGGACTGGTCATGCGCCCCCAGTAGCACAGCGCAGCAACTGCACCTGTCAACTCTGGCTGTACTCTGACGTCCCCGGCTATACTGAGCTGTACTGATCTGACAGTTCAGAAGATAGCAGACACGCATCGGAGGAATCATGGCTGACATGGAATACAGCAAAGAAGAAGAAATCCTCATTATTATTCTTCCTTTTTCTGCCTTGAGCTCACAAGATCAAGATGGCCACCACCATGATCGTCTGGATCCTCACAGAAACTGCATCATACAGGAAAAATAGCCGTGTAATACAAACGAAATTCACGTGGGATAATCATAAGTTTGTAGATGTGGTAGAGAGCATAAATGACCAACCAAACACAAAACAATGACTACAATGGGCAAAAACAGACCAACGACGTGAGCGAACGAGTACCCCCCCCCCCCGCCCCCCCCGCCACCGGTAAGTGATGAATTTATGTTGGGTTTTTTTTACATCTTATTGATTTTCTGGTTCATATACTTTGAAGATAAAATAAAAACATACCGCTGTAGACAAAACGGTGTAAAAAAAAATGAACCATTCTTTGTATAAATATGTCCGAAGTCCACTTTTGACTGAGTTATGTAACTTACATAGCTACTGAGACATCATGCAAATTACATAGATGTGTACATTTATTCCTATCTGAAACTTTGGATCATATTCTACATCTTTCTAATTGACAGTAAGCCATTATCTCTTGCAACTTTCAAGTTATAGCCTTGGAAATCTGAACTATTTTATTGACAAAAAAATTTACCACTCTTGACCACTAGGGGTTATGTTTACCCTTTAGGCAACTGGGACAGTTAAAGGGTCAAAGCAAGTTTTAAACATATTTGGGAAATACAGTTGTTGCTAAAAGCCAGTGGTGGAATGTGACAAAAAAAATGCTTCGTTGTTGTATTTAACCACAATTTTGATGTAGCTGTGCTTCAGTAAAGTAGATTTTACAAGGGCTGGGTTACGTTTAAAATTATTTTTTACTGTGGCCTCAGCAATCAGAATGAGTTAATACATTCAGTTGAATGGAATCTATGTCATGTCCACTGCGCGATCTCGCAACAGACATATAAAATGGAAGCGAGCTCAATGTGCAGTAAAGTAAATGTGTTTATTACAGGGAGAAAAATATACACAAAATGTCCAAATAACAGTCACTGTAAAGAATGGGTAAGACAACCTGCTACAAACCTTGTTGGCTTAGATAAAGTGCCATACGCGCTCCAAGCAGGCAGGAGCAGGGGGAAAAGGCACAAAAGAAGACTTACAGAAATGTTGGAGTGGAAAGGCTCTAAGACACAACATGATAAGTCCAGGGGAAGGAAGCCAATAATCTGGTGAGTCAGGATGTCCCATGTTGACTTAAGCTGCCACACTGACTGGTCACATTGCCTCCCCACAAGTACACCATACACTAACGAAGGCAAGTGGACACAGCCGTGTGACAAGCCAGTGCATGATTAATTGGAAATGTGTATGTAAGCATGTGTGAGTGTGTGTACATGTGTGTGTGTGTGTGTGTGTGTGTGCGCGTGTGTGTGCATGTAGTGATACCATACAGCTGGTGAATGTCTGGTGAGGAGGAGGCGTGGCTGTAGGACTGGCAGAGAGCAAGACTCAATCTGCCAGCTGCAATTAATAAGCAATAATCAAAAACCTACAGCCACAGGTCATGGACGGGGTTGAAAACAACCCCGAACATAACAATCTAGTACTTTAACTAAGGGTATGCATCCCCGAGTATGGAGTTGCTCAGTCAAAATATGTAATTTTTTATCAATAAAAGTTTAGCCACCGCTCTGTCACCGCTGTGTCTCTTCTTGCCCTGGCTTCAAGTGTGGGTGGCGTTTTGTACTTGTATTGCTAAAATATAAAAAGATGCACTACAGTGGGTCTCAAATATTTGTAATGTGTCCTGTTATAGTACTGCATGAGTTTATTGATGATACACTATAAACTACACATGTAAACTAAATTATAATGGTGACTGAACAACTCCCATTCCCCAAAGTGCAAGATACACTATTATGAATATAACTCATAAAGGATCACACAAGTGATCTGACAAAAAAATAAACAAACGGTTCCTAAACAGTGGCTAATATTGGATGTCCCATTCCTTTTCAGTTATTCTGTAATCAATATTCAAACAATCAAATAAATCTCAGTTCAGTCTCTTTCATATTTGTCAAAGTCTAACATGTGAGATTGCCTACATATAGGTGATAACTCTATAGCCCACTTTCAAACACAGCCTACATTTGGGCCTGTAAAGCCTGATTGGACTACCTCTTTCAGACAGGAATATTTGCTTTCCAAGGGCATGCACTAGTTACAGTGGGGAAAAAAAGTATTTAGTCAGCCACCAATTGTGCAAGTTCTCCCACTTTAAAGATGAGAGAGGTCTCCAATTTTCATCATAGGTATACCTCAACTATGAGAGACAAAATGAGAAAAAAAAATCCAGAAAATCACATTGAAGGATTTTTAATTAATTAATTAATTAATTCCTCGGTAAAATAAGTGTTTGGTCACCTACAAACAAGCAAGATTTCTGGCTCTCACAGACCTGTAACTTCTTGTTCACAACCTCAAACAGTCAGACTCCAAACTCCACTATGGCCAAGACCAAAGAGCTGTCAAAGGACACCAGAAACAAAATTGTAGACCTGCACCAGGCTGGGAAGACTGAATCTGCAATAGGTAAGCAGCTTGGTGTGAAGAAATCAACTGTGGGAGCAATTATTAGAAAATGGAAGACATGCAAGACCACTGATAATCTCCCTTGATCTGGGGCTCCACGCAAGATCTCACCCCGTGGGGTCAAAATGGTCACGAGAACGGTGAGCAAAAATCCCAGAACCACACAGGGGGACCTAATGAATGACCTGCAGAGAGCTGGGACCAAAGTAACAAAGGCTACCATCAGTAACACACTACGCCACCAGGGACTCAAATCCTGCAGTGCCAGATGTGTCCCCCTGCTTAAGCCAGTACATGTCCAGGCCCGTCTGAAGTTTGCTAGAGAGCATTTGGATGATCCAGAAGAGGATTGGGAGAATGTCATATGGTCAGATGAAACCAAAATAGAACTTTCTGGTAAAAACTCAACTTGTCGTGTTTGGAGGAGAAAGAACACCATACCTACTGTGAAGCATGGGGGTGGAAACATCATGCTTTGGGGCTGTTTTTCTGCAAAGGGACCAGGACAACTGATCCGTGTAAAGGAAAGAATGAATGGGACCATGAATTGTGAGATTTTGAGTGAAAACCTCCTTCCCCCAGCAAGGGCATTGAAGATGAAACGTGGCTGGGTCTTTCAGCATGACAATGATCCCAAACACACCGCCCAGGTAACGAAGGAGTGGCTTCGTAAGAAGCATTTCAAGGTCCTGGAGTGGCCCAGCCAGTCTCCAGATCTCAACCCCATAGAAAATCTTTGGAGGGAGTTGAAAGTCCGTGTTGCCCAGCGACAGCCCCAAAACATCATTGTTCTAGAGGAGATCTGCATGGAGGAATGGGCCAAAATACCAGCAACAGTGTGTGAAAACCTTGTGAAGACTTACAGAAAACGTTTGACCTCTGTCATTGCCGACAAAGGGTATATAACAAAGTAATGAGATGAACTTTTGTTATTGACCAAATACTTATTTTACTGAGGAATTTACCAATTAATTCATTAAAAATCCTTCAATGTGATTTTCTGTATTTTTTTTTCTCATTTTGTCTCTCATAGTTGAGGTATACCTATGATGAAAATTGGAGACCTCTCTCATCTTTTAAGTGGGAGAACTTGCACAATTGGTGGCTGACTATATACTTTTTTGCCCCACTGTACTTACCAGTCCATGTTTTGTTGAAACCCCTGCATTCGGCATCTACCTTTCTTTTTTTAGCGTGCACAGGCATTTTCAATGGCTAAAGTCATCTGCTTGTGACAAGGTAGATTCGTGGATCTCGTGGATCCCGATCAAAACATAATTCCAATATTGCGGTTTTGGTGAATGATTTACGACCTTTGTCGTCGGCCTCCGTCGGTCTATGATGACGGAAGAGAATCCTAAACGTCTATCCTGCTGGAATGAGTGCAGGTCCCACTTGTGGGTGTTCTCCATGCTGCGGGGTCTGTAGCAGATTCGTCCAGCGTCCTTTGTTTTCATCTGCTGCAGCAGTAAGTCTCTCTTCACCCAGCCTGAGTTTCTGTGCTTCAATTGGCTCCTGCATTCACAGTAGGTGGGTCCTCCTTCCTAGGTTTTCATTCATTGGCTCTTCAAGGTTTCAGAAACCCAATTCAAGGCTCTTATTAGTCGAATGAGAGGTCAATCAGATGAACTAATCTGTTCGCGGCTGTGTCTGCAGCTTTTTTTTTCAGTGGCGCTTGGACGCCAACACCACCTACATCACCACAATCTGGACTATGCGTCTGAGTGCACACGAGGGCGCAGGAGTGCGCCTTTGTGCGTCCTAGGACGCAGAGACTTGCCCGCACGCGGAACACCGGAGCGCAAGTGGTTAAGGTGAATCTGACCTAGTTCAAAGGTCAGTATTGTGCGCATGACAAAACCTTTGCGCTTGTGGAGCGTAAGCTAGCGGGCAGTGAAGATGGTGAGCGGAGTGCAGTTTCCTAGCCCAAAAACATGGCAAAAAAAAAGACAGAAAATTTATCATTTTCAAAGTGAGCGGGAGGAAGAGTTCTTTTTTACTACCATGAAAGGAAGCTGCGTGTGTTTCATTTGTGCGGCGATGGCGAAGTGCCACTATGTGGAGCGACACTTCACTACCCACTCTTTTTTTTTTTTTTGGGACTTATCTTGTACCCGTAGGTGGATTTGTTCTGCAGTCCGGTGACAAGCCACCAGCCGCTGCGTGCGCAAGCGCCTCTTAACTCCCTAACCTGCATGTTTTTGCATGAAAAACCAGAACATGCACCACCAGAACATGCAAACTCCACACAGATCACTGTTGGCCGGGGGCAGGGATCAAACCCACGATCCCCACGATTCCCCCGGCCGAGGGTAAACTGCTGCTGCGGTGCTAACCACTGCGCCACCGTCCACATAAGCACTCTCAGCGCTGTTTAGTTTCTTCTCATGAAAGGACAGCGCTGGTTATTACTCAAGCATGATTCTTGGCAAGAACTGTATGGATATAATTCCAGTGAAGAAGAACACACAAAAGTGTGTTTATTAAATGTAACAGATTTTGAGAAGAATTGCAGCAGATTTGTTCAGTTAAAAATGTGATAAGATTTATTTAATATGAAAGTTGATTTTTCTTAAATGTTGCATAACTTTTTCAAACATGGTTCAACATAGTTCATGAATTAAAAGGGTTTAGTTTTTTATGGTTAAAAGGAACTGGTGAAAACTGGACATTTTTTTTAATGAAATGTAGAAGTGATCATCTGAACAATTGCTGAGATTAATAAAAATAAAGTGTTGAATATTGATCTTGTCTGTTACCCACTCTAAGTTATTGATAATTATTTACGGTAGTGTATATATATATATATATATACATATATATATATATATATATATATATATACGTATATATATATATATATATATATATATATATATATATATATATATATATATATATATATAAATATATATATATACACTACCGTTCAAAAGTTTGGGGTCACCCAGACAATTATTTTGTGTTTTCCATGGAAAGTCACACTTATTTACCACCATGGGTTGTAAAATGAATAGAAAATATAGTCAAGACATTGACAAGGTTAGAAATAATGATTTGTATTTGAAATAATAATTTTTTCCTTCAAACTTTGCTTTCGTCAAAGAATCCTCCATTTGCAGCAATTACAGCATTGCAGACCTAACATGATTGCACAAGGGTTTTCTAATCATCCATCAGCCTTCTGATGCAATGAGCAAACACACTGTACCATTAGAACACTGGAGTGATAGTTGCTGGAAATGGTCCTCTTTACACCTATGTAGATATTGCACCAAAAACCAGACATTTGCAGCTAGAATAGTCATTTACCATATTAGCAATGTATAGAGTGTATTTCTGATTAGTTTAAAGTTATCTTCATTGAAAAAAAGTGCTTTTCTTTCAAAAATAAGGAAATTTCTAAGTGACCCCAAACTTTTGAACGGTAGTGTATATATATATATACTGTATATATACTGTATATATACAATTTGTTATTTTAGAGGAGTGTGTCAAGCTGGTGCCCTTCACATGACTCAATACCCATGAAGTAGCTCTTGGTTTCAAAAAGGTTGGTGACCCCTGCTTTACACGGATCAGTCGTCCTGGTCCCTTTGCAGAAAAACAGCCCCAAAGCATGATGTTTCCACTCCCATGCTTCACAGTAGGTATGGTGTTCTTTCTCCTCCAACACGACAAGTTGAGTTTTTACCAAAAAGTTCTATTTTGGTTTCATCTGACCATATGGCATTCTCCCAGTCCTCTTCTGGATCATAGCAAACTTCAGACGGGCCTGGACATGTACTGGCTTAAGCAGGGGGACACGTCTGGCACTGCAGGATTTGAGTCCCTGGTGGCATAGTGTGTTACTGATGGTAGCCTTTGTTACTTTGGTCCCAGCTCTCTGCAGGTCATTCACTAGGTCCCCCTGTGTGGTTCTGAGATTTTTGCTCACCGTTCTCGTGATCATTTTGACCCCACGGGGTGAGATCTTGCGTGGAGCCCCAGATCGAGGGAGATTATCAGTGGTCTTGTATGTCTTCCATTTTCTAATAATTGCTCCCACAGTTGATTTCTTCACACCAAGCTGCTTACCTATTGCAGATTCAGTCTTCCCAGCCTGGTGCAGGTCTACAATTTTGTTTCTGGTGTCCTTTGACAGCTCTTTGGTCTTGGCCATAGTGGAGTTTGGAGTCTGACTGTTTGAGGTTGTGGACAGGTGTCTTTTATACTGATAAAGAGTTCAAACAGGTGCCATTAATACAGGTAACGAGTGGAGGACAGAGGAGCCTCTTAAAGAAGAAGTTACAGGTCTGTGAGAGCCAGAAATCTTGCTTGTTTGTAGGTGACCAAATACTTATTTTACCGAGGAATTTATCAATTAATTCATTAAAAATCCTTCAATGTGATTTTCTGGATTTTTTTTTTCTCATTTTGTCTCTCATAGTTGAGGTATACCTATGATGAAAATTGGAGACCTCTCTCATCTTTTAAGTGGGAGAACTTGCACAATTGGTGGCTGACTAAATACTTTTTTTCCCCACTGTATTTATTTACTTGGCTATGGACAAGAGTTGTGATGTCCGTGACACAGCCCAGTTACTCGTATTTGTCTGTGGGATGACGGATTTCATAATTACGGAGGAGCTGGCAGCAATGCGGTCAATGAAAGGGACGATGGCAGGGAGCGATCTGTTCACAGAGGTAAATGCATGCATGGACACACTGGGGCTGAAATGGGACAGACTGGTAGGTGTCACAACGGACGGTTGTCCAAATCTGACAGGGAAAAATGTCGGACTTTTGAAACGTATGCAAGATAAAGTGACTGAAATTGACGCAGATCAGAAATTGGTATTTTTGCATTGCATTATACATCAGCATGTGTTGTGCAAGTCAGTGCTAAAAATTAACCATGTTATTGATGTTGTAGCTAAAATAGTTAACTTCATCAGGGCACGAGCATTGAATCACAGACAATTTGTTGCACTTTTGGAGGAGCATGAGACTGAACATAGTGACATCGGCTACCACACAGCTGTCAGATGGCTCAGCCTGGGCAAAGTGCTAAAAAGAGTTTGGGACCTGAAAGCAAAGATTCTAGAGTTTTGTGAGAAGAAAGGCAACTTCTCCTACTTTCCAATGTCCACTCCCTTGACAACAAGCTGGATGAGCTGCGTCTGCTGAAAGAAACCCGTAGAGAGTGGAGGGACTGCTGTGTGTTTGCGTTCACAGAGATGTGGCTCCACGACAACATCCCTGACGCGGCCACTCAGCTGGAAGGGATGACATCGTTCCGGGCGGACAGGGAGGCTGCTAGCTCCGGTAAGAGCCGGGGGGAGGGGGGGGCTATGTATCTATATTAACAAGAACTGGTGTGTTAACACCACATTAGCAACTAAACACTGCTCTCCATTGGCGAAGTTCCTTATCGCGAATTGCCGGCCATTCTATCTGCCGAGGGAATTCACCAACGTGTTTGTAGCTGCTGATTACATAGCTCCTAGCACTAATGCTAAAGCCAGTGCTAACGACGCACTCGGAGAGCTGCACGATGCTATCAGTGAATTTCAAACTTCACACCCAGACAGTTTTGTGGTGGGGACAGGGGATTTTAATCACACCAGTTTAAAGACTGTGCTCCCCAAGTTCAAACAATCTGTGAACTTTAAGACCAGAGGAGAGAACATGTTGGACTTGGTGTACACAAACTTCCTAGATGCATATAAGGCAACATCTCGCCCCCACCTCAGCCATTCTGACCACCTATCTGTGATGCTGGTGCCTGCCTACAAACCCTTACTGAAGTGCAGCAGGCCAGTAGAGAAACAAATCAGCACTTGGCCAGAGGGTGCAGCCTCGGCACTTCAGGACTGCTGTTTTCTGCATACAGACTGGGAGGTTTTTAAAATAGCAGCCTCCCAGGGAGACAGGACAGATGTGGAGGAGTACGCTGAAACGGTCACCAGCTATGAATGAATGTATGAATGAATGAATGAATGAATCTTTATTTCAAATAGATAAAAATAAAGATTAAAAAAAAGAAAGAAAAAATCTAACAAGGTCAAATCAAACAATAACTCCTCTGAATATACAGTTCAACATAAGTTTTCCGAAATGGGTGATGGCTGAAGCCGCAGCTTATATTGCCCACCCATATTCCATCCAAGATTCAAAAGAAAAACAAAACAAGAGCGATTACAATTCAGAACAAAGCTAAGACAAAACGTGACAAAAAACTAAGCAACAACACAACACAAACTGGATATGACAATCCATATGTTTGGAGTATTTCTTCCTATAGTTTTTGTTTAAATTGTCCAAGCGTTGTACATGATTTTAATTCAGGTCCAAAAGCATTCCACAATCTGGCTACTTGCAATGAGACACAGTGTTGCTTGGTGGCAGTTCTCACTGAAGGTTTTTGAAATATACATGTTCCTCTGAAATTATATTGTTTCTCTCTTATTTGGAACAACTTTTGGATATTTGCGGGCAGTGATAGATTCTTCACTTTAAACATTATTACTGCAGTTTTAAAGTCAACCAGATATTTCAACTTGAGAGCTTTTAATTTAAGAAAAAGTGGGTTTGTTGGTTCCCTGTAAGCAACTTTGTTTATTATTCTAATAGCTCTCTTCTGAAGCATAAAGATTGGATATATGTTTGTTTTATATGTATTTCCCCATACTTCAGTACAATATGTCATGTATGGGAATATTAATGAGTGATACAAAGTACAGTATATAATGTGGGTTGATTCAGCAAATATTTCACTCTGTGTAGTATTGCAATTGATTTAGATATTTTACCTTTAATATAATTAATATGTGACTTCCAACACAGTTTATTATCAATTATTACTAGAAGAAATTTATTTTCGGATACCCTTTCAATCTCTACACCATTTACACGGAGTTTAGATACTAAGTTGTTGTGATGGTTGTTAAAAACTATAAATTTTGTCTTACTTAAATTGAGCGTTAATTTGTTTGCATCAAACTACAGTTTAAGCTTTCCTAATTCCTTTCTGAGTGTATCCAAAAGTTGTTCCAAATTGCATCCACTGCATAATAAATTAGTGTCATCGGCAAACAACATTAAATCAATTTTTCCGAAACTTTACATATATCATTTACAGTATATACATATTGAATAACAGTGGCCCCAAAACTGAACCCTGTGGAACTCCACAAGTAACCTTCAGTAACTGTGAGTTTTTGTTACCAACACACACATACTGATATCTATTCTTTAAGTAACTACATAACCAGGACAGTGCTACCCCCCTAATACCACAATTTTGTAGTTTCTTTAATAATAAATTATGATCCACTGTATCAAATGCTTTTTTAAGATCCAGGAATACCCCAACTGAATACTCTTTATTTTCAACGGCAGTTGATATTTTTTCTATAAATTCCATTAGAGCAAATGCAGTTGTCCTCTTGTGTCTGAACCCATATTGCTGCACACACAATAAATTATTCTTCATTATGAAGTTGTCAATTCTCTCACAGAATATTTTTTCAAGTATCTTGGAAAATTGCAGCAATAGTGAAATTGGTCTATAGTTTGAAAATTCCCCTCTGTCGCCCGTCTTGTATATCAGAATTACTTTAGCTATTTTCATTGCATTGGGAAATATACCTGTTTGGAGAGACAGGTTACAAATATATGTCATTGGTTTCACTAAGCATTCAATATTATTTTTGACTAAGAGCATGTCAATACCATCACAGTCTGTAGATGTTTTACTTTTAAATGATTTAACAATTTCAATGACCTCTGTCTCGTCTGTATTCTTTACGAAAATGGAGTCTTTTATAGCAATGTTTTTGCTTATTGTATCACCTGTAGGTGCCATAATGGGTATTTCTCGAGCCAAATTAGGACTAATGTTAACAAAAAATTTATGAAATTCATCTGCAGGTGAGACTGCATTCACACTCTGAGTCGTTTTATTATTATTATTTTTTTTTTTGAAAGATTGGTTGGGTAGCTTGTATTTCTGTTTTTATTTCCAAGAATATTGTTAAGTATTGTCCATGCATTTTTAATATTGCCTCTGTTTTTCTCCAGTTCTTTACTGTAATAGTCTCTTTTACTACATCTCATTATATATGTTAACTTATTTTTGTATGTTTTATACCGCCGCTCTGCTTCTTTTGTCCTTTTCTTTAGGAAAGCTTTATATAATAAATTTTTCTTTTTACATGCCTTTTGTAATCCTTTGGTTAACCATGGCTTGTCAACAAATTTATGTTTTAGCTTTTTCTTTACTAATAGACAATTTTTTTTCATAAAGCGTGGTTACAATGTTCATAAATGTGTCATAGGCTTCATTTACATCTGATTCATAGACTTTTGTCCAGTCTTGCTTCAGCAAGTCTTCTTTAAAAGAACTGATTGCATTTTGTGATTTGTATCTGAAAGATTTTAAAGTTTTTTCTGTATTGGCCCCCGTGTGGCCATGGATAAGTGTAAAGACTGGCAAATGGTCACTTATATCATTTATCAATAATCCACTTTCTATTTTCTTATCAATAATATTAACAAACAAGTTATCAATAAGTGTAGCAGTATGAACTGTGATTCTACTGGGATGTGTTATTGTGGGATATAGACTCATACTGTACATAGAATTCATGAACTCTGCAATTACATTTTGTTGAAATGGATTTAGTAAATCAATATTGAAATCTCCACAAATTACAACCATTTTCTTACTAGTAATATTATTGTACAGCTCGACTAATTTATCTCTGAATGCCAGCTACATCGTGAAGTGCACAGAGGATGTCACTATAGTGAAGACCTTCACTGCACGGGGCAACTATAAACCCTGGATGACTGCAGAGGTGCGCTCGCTGCTCACAGCCAGAGATGCAGCCTTCAGAGCGAAGGACAGGATTGCCCTCTGCTCAGCCAGGTCTGCGCTCTCAAAGGGAATTAAGACAGCGAAACGCGCCTATGCGGAGAAAATCCAGGGACAGCTCCGTGACACAGGGAACACCAAACGGATGTGGCAGGGAGTTCGGGCGCTGACGGATTATAAGCCCAGGCAGGGGGTCGATGATGATGACGCTTTGCTTCCAGACAGGCTCAACAACTTCTTTGCTCGTTTTGAACCATCAAACCCGACAATCAGAGGCTGGCCCATCTCCACCATCTGTTGGGCCAGCTATCACCATCAACGCAGCGGACACACGGAGAACCCTAATCAGGGTCAACCCACGTAAAGCTGCATGTCCTGACAACATCCCGGGACGTGTGCTTCGAGTATGTGCGAGTGAGTTGGCGGATGTCCTGACTGACATTTGTAACATCTCCCTGAGCCAGGCCATCGCTCCCAGATGCTTTAAGACCTCTACCATAGTATCGGTGGCAAAGAAACCAGTTGTGTCTTGTTTGAATGACTATTGTCCTGTCGCACTGACACCAATTGTGATGAAGTGTTTTGAACGGCTTGTCAAACCACACATCACAGCCTACCTCCCTGCATCACAAGACCCGTTCCAGTTTGCGTATCGTTCAAATCGCTCCACAGAGGATGCCATAGTCACCACCCTGCACTCTGTCATCACCCACCTGGAGCAGAAAGACACCATTATTCCCCAGAGACTGATGGAGAAATTAATCCTTCTTGGTCTGAACACTGCCACATGTCTCTGGATCCTGGACTTCCTGACCGAGAGACCTCAGTCTGTTCATGTTGGAAGCAACATCTCCAAATCCATCACGCTGAGCACCGGATCCCCTCAAGGCTGTGTACTCAGTCCACTGTTGTTTACACTTCTAACACATGACTGTGTGTCCAGACACGAGGGGAACCAGATTATTAAGTCTGCGGACGACACCACAGTGGTGGGACTTATTCAGAGGGATGAGGAATCTTTGTACAGGGAAGAAGTTAGAGACCTGGAGGGCTGGTGCAGGGAGAACAATCTGGTGCTCAATGTGGACAAAACAAAGGAGATGATTATCGACTTCCGACGGTCATGGCCTGAACACGTCCCTCTCAGCATCAGCGGCCGTTCCGTGGAGAGAGTGGAGAACATCAAGTTCCTCGGAGTGCAGATCTCGCATTACCTGACCTGGAGCAAGAATTCCTCGGGGATCAGGAAGCGGGCCCAGCAGAGACTGCACTTCTTGAGGAAACTCAAACAGGCCTCTCTCCCCATCTGCATCCTCAGGACCTTCTACAGAGGTGTGGTGGAGAGTGTTCTAAAGTACTGCATTGCAACTTGGTACTTCAGTTGCAGTATGTCAGACAAAAAAGCCCTGCAGAGGATAGTCAATGGAGCTGAGAGGGTAATTGGAGTTTCCCTCCCCTCTGTCCAAGAACTTTTTCAGAACTCTTGTAGGAGCAGGGCACTGAACATTGTCAAGGACCACTCTCACCCTCTGCATAAACACTTTGAACTGCTGCCTTCTGGCAAGCGATTCCGGAGCATCAGAGGCAGAACCACCAGACTGATTAACAGCTTCCTTCCACAAGCTGTTAGGATACTGAACAGTTGAGCCGGAATCTTTCATACATGCTACTGCACCTTATGGACATTATGTATATTTATGTATATTATAGTTCTAGTTAGTTTCAAGTAGCCACTTTGACTCACTCAGCCACTTTAATTGGTATTTTATACATAGGTAGTTATTATCACTTTAAACTGCAACTGTAATAAGTTAATATTACTGTAATAACTAAATGTGTCTTAGGGATGTGTGAATGGCTGTGTTGGGGTGGGGGGGGGTGAGTGAGTGTGTTTTAAATTATGTTCTTTTTATATATATGGATGCCTAGAGAAACATAATTTCATTTTGCCTGCACTACAGTTGTATGTACACTTGTATGTATACTTCAGAAGGAGTATACATTCAAACAAGGAAAGAAGCATACTTGTTCAATGTGACACAGTTTAAAGCCAAAAGTAAGACATCGATAAAGGTAGTAAGAGAAATGCTCTTTGCTGACGACAGTGCTCTAGTTGCACACAGTGTGGAAGATATGCAATCTTTAGTGGAGAAATTTGCAAGAGCAGCTAGCCAATTCAGCCTCAAAATCAACATCAAGAAGACAAAGTGTCTTTATCAACCACCAAAGTTCCAATTATCACCATCACTACCAGAAGAGATCAGCATTGGTACAGAGCCACTAGTCAAGTGCAAGACTTTCAAGTATCTAGGGAGTACTGTTTCAGAGAATGCTAGGCTGGAGGATGAACTATCTCTCAGAATGGGAAGAGCAAGCACTGTGTTTGGAAACTTGAAGGAGAGACTGTGGAACAATCGACATGTGTCTATCCGTGTGAAATGCAAAGTGTACAGAGCGACAGTACTGGCTACTCTATTGTACGATGCTGAAACTTGGACTGTCTACAGAGTGCAGGTAAAGAAACTCCACGCATACATGATGAGACACCTTCGAACCATAATGAACATCTCATGGAAAGACAAGATAACCAACATAGAAGTGTTGAAACGAGAAGGTCTACCATCAATGGAGGACATGCTAATACAGATGAACCTGAGGTGGCTCGGACATGTTGAGAGGATGGACCACCAGCATCTCCCTCGGCAGTTACTCTACTCACAGTTATGCGAGGGCAAACGCAATCAGGGTAGACCAAGGCTCAGATTTAAAGACACTGTAAAAAGAACCTTGAAGAAGTTGGATATAGACGGGAGCTCCTGGCAGCTGAAGGCTAAGGACAGAGCTGTGTGGAGGAATCTGATCAGACCTAATTGAAACAGTCATTGTTGCCCACGACAGACTGCTATGATGATGACAGTTGTATGTACAGCAACATGACAATAAAGGTTGATTTGATTTGATTGATTTGAAAGGCATCCCAGAGCTCTCAGATGAGGACTGGAACTAACTGACCTGCAGTCTGATGCGATACTGGCAGAGCACTTTAAGTCAGGATCATTGCTGGATTTTTACTCTTCTCTCAAGGAAGAGAACTTTCCAAACATGAGGAGACATGCTCAGAAGATATTGGTTCTCTTTGGCTCTACCTACATATGTGAACAAACATTCTCAGTGATGAAGTTTACCAAATCCAGGTATAGATCCTCTCTCACTGATGATCATTTGTCAGCTGTGCTTCGCATCTCCACCGCAGACATTCAACCTGACTTTGATGCACTCGTTAAAGCCCAACACAGACTAGATTTCTCTCACTGAACAAGAAAAAAGAACAGAAAAACACCAAGTGAGGTGGTTAGGCTACAAATGTAGGCATGTAAATGCACCAACTAGCAGTGAACAGGGACACTTTCTTTGGAGGCCTTTTTCTCACAATCACAGTTCAGTGACATTCATTACTATAATATGATGTATCTTGCTTAATATTTGGAGTACAAAGACAATATTGTGATGTCTTTAGAAAGCTAAGAACCTCTTTCCAACAGTATATGAAACTCAAAATGTGTTTTGGGGTGAATGCGACTGAAAATGATCACTAATATAATGAGTCACAATGTTGAAAATGTTCACATTTTGTTAACCATTATTTTGTGAAAATTGATTGAATAAATGACATTTTTTGTAAGGCAACTTCACTTTTTCATTGCTTAATCATAACATATACTCTTACCAGTCTTACCAGCTTGTCAAAACAATGCTATGTGCTGCTTTTTATAAAGAAATACAATTAATATTATGCAGAATTGAGTTCAGCCTTTTGGTCCGGCCCTCCACAATATTTTCTGTTTCTCATGTGGCCCCATGGAAAAACAATTGCCCACCCCTGCTCTAATATCATGGTTTTCAATTGCCGTGGTTGGGTCCTCCTGTTATTTGCCGGTCAGTGGCCGTAAATTCATTTCAGGTTGCTCCGTCTAGTTCCCTCTGAATTCTCTCATCAGCCAAAAGGTACAGAAAAGTCTGTTGGACCACGGTGTTAATTAGAAGCCATTTCTATCGTTGTTTATACTGACACTTGCTTGCTCACTTGCAAATAGCAGTTGGAGATTCTGTAGAAGATGTCACTCTCATTACATTATGCCCTGACCAATCAGTGGCCTGCAGTCTGTTGACATCACATTTTCAGCTCGACTCACTTTGGGGTACTGGTACTATTTTGGGGTCCATCGGACCCCAAAATAGTACCAGCTACGAGGGGTAGGTATTAATGGAAAAGCCTACAAAACACGCCGAGTTGTGGCGTGTAGGGCTATATAGGTACTAGTGGAACAGGGGCTTACGTCTCCCAGCTGGCCTGGGGACACCTTGGTATCCTCTCTGAAGAGCTGGAGGAGATGGATGAGGAGAGGGAAGTCTGGGCTTCTCTACTTGGACTGCTGCCTCCATGACCCGAATCCCACGAAAAGCAGTTGAAGATAGGTGGATGGACATTGATGATGTGATGCCTCTCCTATTTTCAAGGTCTCAGTGGGTTGTCATTGCCAGCTGGCTAATATGGAAGAGTTGTCAATCAATGAATATCACAATGACCCTCCAGGATATAAAAGCCAGCCCATTTCTAGTGTTCCACCTTATCAGCCAGTGTTTTTGCTTTTATTTTATAGCTTATCCTGCTTTATTTTCAAAAAATTCTAGTGTGAATTCTCTCACTTGTCACCTATCCTGAGCCAAGTAGTATTGCTGTCATACGATGTGGTCCTTTGGACCATAGATTACATTCATTGCATGTGCGTGAAACACGACTGTGTGGCAGACAGTTTCACTGCTAGACCAAAACATGGAAACACCAAAGACAGCAGGTGGGAATGCTTGCCTTTTATTAGAAGCCTAATATGTTAGAAATTCTGTGTATTTTTGACTGGAGGACTGTTACTTTTGGTAATCAAGAAAAAAAAGATGCATCAAGAATCAATTCAGACTAGAATCAGAGCCCCTGAATCTATTCTGAATCAAATCATGAGGTAGCTAAAGATTCCCACCTCTGCTTTTGACCTGCCCCGAATTATCAAGAAGGCTTACCACCTTCCGGTTATGGCTGCCACGTAGGACGGACGTGTCTCGCTCTGCTCTGCTCCTGGAGAAAAAAAATCGGCAAATAACTCTCTCATTTGGGACAGAACGTATCTCAGCATTTGGGCGAGGATATGTCGGCGAAGCCTAGGGCTGGAAAACCAGGAAGAGGAAAAAGCGAGCCGCCGAAACAGTCCAAATTAACGGACTTTCAGGTCTGTGACGCAGCAAACAAAACTCCATATATGGCGGAGGAGGCTGGCAACGGTGCGATGTCTGCGCGGGGAGGCGCAGATGCGCTGATGGCTGCCATGAGTTCAATGAGAGCGGACTTTTCCTCTAGATTTGATGGGATTATGACAGCGTTGGAAGGAATAAGAAAGGAATTGGGTGACTGTGTAGAACGAACGGCGCAGATGGAGCTCCGTCTCGCTAGTGCTGAAGATGACGTCACCCGTCTTCAATTAAAGGTGCGCACTTTGGAAAAAAAAAATAAATCTCTGGAAGATAATATTTTGGATTTGGAATCTCGGTCGAGACAGAATAATTTGAGGCTGGTGGGTCTTCCAGAGGAATCAGAAGGTCGGGACGTATGTTCCTTTCTGGAAAGGTGGATTCCGGAGGTGCTGGGCAGCGAGGAGTTGCAATCAGCAGTGGTTCTGGAAAAAGCACATCGTATTGGCCCACGGAGAGATAAGGGACCGCCGAGGACCTTAATTATGAAGTTTCTTAGCAACAGAGACAGGATGAAGATCTTCAACGCTGCACGTGCTAAAGGAGAGATTAAACACCAGGACCAGCAGGTGGGGTTCTACCCAGATTTGGCCACAGGAATCCAGCAATTGAGGAAGCAGTTTGATCCCATACGTAAGGAGCTGCGCAACCTTGGGATTCGTCATGGTGTAATCTATCCTGCGAGACTGCTGACCACGTATGAGGGCAGAACCCACATCTTCAAGACCCCAGAGGAGGCGCAGGAGTTCATCAAGAAGATCAAAGAAGAAGAAGAGACTGGTGGGAGCTAAGCATGAACAAAATATAAGGTAGAATAATTAAGCATTTGCACAGGCATCTGACTGACTTGAAGTAAATAGTAAGGTTACAAAATATAGATTGTATTATATATTAAAAAAACAAAACAAAAACAAAACAAACAAACAAAAAACTATGATGTACAAAGTTGTTAAAAATTTTGGAGTTAAGTTGGAAAACTACAGAGGAGAGTTAATGTTACGTCATTAAAAGCAGTAGAGTTAGGGTGATTGGGAGGATGAAGAAGGAGTGGCTTAGGCTGTTCCCCGTGGGTGTGGAACGGTCGATGGCTATATCGGGAGACAGAATTTTTCTTTTGATTTTGGGGGGTTTGCCACAAGTGTGGGAAGGGGAAATTTGTTTGTGTGTAGTTTGTAGGATGAATGTTCAACCACTCATGTTTTTGCTTCTCTGTATGAGCATGTTTACACTGCAAGGTAATCCCAAACTCTCTATTGATCATGGACCAAAGTGTTAATCTTAATTTAACTTCATGGAATTGCAGAGGTCTACAAAATTTAAAAAAACTTAAACAAGTTATGAATAAAATAAAGGACATGGGTTCAAGAATTGTGTTTTTACAAGAAACTCATCTGATAGAGGAGGATGTTAAAAGAATTAGGAGTAGATGGCAGGGAAGTGTATTCACCTCTTCATTTTCATCCCGAGCCAGGGGAGTTATGAGTCTCATACATAAATCAGTTCCTTTTCAAGTGAAAAATGTAATTGGAGACAAATTTGGAAGATATGTAATCATTCAAGGTTCTTTGCTATTAGAAAATATAAATCTTGTGAACTTATATGGTCCCAATATAGATGATCAGAAGTTCTTTGCTAATTTATTTCTCATCTTATCATCACTTACAGGGCAACATATAATAGCAGGGGATTTTAATTGTACATTGAATCCAGGTGTGGATAGATCAACAGGACTGGATTGTACGCACATTGGATGTAGGATGACTATTAATCATTTTATGAAAGAATTGAGATTGTTAGATATATGGAGAGAAATGAAACCACAAGTTAAAGCCTATTCTTGTTATTCCAGTACCTACAAGACATTCTCACGTATTGATTATTTTTTGATTTCCACAGAATTAAGGTCCAAGATTCAAAACTGCTTTTATGATAACATCGTGATCTCTGATCATGCACCCTGTTGTCTAATATATGTAGATAAAAAATTGACAAAGGAATCAGGCAGATGGCAATTTCAGCATAAATGGCTTCAGGATGAGGAATTTGTCAAGTATATGCAAAAATGCAAAAGATGCAATAGACTTACACAATGGTCCTCTCCGGCATACAACTAGGAACATACCGGTCGCTATGGAGGGTGAGAATATGTATGGGCACATAATCATACCATGTAGGATAACTAAGTAGACGGTTATGCTGTTTCATTCCATCTAGCAACAATGCTCTGCACTGTGTGTGTTTATATATTTGCATATTTATTCCATCTAGCTACAATGCTCCGTACTGTGGGTGTTTATATATTTATATATCTACATATTATTCCATCTAGCTACATTGCTCCGCACTGTGTGTGTTTATATACTTGCATATTTATTCCACCTAGCTGCAATGCTCCGTACTGTGGGTGTTTATATATTTACATATTTATTCCATCTAGCTACAATGCTCTGCACTGTGTGTTCATATATTCATATATTTATTCCATCCAGCTACAATGCTCTGCACTGTGTGTCTGTGTGTGTGTGTATATATATATATTTTATAGTAATACGTACATATGTTTATTAGCTGCTCTTGCTTGCTTGTTTTTTTTCTTGCCTTCTGATTGTTGCTCTGAGTGTTGCTATCCCTGTGCTGTTGCAATCCTGGAATTTCCCCGTTGTGGGACTAATAAAGGCTTATCTTATCTTATCTTATCTTATCTTATCTTATATAGAAAAACAGATAGATGAGTTCTTTGACATCAATACTACACAAACATCAGCATGTGTAAAGTGGGAGGCTTTCAAAGCTTTTATTAGGGGACATATTATTAGTTATACAGGATCAAAATCTAAGAAGACTGGAGAGGAGAGAGCTAAATTGGAACATAAAATAAAAAGTCTTCAGGAAAAAGTGTATGCAGGAAGAGATCCAAGGTTGGAGAATGAATTACTGATTTTGAGAGCTGAATACGACAAAAAATCAGCGAATAGAGCTGCCTCGAGTCTTCTAAGATTGAAACAATCTTTTTATGAACAAGGTGAAAAATCAGGAAAATTATTAGCATGGCAGATTAAACAATTGGAAATTAAAACACCAATAACCAGTATTATAAGTAACGGACAGGTAGTTATAGATCCTTTAGAAATTAATAGAGCCTTTAGAGATTACTATGAAAAATTATATGATACCAAAAATGAACCTGATTTAACAAAACTAAATGGGTTTTTGAACAAACTATCTATACCGTGTATTCCAAATGAAAACAGGGAGATATTGGAGTCTAAAATTAGTCAAGAAGAAGTTGGGCTAGCCATTTATAATATGAAATCAGGAAAAAGTGCAGGACCAGATGGTCTTCCAGTTGACCTTTATAAAAAATTTAAGAATAAATTAATAAAACCTTTTTTGGAAATGGTTTTAGAAGCATTTCAAAATAATAATTTACCATCATACATAAATAATGCCTTAATTATACTGCTGCCAAAACCAGGTAAGCCCTCTAATAAATGTGAAAATATGAGACCAATAAGCCTATTAAACGCCGACCTTAAGATAATCTGTAAAATTTTAGCAAGACGAATACAAGAAATTTTACCAAATATTATTAATCGAGATCAGAATGGCTTTATAAAGGGTAGACAAGGCTTCCATAATGTAAGAAGACTATTTAATATTATTTATTTTAATAAAGAAGCACCGGATACAGCTCTCCTATCATTGGACGCCGAAAAGGCCTTTGATAGAGTTGAATGGCCCTTTCTTTTTGAAGTCCTACAAAGGTTTGGACTTGGAAATAATTTCATAAAATGGGTTCAAATAATATACAATAATGCTACAGCAGAAATCCTAACAAATAACAATATTTCAAAACCAATAAAAATCAATAGAGGATGTCGACAAGGCTGTCCACTTTCACCTTTACTGTTTACTATGGCAATTGAACCTTTAGCGATAGCGATACGTTTACATTCACAAATATATGGAATTAAAGTTGGACCAACAGAACATAAAATCTCCCTGTACGCCGATGATATAATTTTGTTTATGTCGAATCTAAAAAAATCAATTCCGACCTTGTTGAATTTAATAAAGAATTTTGGGGAAATATCAGGATATAAAATAAATAAAACTAAATCTTCAATATTAATGCTAAATGAGACCCAGAGAAATTACCCAGCCCCTGAGGTAAATCAATTCAATGTTGTAAATCAGTTTAAATATTTAGGAATCCAAATTATGCCTAAGCTAGAATCAGTCGCCAGTGTCAACTATGAAGCCTTAATGTCAGATATCAATGAGTTAACTCAGAGATGGATGTCACTACCAATGTCGATGATCGGGAGAATCAATATACTTAAAAGTAATATTTTACCTAAAATACTTTATTTATTTCAATACATTCCCTTATCACCACCTTTAGATCTATTCTCAAGAATAAAAAAAAAGTTAGTGGAATTTATATGGAACAACAGGAGGGCTAGATTACGTTTGTCTTTATTATATTTACCATTTGATCGTGGAGGTCTGAAATGTCCAAATTTTATGTTGTATTATTGGTCGGCACAACTGAGGTCTATGACATATTATTTTTCATCAAATGATCTCCCTCACTGGACTGAAATGGAATCATACAATTTACCTTTACCTCTTCCCATATTCATATACTCAGATTCGGCAAAAAAATTACAAAAACAAGTTAAAAATCCATTTGTAAAGCATATGATCAAAATATGGTGTGAAGCTAAAAACTATTTAAAAGAACCACAGTTATTGTCACAATTTAGTCCAATATGGGGTAATCAATATTTTAAACCAGGGAGAGCGGACGCTGTATTTAAAGTATGGAATTTAAAAGGGATACAAAAGATTCAGGATTTATATTTGCCATGTGCAGACAACATAATGTCTTTTGAAGAGCTGAGGATCAAATTTAATCTCAATAGAACACATTTTTTTAAATATCTTCAACTTAGAAACTTTATTCGATCAAATCAAAATAAAGCTCTCACTCGACCTATTTATTCATCCTTGGAAAAAATGATGATGAAAGATAGTAAAAGAAAGGGTATTATTTCAGAGTTTTATAACTCATTGACACTATCTTCAAGTGAAAATTCACTGAAAAGATTAAACTACTGGAAAGAAGATCTGCAAATTGAAATTTCAGAGGAACAATGGGAATTGGCTTGTACAGAAGCTCAAACCAAATCAATAAATGCACGCCTTAAATTGATACATTTCAAATGGTTAATGCGGATGTATGTTACACTGGAGGAGTTAAATAGATACAACAAAAATATACCAGATACATGCACAAAATGCATGGAAAGTAAAGGAACCCTATTTCATTGTTTATGGGAATGTAGATTAATAAGAATGTTTTGGGAAGAGGTGAGGGTAACAATTGAAAAAATAATCTCAAAACAAATCATATTGAATCCTAAACTGTTTTTGTTGGGTCTGTACCCAGAAAAGCATAATTTTAATAAAAGTGAAAGAACATTCATAGACCTCAGTTTGCTTAATGCCAAAAAATGTATTGCACTATTATGGAAAAAGACTCATAGACCAGATGTGACTCAGTGGTTAAGACAGATGTTAACAAACCTTCCATTAGAAAGAATAACATATATACTGAAATCAAAGGAAATTGTGTTTGAGAATATATGGAGACCTTTTATTGATTATGTAAAAAATTTAAACATAACTCTTGAAGAAGAAGGTGAATGATGTGTGTGGACCTTGTAAATTCCAAACTGGTGAACATAATATGTATACTTATGTATTGGATTGTCTAGACTAAACAGAGGAGCATTGTTGAAGACTTGATTTTGTTGGTGGTTGTTGGTGTTTTTAGTGCTTTTTTTTTTTTTGTAGTACTTTAGTGTTAGTGTTTGATTGTTTGTATCATGTTTGTTAAAAAAAAAAAAAAAAGGTTCAATAAAGATATTGTGGAAAAAAAAAGAAGGCTTACCAGGGCAGGAGCCGCAGGACCCCAGCTTGTTTGGGGCCCTGAAATAAACATTGTTTTTTAATTAAATTAAATTATTTAATTAATTTATTTATTTATTTGCTAATTCTGCCATGCCCAATGTTTATTGGAGGGTGTGTTTTGGCGTATTAACTTTTTATTCGTTGAGGTGTACACCTGTCCCGCTTGTTTAATTTAATTGGCTAAGAGTTGACATTTGACCTGATTAACATTGGACGCGAGCTGGTGGAATTGTATAGCGGGTGAATGAATAAACAAGTGATGGCAGACATTCCAATAGCGCAGCCCAAAAAAGTAAAACAAGGAAAGAAAAAGACAAACATGAAAAGGAGGTTTTGAAAAGACTCCTAAATTGACTGTTTTGTTTTTTTTTTTTAAAAAAACAACGTAGTGATTCAGCCGGACGGATGTCAACTGTAGTCAAACCTAGACGTTTGTCAAACTGTTAGCACTGGAAATGCTAACATGGATGTCTGATAATCTGTCAGAGGGCATCATTTTTCTGGCCACAGAAACTTTGGGTCATCAAAGTTGCAAAACACCCATTGGAAAGGTTAAAGATTCCTACAGCAATGATCCTGCTCTCTGGGCAAAAATCCCTGATGCTGTCCGGGAATACTGGGCCAAAAAAGGACTGCAGAGCTGTCAGAATAAGGCTGCGTGTCCACCAAATGTGTTTTTTTGTCACCTGACCGCCCTGAGCAATTTTTTTTTTCAGCGTTTGTGTGCAGTGCACTGGGAAAAAAAGTCTGTGCCCTATATCCCAGTAACAGCTTGTCACTCTGGGACTCACTCAAATGGGAGCCAACCATCAGCTCCCTCATCAAAAAGGCCCAGCAGAGGATGTTCTTTCTGCAGCAGCTGAGGAAGCTCAAGCTACCCACCAAGATGTTAGTGCAGTTCTACACGGCCATCATTGAGTCCATCCTCACCTCCTCCATAACTGTGTGGTATGCAGGAGCCACTACCAGGGACAGACTAAGGCTGCAGCGCGTCGTGCGCACTGCTGAGAAGGTGATAGGCTGCGAGCTCCCATCTCTCCAGGACCCGGAGGCGTGCTGGCCGGATAATAGCCGATCCTTCACATCCTGGTCACGTACTGTTTGCCCCCCTCCCCTCAGGTAGAAGACTTCGGTCCATTCGGACTAAAACCTCCCGGCACATGAACAGCTTTTTCCCCTCTGCCATCAGACTGCTGAACATTAAGTGACTTTTGACTCTCGTGCACTATGTACAGCAGCTCAACCAGACTCACGTCATTCATCACTGTTTTTCTGTTGCATTATCGACTGCACTATGTGGTACTTCACATTATCTGCTACTTGCTAATTTTTTAAAACTGCCTTGACTAGTACTACTCATTATTACTAGTATTATTATTATTATTATTATTATTATTATAATTATTACTTATTACTTATTTTTCTACACTTATTGCACGTTTTTAGTCCTTTAGTTTTTTAGTTTATCCCTTTTTCTCATCATGTTTTTAATGTTGCAGCATGGCACCGAGACAAATTCCTAGTTTGTGTACTACATGAACAATGGCAATAAATCTGATTCTGATTCTGATTCTGATTCTGATTCTGATTCTGATTCTGATTCTCAGCTCAGCGCTTCCGCTTTTCCTATTTTCAGACTTTCTACTGATTTTTTAATAGCAATCTCTAAATAACAACGGACAAGAAACATTTTCTAGCAGCTCTGGATGTAAAATATGATGACATCGAAAGCAGGAGTCTGAGTACAGACTAGTACCGGCGTCCTATGTCCCGCCCACATAGCAATTCTGATTGGCTGCTTGGTCTGACATTGACGAGCTCAGCTGCAGTCTCTGAAGAGTTGAACTTTTTTCAGCTCTGAGCGCCCTGAGCGCCGCGACAAAAAACGGCCACCGCCGAGAGCGTTTCTGCACCAAGGGCGCTCAGCCCTGTAAACGCTGGACTACATAGAGAATGAATGGAAAATAGCCGCCCAGAGCGGAAAAAATGCATTTGGTGGACACGCAGTTTAAGGAGGCAGATTTTGGAGCATCTGACCATTCATACAAACAGCAGAAATGTTTTTTCTCAAAGTGCCACTTCAATCGCAAACTTGCAAATGGTGAGTGTGTTTCAAGACAATGGCTTCTCTACTCTGTTTCAACTGGCTGTTTATATTGTTTTGTTTAGTTTTTATTGCCACATATACAGCAATGGCAACTGTCAATCATGCTTTGAAACCATCTTTAGTGACTGGAAACATTCAACAGCTCTCGTACAGCATACTTTTACATTTTCCCCCACTGAAGGCCCTGTGTTGTTTTGCCACAGTTTCCAGTCATTCTAGTATTGATGTTTCTTTTTTGCTTTTATAAAGCTTCGACAGTACAGTTGTAAAAGATTTCATGGTTCACTCGTGCTTGTGGTCAGTGCAGCAGCACTGAATTAAAGTTGTGGATTGATACAGGGTATTTTGTCTGTTTTTAATCCTGATGGCACTGTATTTTTCTGTTGTTTAAGATAAACCTAGAACTTTGTGGTCATTCTTTCTTTGAAGGTCCAGCTCATCCATCAATGGCCCCAGCTACATAGCCACAATAATCAGATAATGGTAATAACTAGATTTGACATTTTTACATGCACTGAATAAACAGGTTACTGGACAATAAACTACGTGTGCTAATGTAATTTCTCATAAAACAATAAATGCCTTTTATCTGATTATTGTTTTTTACATGACTACTTTAATAATCAGATAACTGTAGAAATCCGATTATAAACGGTTTATTACTGTGCATGTGAGCATAGCCATTTTGCATGTCAAACTCCCATAAATATGTGGGAGGGCCCCAAAAATTGCTCTAGCCCAGGGGCCCACAGCCTTCTTAATCCGGCCCTGCTTATGACTTAACTGCAAATTCTTAATTTAGTCCCATGACCCTCAGATGTTCTGTAGTCCTAATTAACAGTGGCTAGCATACTACCATCCATCCTACACTACAAGTGGCAGACATTGTAAACATTATACATGCTTTTCCTGTTTACTTGTTTTAATTTGAGCATAGGCATGCTAATGAAGGATTGCTGCCAGTTATTATACGACTGTGAGTGAAGAATGTTATTTTCGTGCACGGCACAGTAGTGTTGTGAGGTTATCATTCTATCAGAAACCTACTTTACTCTGTATCGAGTTTAAGGAGAAACTTTTTGTCCACCTTAGCCCCTCGATCTATCAGTTTAACCATTGCTGTAAACTACTTAACCCAACCAACAATTTTACCCACATTTCCCCTGGGCACACCCAACCTCTCTCTCTCCCTTATCTTTCTTTGTTACATCTTCTTTTTCTTTATGGCAGTGGTGAGGGAGTAACAGATGGAGGGACAGAGTGCAGGGATGATGAGGACGTAAAATGTGCAACGTTTACTCATTCGCTTCTTTATTGTCTTTCACTGCAGGAGTGGAGTGAGGGAGTGAACGGAAAACAAACCGGTGGCTACAAGGACACGGGCCTCCCGAGCCTCATTCACCAGCCAATCGGCCTTGATAGGATCCACCAGCTGCCAAGGATACATTGACTCCCGCTCTTTATCTTCCCTCTCACCCAGCCTCTTTCTCTATCCACCCTTGCCTCCCCACCTGTTCTCTCACTGTCAGTCAATTTTTACTCTCTTTTTGCTATTTGGCCCCCTCCCCTGTGCTGCCCTTCTCACCCCCTTCTTCTCTTCCCGTCTGTAATGCGGACTGGTGATGGATAGACATGTGCCGCCGTACAGAGGAACCTATTTGGACTGGTGTGTCAGCCCATCTTTATCAAATGTTGCAGGGGTATATTCTCTTGCTATGCTTCATTACTCTGGAATGGCGGGCCCTGAAATGTTTGACTGCTCTGTCTTCTCTCCTCAGACCCCCCCCCCCCCCCCCCCACAGACACACACACACACACACACTTCTCCTGGTCTCTCCCTCTCATTTAGGGACTGTGAGTTGTAGTGTCGGAGCTCTGAAGTGAATGTGAGCACCGTTGTCCTTTCTCCACCCAGCTGGCCGAGGGAACACAGCGACGCCTCGAGGGGTAGATATCGATTCCATTGCATGGCTGAGGCACTAACAATGCCCCTCCCATGCCTGCCCATTCTCATGACAACCAGCTGCCACACCGTGCCGCCATTGGCCAAGGCTCAGTGGTGTTTCTGCCAATCAAAGCACAACTGACAGCCCCTGTTTAAGCATGACCTCAGGATGACATCACTGGAAAGGCATTAAAGTAATAAAGAGCACTGTTGTACAGTACAGTAAAGGGTAAAGCAGCACAAAGCCTCATCAATCAGCACGTAAAGAATCTAAATTGAAGTGTTTTGCTCTTAGGTGAACGAGGGGTCATTGCGTCCAGAGTAGCATCTCATTGAAAAACTTTTCTCGAGCAGTCAATCGGTTCTGTCATAATATTCTCAGTATATCTGCGCTGCACACCTTGTCGGTAAAATCGAGACTAAAAGTGTGTGTGTGTGTGTGTGTGTGTGTGTGTGTGTGTGTGAAGGTATATCACCTCACAGGAAGTTGGGATCAATAGTAAATCCTCCTGAGCTGGGGCTATTTCTCTGGGGGAGGGGGGACTCTAAGCCAAATCAATGAAGAGCATAGAGAGCATCTTGGACTTGATGGGAGTTTCGAGTGATGGAAATCCAGCCAGGCCTCAATTATAGCAACAATCATAACGAAAAGGACGACAGTTGTCCGAAGCTGAGACAGCTCAAACTTTAGTCAGCGTTCCAAAACAGCAATGACTTGCCATAGGTCATTGTTAGATCAACTGCGGCTAGTTCGTTGTGCTATATTCAACATTATTTCAAAGGATGACTCAGAGTACCAACCATGTTGGAGCCAAACTGGAGGGCAGCCAGTTCAACTGCTAGATTTGTGGCAGTCATATTGAAGCTCAGTGGAGCCTGCGTTCTTCCACCAGCCCCATTTGGACCTAACTGGCCTTTGCCCAAATAGCCAGTTTGGCCCTATAATCCGTGACAGGAGATGGGGGGCACCACGGGATCAAAGGGAAAGCATGCAAGCCTAAAGAAGCCATAACTCTGGGGTTTAATTGTGTTTCGAGTAAATGTCAGAGCACCCCAGACGTCTGGGAATCATCTGCCTCCCTTTAATACCGGTTATTGTCATTCTATCAAACAAAATCACATTTGAACCAAAATATTTGGAGAAGTAGCATGTGGAAGATTCACCCCACACAGAGCACTAAATTAGAGAATAAATGTAAACGGGGAACCGCTTTATGACACACACTGTAAACATGCTGTAAATTGGATTGTCATTGGTTCATTTCTTTAAAAAGCTACAGAGAAATGTGTGCTGCACATCGAAGGCAGAAGTTGTGTTGATCATGTGCTGTTAGATTGCTTTATAACTAGAGTGTAACAGAGTGGCTCATGTGTCTGTGATAATTAGGACGATATTCTGTTTTGCATAATCACCCAGAAAGATAAAAGTTGAGATGAAGCATTATCAAAACAATGATAACTGCACCAGGGGGACGTTATCAATATATCTGTTTCACATCCTGAATTCTCTCTCATATTTTGACAACCTATATAACACATTTAACCTTCGGTGTCTGTTTCTCAAAATGAAATTGCACCGTGGAGGGGGAAAAAAAAAGGGAAAAGAAAGACTCATATTACCGTGAAAAAAGATGGCTTTTCTCTGGAACAATAAGCAGTCCTTGAACTCCACGTCATTAAAGTGAACGCCATCATTTCCTTTCATTAAGATGACTCTGTGCAGACACATATTGCAGTTGGAAGGCGAAGCTGCGGCAGGAGACTCATTTAAAAACCGCCCTAATCTGGAAAATGATTCTAATGTTTCTCAAATGTTATATCCTCCCCAACCTAGCATGTGAAACGCTTTAAGAGAGCAGTAAGATTCTGGGACATTTAAACGAGTCTCTCCTTAAAAAATGTACCCTGAGAGCTGCTGCTCCTGCTTTCACATATATTGCCAATATTTTTGACGATAAATACTGAAAAACTGAATAAAATTCATATCCTTTCCCCTGCCAGAGATTATAGTTATCTCATGCAAAAGAGGCCTCTCATAAATTGTGAGCCTCTGTTGCTTTCCTTTTTTTGTTGATGTCAAAGAGTAGGAAATAGCCATAGCCCTCCCCTGTCCTCATTTGACTCAACGGGTGTGAAACAGTCCCTCATATCCTTGTCTTGTCCAGAGATGAAATGACTTTAAGACTGTGCCGTGTTGCCACAGGCAGGCTGGCTGAAAGGCTATTTCAGGAGAAATGGACATAGACATAAATATCCTTGCAGGGTGCTTTGTAATAAAAAAAAAAAAAAAGGGCCCACAATGTTATGAAATGCAGTGAAACATAAAGACAGAAGGGGGGGGGGGGATGAATGTGTGGGGTGGCAGCGGCGGCGGCGGGGAAATATCCATCAAATTAACACATCAGTGGCTTTGATTGTAATCTGTCCGCCCCGGCTCTGGCTCTGCCACGCTAGACAAGCAGCCAAACGTGATTTATCAATGCAAAGCTAATGGCATCAATATGAATCTAACTAAAAATCAATATTTCATTACCAAATTGTTAGCAAGAATGAAGAAAAATGGCCACGGCCGGAGCGTTCTCCAGGGTAGGAGCATCTGGAGTTCAATGTGACAAGATGAGCGATGTGTGACTCGGGGCTCGAGGAAGGACACGGTGAGGACAGGACTCAGTCTGAGGCACACTTTGAACTCTCTCTCCTTCTTCCCTCCTCCTTCCCCTTGGTTTCGGCCGCTCCGACAACGTTCCCTCCACTTTATTATGTTTTTTTGCCGTTCACTTCCCATCCTCTCTCCGTCCCTCTGTCCTCCTTTCATATCTTTATCACACCCTTTCCTCTATCAATCTTTTCTCGTGTGTCGGCGAGGGTGTCGGCGGCGGACCACACAGTGTTTCAACATTCCTCCTCAATTAATGACCAGCTCCAACATGGAGCCACTCAATCTCCCCCACCACCACCTCACCCCCCAACCCTTACGCACACACACACACACACACACACACACACACGCACCATTTCAATTATTTTTGCCTCCTTTGAAGACAAGTCAGCATTTTTTTTATCTATTCCCCTTCCCCTTCAGTCTCTCCCTCTCTCTCTCCCAGTGGATATATCTCCCAAGGCTCATCACACGTTCTCCTAACCAGCGCTGCATGGCTTCTCCTGTAATGAGCGTGAGAGAGAAAGAGCAAGGAACAGTAAGAGAAACAGCGAAGGAGGGAGGGAGGGAGTGAGGGAGGCTGGGTTGACGGGTACGACACCTACCTCTGGACTGGAGCACGCCTACCTCAGATGTGACCTTCACTTTATTTATATTCTAGTTTTTAGTAACGAGTATTTATTAGGGAGGGCCTGTGATTGTGGAACACTGTCAGGTAAGTAATGATGCACCTTTGTGCTTGTGCAAGCAGCCCTGGTTGCAATTAAAAACAAACACTCCTTTCTCTTTCTCCTTTTCCCCGCTCTGTAACTTTGCTCTCTCTCTTACACACATACACACACCTTCTTTCTTCTGTATTTTGGACCAACTCCAGTCCTACCTTCTTCTTTTTTCTTCATATACAGTCTCCCCCTCTTGCCACCCGCTCATTTATGTCTCCCCTGGGAGGAGGTGGTAATGTCCGAGAGGCCCATTTCTCTGCAACAGGAGCGGACAGGTCCACTCCTTCGAATGAAAAGGGGAAGGGGGTGATTGTAAAACATGTGTCATTACGGTGTCAAAACACCAAGCGGGCACAATGACTCCATCCTCTGTCCCTCGCCTTCCATGTTTCGGGAGGGGAATTCATCCCCTAATTTATGGCTCATGAGATAAGCATCCCTGAGCTGTGCTGGTGTGCTCAAAGGGCTAGCAATGACGAATATCATACATGGGAAGAGCGGCTAATATGAATGCTAATATCGCCCCTGACAAACAGTAAATCGACCCCGGGTGTGGAACATATGCAGCTTTGGATAAAGTGTACATGTTTCCATTGGTGGGAGATTAACCTGCTATGGATTTTATTGACATTTCAGCACTAGGAAGCAAGAGTGTGGGAAGAGAAGTGCGGGCGGGTGAAGGGGTGGATTTCACTGAAACAAAGTGAATGCAAAAGAGAATGAATGTTGGATTCCGCTCACAGCACAGAGAAGAGGAAATACCAACCAAACCTTTTTCTTTGTCTAAATGCACTCTTGTAAAATGCCAATTAACACCAAACACGAAACCATTCAGCGGGTTCTTTTTGGCATATTGATACAACTGCAGAACATCGGAGTGGTTGAAAAAACCATCTGCATGGACCTTGATATTGTAGCAGAAATAGAAGTTGGACAAATAACATTCCCTTGTTTCAGGTGGTGTCGCCTCCAGGTCAAAATAAGGAAAACAAAAATAATTTTGCACAATAAGCACTACAACAAACAGGCACATGTGCAGACAGATGTGAAGTGAAGCTCTCGCACTGCCCCCTGAAGTGCCGTTTTAAAGGTATTAGATTTTTAATTTTCTCCCACAGAGACTAGTTGCTGATCAAATGTGTTTTAATGTCTGATAACTATATTTTGTCATCCAAATAATTCCTTGTGATCTGCGCCTGAGCCCTGAATGCTCACCCCCCTCTGCTCTGTCCGCTGCGCACACAGCAGCTGTAGCCTGCTGTGTGACCTTACCTGTCAGGTAGATTAGCGTATTAATTGTCCTAAGCCTTGGCATTTTTTGTTGCTGTTGTGAAAGTACACGCAGTAGGTGATTTATGTTTTAACAAGTTGGATGGTGATTGTGTGTGTGTGGGGGGGTATTCATAAATTTAGCATACGGTGTAATTTCAGTACAAATTTGCAAGAATAAAGGTACAAAAATATGACATTTCCACTAAAAAGTCAGAAATTTACAAAAATTCAAATTTTCTAGAACATTTTTACACCCTTTTGTTTGTTTTTTTTTAAAACTTATTCATCTCATAAATATCAAATTAGTAATTTAAAAAAACCTACAGTTTTTCTTGGAAAGTTGTAGTTACTTTGGTATTAAATTTAGGACTTTTTCCTATCCACCTTGTTCCTGGGGGTGCTGCTTGCCGCTGTAGGAACGATTATGGGCGGAACTTCAGGTTTCGGTTTAAGTAGTGTTAAATCAGTCAGCAAGAGTGGAGTAGTGGGGCATTTAAAATAGCGTTTTTAAAAGTTTTTCAAATTCATTTTAATGTATAGTCCACATATGTGTTTTGCAAAAATGTGGCAGCTAATTTCAGCTCTTGCGTTTGTATTTTTTGAATGTTTTGGCGTAGTTCTGGTACTTGTTGCTGGTGTTTGTGGTTGTGCCATAGACTGTATAAATGGAGGCTTCTCACTGGCAGTGCATAGATGATGCAGTGTGATTGGTGGTACAGACACAGGACAGACACAACAGCACCAGGTATGCGTTCACTTATATGAATGTCACAGATCTGACATTTATGCGTTATATATGTCACCAGAATGAAGGCTGCACGAAGTAAAATAATAAATAAAAAATAGTAACAGTTTGCTTCCTAAGGCTTAATGATTTAAGAAAGAAAAGATAAAATAGTTTTTAGTTTGGTTTTTTTTGCATTTGTTGCACTCCCTTGGAACGATATGGACTAGCAGCTTCAGCATGCACTAATTTTTAAATTATCACAAAATGTAGATGTAACCCAGCTGAGAAAATGACCCTTTTTCTCAGATTTCATTTGTATTAATACAGTTGTGTGATTTTATTTTGAAAAACGATTATTCTGGGAAGAGGAAGTGTGATCCTCGTTATCCAACTTTTAAATTCCCATTTCATGGTCACGTTGGGCGATCGTGGTCTTTTCATTCGTTAAGAGCGATATTAGCCCCGCCTTCCGAGCAGAGTGCCGAGGTGCGCACCCGGTTTTTTGGTCTTTTGCGATCTGAGAGCGGACGATAGAGGCTGTGGACGATCTGTGTGGAGACCTGTGGGTCTTCTTGTTGACGGGAGCACGAGCTTGAGAGGCCGTGAGGCTGTGACTTTTGCTGTGTTCATGCTGATATCTCATCTTGGCTAGGTTTTTTTGGCTGCTGATTAAGAACCTTCTGGATCCTGGATTCTCTCCGAATGGAGATGGTGAGCCTGACCCAAGACCTGAACCGAGACTGAACCGAGATCTGAACCAAGATCTCAGTTGAAGAACATCCTTCCTCTCTCCAGTGCCCAAAATTCAAAGTGGTAACAACTCAAGCCGCGCTTTAAAAGAGGAAAAGAAACCTGAGTCTGGAAATACAAGATATCTTGACTGGTCAAACGACTAAAACAAAAAGAGTCAGTAGGACAATTTTGGGGTTTTATTTCATGCCGGCCGTTGTTATATTTGTATATTTGTAAATTGTTTGTATATTTTGTTCTCTTTATCTTTAATAATAACAGCCATGAATTGCTCATTTCTTGCCTCCAGCTATTTCATTCCACACTCATTTTAATTCCCTATTGTAATCCTTACGAACCTAGCAACTGGTCTACACTTAATAATTTCCCTTACTTAATTAACGTAAGGCAAGGGTTACATAGAGCTATAAAATTCTGAACAATTGTCAGAAAAGGTCTGTATGTGTTAAGTTAAAAAACAAGCATTCAGGGCATGACAGCAGCATGAGCATTTTAATTACCCCGACATTAAAACACCCAAGCATGGTGTTGTGGTTCTTCATGGCTCTGACTAGATTCTACGTCTGCTCTGAGGTAAATCTGATTATGTCCAACATCTTTTAACAAAATGCATCCGACTTTGTTACGGTGGAGACAGTGATATATCTCACAGCTTTTATTTGTTTACAGCATTAGCATCTTAGCAGCAGCGCTAACAAACGGAGCTACTGTCTGCCAGGCCACTTTTTAAGGTCATCTTCCCATCCTTTGATAGTCGTGGGAAGTGATATGATTATATTACTGTTTCTGAGGTGCAAAAGGCCACGTTCCCACATTTTTGATGCCAAAGTCATTGTTTTTTTTAACACGAAAAAGTGTCCCATTTCAGTGACAACCACACATTCTAAACTAGTACCGGAAGTTGCTACCATAATTCATGCAAGGCATCATGGGGGCTAGGAATAAGGTGGATAAATTTGCCATGTTTTGTGATAAAATTGATACATTTCCCCCACACAGATTTACAATATAAATTTACAACTTTTTTCTCACATTTTCATGTTTTTTATTGCGCATTTGCTCATGTCCTCTCACTGATATACTAAGTTGTCCTGTATAAATTATCCTTGCAGTCTTTATGGGGATGAAGAGTGGCAGGTTAACAAAGGGGAGGATTTTGGATCATTTAACTGACAAGGGGAGCAGCCTTTTTAAGTTTTTGCAAATATTAAATTATATGAATGGAGATTTAATATTTCATTTAATGAAAGGAAAGCCTTTTTTAGATTTTTGCAGAGATTTATTTGTTTTGAACAGATATTTATTTTTTCAATGGAAGCTACCCATTTTTGTCCTGTAAATACATAATAATGAAGCCCATGGTCTCTGTGTAAGTCGATAGTTTTGTAGAAATCGCACAGGTATTAAATATCTTCATGGGTGTATAGGTATTAAAATAAAATTGACATACCAAGTAAGTACAGTAAAATTTGGGCTACTGTATGTAACTTAAATGTTTTCAGTGTTTAGGAGTGCCCTTTTCCTAAGATAAGATAAGATAAGATAAGATAAGCCTTTATTAGTCCCACAACGGGGAAATTCCAGGATTGCAACAGCACAGGGATAGCAACACTCAGAGCAACAATCAGAAGGCAAGAAAAAAAAAACAAAAAAAAACAAGCAAGCAAGAGCAGCTAATATACATATGTACGTATTACTATAAAATATATATATATATACACACACACACAGACACACAGTGCAGAGCATTGTAGCTGGATGGAATTTCCTGATTGAGTACCTGCCCCTTGAAATGTCTTTGCACATCACTGACAAGTACTTGAATAATGAGATCTCTCTCTCTCTCTCTCTCTCTCTCTCTCTCTCTCTCTCTCTATATATATATATATATATATATATATATATATATATATATATATATAAACAAAAATATTCTAATTATTGGATTAATTAGAAAAGGTAATCAATCTCTTCTGACTTTTATAAATATAACTCTGGCTTACTGAACATATTTCTAATTCTTGTATTTGTGATTGTAAAAAGAAACACATTATTTAAATAAAAAAACAGCCCTACAAAATAAATGAATTATTGATTTTTCCCCCTTCCCTCATATAATTAGATTAATCACTGGTGGACTTGTGACACAGGTTGCTAACAGCCCGTAGTCCTCTGTGGCCGTATATATAAATAGGAGTGTATTAGAAAGGAGTATAGCAAGGCTTAGACTCATGTCTTAGAAATGAGGCTAACAAGACTTTCGTTTTGTCTTAATGAATAAATTAGACAAAGGCAATACATAATATATAGCTGATCCCAAGCTGGATGGAGTGATAGATAATGCATATCTTTTATTAGAGGTTTGGAGCCAAGAGTCCAGCATATATAGAGCCTGATTAGAATAGCAATGACACTGAATCATCTCAGATCACTTGGACCAACACAGCAGACTGTCAAGAGCTGAGCTCTGGAAGTTCTGCCAGACTCAGTCTCGTGGCTTTTTCTTTGTATTTATATATATTTGTTGTATTTTTTGCCTTTGAATTTTTGTATTGCTCTCTATTTTTCTGTTTAGGTCTCAGTTTTGTTTCATTTCAATTTGTAAGTATTTATTAGTCTGCAATTGATTATGTTTATTCCTTATATTTATACTGTGGTGTCCTTTTCTGGGTTGACAGCTGTCAGGCGGCATTTCTGGTTTGATGCTCTGTGTGGGCGTTACCCTGTCAGCTGTCAAGTCCAGCCGCTCCTCCCTCATCTCTTCCAGCTGATCCCAATTTTCACTGATTGCTACCTTTTGCTCGCTCATGTGAACCCACACCTGTCACCTCTTATGTATATGGTTTTGACCCTATTTAAGGGGAGTCATTTTCTTTCCTTTTGCCGCTGCCTTGACTTGTCAAGTTTATCTACAGTCTCTCCTCATCTCCGCCAGAGCCTATTCTTGCTCTGGCACGCTATTCTAGTAAGTTCCCTCTCTCGTTGTTATTTTGCATTTTGAGCACCCTGTTGAACTTTACATTTGTTGTTGGTTTTTTTAATAAATTGCCCAAACTCACAGTTGGCACGTGGGTCTCAGTTCTCTGCCCCGAAGGGCATTTATGACACAGACAGTCTTTGGCCTTTACAGTCCTGCTATGGCTTATTGAAGAGAACCCATAACAAATTGTTGAAATACTTCATCTTCTTCCACTTTTGGCTGCCCCCTTTAGGGGTCGCCACAGCGGATCATCTGCCTCCATTCTTACCCTATCCCTTGCATCCTCTTCTCTCACACCAACCCTCTCCAATGCTTCCTTCCTCCGAGCATGCCTCCCCCCTCTCCTCCTCTGTGATCTTCGAACAACGGTAGCCGAATTTCCACCTGCGCCCTGTCAATTAACAGCATCATCATCATCATCGTCAATGTTAACCCAGACCTCAACCGATCCAATATGGAAGTCTCATTGGTGATGATGCACATGTTGGATTTGGTAAAGATTTTACGCCAAATGCCCATCCTGATGCAGCCTTCCCTCTTTAACCAGGCTTTGGGTTAAGATGTTGAAATGTAAATTATATTGTATTTGTCACAGCAAAGCAGCCCAGTTGTGGAGCCATTTATAGTGAGTGATAATCTCATAAAGTAGTGATTGCTTTTCTTGTTATAGAAATACAGTATACTCAATAAACTTAAAGTTGTGTAAGCATGATTTATTTTTTGTTAATTAGGGGTAGCAGGTATAGTCTGTACCAGCAAATACAGATGTGCCAATAGCCTGTAAAAGGTTTCAATAATCTCCACTGTGGAATGTACAATTTTTGACGAAATTTTGACCCAGAAAACAAATTTGACCCGGAAAATGACAATTCATCCCACCCATTCTCACCAAAAGTAATACAAATGGCAAGTGTTTCACTTTTTAGGTTAGGTTAGGAGAAGAACATTGTTTATGCAGATTCCCAAAAGGAAAAGGATGTCAGAGCATCTCTGAAAGCCGAAGTAGAGAGGAAGGTCAACAGAGATGACCTTGTGATATTGGACTCACTAAATTGCATAAAAGGGTACCGCTATGAACTGTTCTGTCTCATCAAACATGCTCAGACCCCACACTACCTGGTCTACTGTTTAACATCAGATGAACAGAGGTCCTTATGGAACACTGACAGAGACGTTGCTAAGCAGTACACCCAGGAACTCTTTGATGGATTAGTTCAGAGATTTGAAAACCCAGACTCCAGAAACAGATGAGACAACCCACTCTTCACAGTCCTGATGTACGACACGTTACCATTTGAAGTAATCTTTGATGTGCTGTTCAAACGAAAAGCTCCCCCTCCAAACCAGTCCACTCAGAGTCAACCACTGTCATCTGCTAACTTCTTATACGAGTTGGATAAGATAACACAAGATGTTTTAATGCTCCCAACGGCTGGACTGTTTATGTTTTTAAAGTCAAAGATGGACATGTCAGTGCCTGGGGATGATAAAATCCTCCTGGAGAAAGCACAAAAGAAAATTGCTGACCTGGAGGAGGATATCCGATGGCTCTCCGCTGAACTGCAGCAGAAAAACATGCTCCTCTCCAACTTCAGCTTACATCTTACACTGCTGTCACAGACGATGAGTCTTTTAGCGACCCAGGAGTCAAAAAAACAACCTTGAGTGACACAGTCGCCTGGGAGCCCTCCACCTGTGCACAGCCTTCCTCCTGCTCAAAGCCAAATCAAATGGCCTGGTCTGAAGTGATGGTCCGGGGCAAAAAAAGGGTCTCAGATGTGCTTACCACCAGCTTTCCTCTGTCCGTCTCCAACCGCTATGAGGCTCTGGCAATGGCTGATACTCCACCTTCCACCGATGCTCCTGCTTCACCGGTTCCAGCTCGTCCGGGCTCCACTCAACGCGCAGCCCCCGCTGACGTTGCACCCATCCCTTCGCTGGAAGACCCGGTGGCCTTTCCTCCGCTGAGGGCTGACAGCAGTGGGGTGGTTGGGGCAGCCCCAGCCGAGCCTCGGCGGCTCCAGCTCCATTCTGGAGAGCCCTGTGCCCGACGTATGATCCTGAGGGAGGCTGTTTGCTGGCACTCCAGGGGGCCACACTGCACAGAGCAGTCGGGGAAACCCTCCTCTGGTTTTGGTGTCACTTTGCTGTCCTGCTTATCGGCTGGTGAGGTATGAGGCCCTACCTCTCCCAACGATGGGACCCCCACTCTGCTGCCACCTCACCACACTGACTCTCGCCGAGAGACCCTGCAACCACCAACATCCCCCCCACTTTTTCCTCCAACCACTATGATTGTCGGTGACTCCATCATAAGGCACATCAGGTATTTTAACTCTGTCACTCAATGTTTCCCAGGAACTACTGTCCCTTACTTGTTAGAAAAGCTCCTGGATCTGCTGCAGTCACAACCTCCCATCATCACACAGATTATTATTCACGTAGGGACTGACGACACCACGCGCAGTCAGTCTGAAATCACTAAAAATAACTTCTGCAAACTTTTTAAAATCATATCAAACAGCAGAAAGTCTGTTTTTATTTCTGGCCCCATTCCCACACTGCGTCATGGACCAGACTGTTTAAGTCTTGTTCTTGCCCTCTCAACTTGGCTCAAGTCTGCCTGCAGCAGCAATATTAATTTTATTGACAATTTTAACTTGTTTTGGGGCCACCACACTTTCTATAAATCTGACAGCATACATTTAAATGCATCAAGTAGCTGGCTTTTAGCAGCAAACCTGTTGCATATCATTCAAACCACAACATGCAATTGACTGTTTATATCCCACGATCCCTCCCTGCGGATCCACTCACATCTCTGACCCGGAGGAAGACTATCCAGCACCAGTCTCGTTTTTGTCAGCCTCCACCATCTGGTCTGGAAATTCATTCACTACCCACCTTCTCCATTAGGACATTCATCACAGACAGACCTCCATCCATAAAACATACAGTTCACAAGAACTCACGCCCACGCTGCCTACTTTCTGTGGATCAGTCTCCTAACAATAATGCACAGAAAACAAATTACCCACCCATAAATAACTCACCACCTACCTTAAATATGGCTCTTTTAAATATACAGTCACTTGCCAACAAGTCTTTTATCATCAATGACCTGATTTTAGATAATAAGATTGACTGTTTATTTTTAACAGAGACGTGGTTTGGCACAGATGCACCAGCAGTTCTCACTGAGGCCTCCCCACCAAATTTTAGTTCAGTTTTTTTCCATAAGAAAGGGCAGGAAGGGTGGGGGAACTGCTTCTATTTTTTTCTTCCTCATTTGCAGTAAAGCAAATCTTACCCAATCAACATACCACATTTGACCACCACGCTTTTGTCTTTAGCAACCCCGCAATTTTATGCGTCACAGTTTACAGACCACCCAAATGCTGCCCTGTTTTTATTAATGAGTTCTCTGAGTTTTGCTCAGAGACAATGAGTCTCTGAGTAAAATGAGCATAATGACCTGCTCACGTCCATGAATTTTACTCAACATGTCATGCAGCCGACTCGCAACAGGGGATGCACTCTGGATCTTGTCATTGGCCATGGCCTACCCACTAGTGTGTCCTCTGTTGTTGACTTGGCTGTATCTGACCATTACTGTGTGTTTTTTAACATCACTGGTTTTATGCAATGGGAGATCTCTGTGCGAACTGTGAGGAAGCGCCATCTGACATTTCATGTGGCTGCTGATTTTATCAAACTCTTACGCAACACTCCCCCAGTTATTTTGTCTGCATCCCATGATTTTATTGTTGATAATTTTAACAGTAAATTAAGATCAACCATTGACAAAGTTGCCCCAATAATCTCAAGGACAGTTAGGAATAAACCAAAGCCTCCATTGAGAAACAACCAAATCCAACAACTGAAAAGAGAGTGCAGGATGGCTGAGAGGAAATGGAGGAAAAACAAATTAACTATCAATTACAAAATACTACAGAATAAATTAAAAATATGTGATAATGCAGTCAAAACATCGAGAACAGAGTATTTTGCCAACATAATCTCAACCCATAACAATAACCCTAAAGTCCTTTTTGCAACCATTGATTCTCTGGTTTCCTCCCACATGCCAAAAACATGCAAGTTAGGTTAATTGGCATCAAACTGGGGATTCTAAATCAGTGGTTCTCAACTGGTCTGGCTTTGGGACCCACCATCACCCCTCGATGACAAGCCGCGACCCAAATCAAAGATTTTCAAATTCTCAAATTTACTGAATGTAAAGATTGTGCATTTTGAACCTGAGGTAGAAGAACAGAATATCACAGTATACAAACACAAAACAAATTTAATGATTAACCAAAATGACCAGTAAGTGGCAATACAACAGAGGGAACAATTCCCTTTAATGCTGAATTAGCTGCATTTTAAATTAAAAATTAAACAAAAAGTGCAATTCAAAAGAATTCAAGTCTCAAAATTGACTTTTCTTCTGATTGTTTTTTCAGTATTTACCTACTGATAAGGTTATGTGCTTTGAAGAAAATGAAGGAACACTCACTAAAACCTGTAACAGTGACATCATAGACCTGAGTCTGGAGGAATTAATGGGAGAACTGGGGATGTTTTTTGCTCTTGACAAGAGTCTCAATGTCTGGAGTTATATTAGACAAAGCGACTCTGAGGTCATGCTCAATGTCCAGTCTGTTTCTCTGTTTTGTCTTCAACTGAACCAGAGCTGAGAAGCCACACTCACAGAGATAGGTAGTGCTGAAAGGTAGGAGGGTTTTTACTGCTCGAATGGCAAGAGAAGGATACTCGCTCATCACAGTGCTGCACGAGAATTGCGAGAGGCTTACCTCCGTGAACCTCTTTTTCAGCGTGCGGTCACATGATAGCTCCACCAGCTGACTCTCTTCGTTGCTTGGCAACGTAACGCTTTCCATGTCGATTCCAAAGGGATCGTGTATCCCAGGGGTCCCCAAACTTTTTCCTGTGAGGGCCACATAACTTTTGCCTTCTCTGATGGGGGCCGGGGTCAGTTTGTAACAGAAAAAGTGTGACGATCGCAGGGGTGCCTAAACGTAAACATTTATTGTTTTCCAGAAAGCCACAAATGACCAAATATTAATAACCCTTTCTGGGATCTTCACAGGAAAAAAAGTCAGAAAATAAATAATAACACTATTAATGAAATAAATAATAACCACATAACCCTCTCTGGGTTCTTCACAGAAAAAAGTCCATGGAACATTAACTTTGTGTTGTGCCGTGCACAATCTGAACAGGTAAAAGTTCAGCTTAGTTGTCAGAGCAGAATCTCTTCCTTAAATGACTCATATGAGCAGTCTCTCAAAGTTCTTGTGTTTCTTCCTTATAATCCTTTTGTAGGTTCCAGCAGGCTTGTAGACACCGCTGCTGAACAGCCTTTTCTTTGCATTGAACAAAAAAATAATCGTTTGTCCACTGCAGGTTAAATACCCTGTATTCTGAATCAATTTTTCTCTTAGCTAACCTTTTCACTATTCCATTTTATTTGACAGGGGTGAGTCTAGGATTTATTTATTTTTTTCTGAGGGGGGGGGGGGTTCAGATAGGGGCACAGACAGAATGTCACATTCTATGCGTGTATTAGTCTTGATCGCGTGGCCAGACTGGAAAAAAAGAAAATCATCACGCTTACCAGTGTGGAGGAAAAATCAGTGTAGGCGGACACAGCAAGCCGAAGTTTAAAGGTGTTTTATTCCTCCATCACGAGGCTCAGCCAGCACTCTGTGAGAGAGCTCTGAGCAGATGTCTAAGAACGAATTCTAAGTGCGATAGTGAGGCATGAACAGTCAGCTCTTTATACAGTGATACAGAGAATCCATGGCACAGAATGCATGGCTGAGCACACGCTCAGCAGGGGAACGAGACGGCGCTCGGCCAACATGGAAGCGAGGTGCGGGAGGGGGTGGAGGGGGTAAGCGTCTGATATTGTTCAGGGGGCCGGGCCAAATGTGGAGGCGGCGCGGACCGTAGTTTGGGGACCACTGGCGTATCCAGTCCATTTCGCCATGCTCAATTAGCATATACAAACAAACGGTGCGAGTCTTCTTCTATGGTGCGAAATATGGTGTCGCCCACCACCTACTGCCATCTACTGTTAAGGAGTGTGAATGACACTATGTTGATTTATTTCTTGATATTTTATTTGCCCAGGCAAAGGCCCGCGACCCACTGAAAACAGGTCCGCGACCCACTTTTGGGTCGCGACCCACCAGTTGAGAATCACTGTTCTAAATTGTCCTTAGGTATGACTGTGAGAGTGAATGGTTGTCTGTCTCTCTGTGTTGGCCCTGCGATGGACTGGCGATCTGTCCAGGGTGTACCCTGCCTCTCGCCCAAAGATGCTGGGATAGGCTCCAGTCCCCCGCAACCCGAAAAGGATTAAGCGGAAGAAGATGAATGAATAAATGAATGAATGATCACTTAATTAACCCAAACGTTAATAAAAACACAAACCCGCCATCCAACTGTCTATGTGTCAGGAGCCTCCCCGTGCACTATTACTCAGCGCATGGAGGAGTGAAGAGAAGGAATGGATTTATGAGCAAGGGTTACACCACAACACATTTATTAAAGAAAAGATGAAAAGTTCCAAAAACATACAGACATACAAAATCAGCAAGAAGGGTACACTTACAGGCAAACACGGGGCGACATGTTGCGGGCACACCACAGTGTACAATGGCGTGTGCTGCCACAGTGAACCACAACCGAGACAGGCACATGTGACAATACAAAAACGACAGGATACTCTTACTGGCTTACAAGACGGGATGTGAAGTGGGCAGACCACAGTGTACAGCGGCACAACAGATACAAATGACAATCCAATAGTCCAACAATGCTTGGCTGGCAAAGAGCTGCTTAAGTACAAGCATTGCTGGCCAGAAAGATTAGGAGCACCTGAGCAAAGCGTGGGAAAGGCAATTACTGGGAGTGGAACCAGCTGGCTGTCATGAGAGAGGGGTCGTGGTCGGACCGGCAAGTGTCAGACAGTGCCCACATGGCTAAAGGAGGCTGCCTCAAAGCTGCCGGCCACAACACAGTGGCTACAGGTACGGGAATTAAACTAGGAAACATGGAAACTACAAGAAACTCAAAAGATAACACAATACATAAATACACAGATAACCTGAGACACAAGGGAAGGTCAGAACCAAGCCTGAAGAGAGAACCGGCTCGGCTCATGACAGAGCCCCCCTCTTAAGGGGTGGTCCAGACATCCACAGCAACATCACAAGGAAGGGAAAAAAAACCCTGCCCCCCCATCCCCAAGCAGGAACAACAATAATCAACCCATGATGGGAGGTGGGGGAAACAGGTCAGGAGGGAACAAAACAACCCCACCCAGGGCCCACAACAGAAAACACAGTTAACCCTCCCAAGTCCAAAGGTGTGGAGGCTCAGGAGGCTGCCCAAAGTCCCAGGCCCAGCAGACAGTCTGGCAAACAGAGTCCAGAGACCTGCCGGAAAACACTGACCCAGAGACTCAGTCCTTCAGGTGGCCGGCCAGCGCTGTTGAGCCACCAGGACCGGAGGGATGAAGCAGGAGGCGGCCTGCCCAACGGGAGGCTCACTGGTGGGTGACCGGACCGTAGGAAGGGAACCCCCACTGCGTCAGACAAGGAGGAGGAGGAGTCCACGATGGCATCAGACTGAGGAGTGAAGGCCCCGGCATCCTCAGGCTGGCCGGCAGCACCCTCAGTGGTCCCGGTTTGGGACACAGCTACACCTGCGGTGGACTCCAGCTGGAGCTCTGCAGCACCCGTGGTGGACTCCGGTTGGAGCTCTGCAGCACCCACGATGGACTCCAACTGGACCAACGCTGCACCCTCAGTGAACCCCGACCTGGGGCGTGGCGCCCATGACGGGTCCATGCAGGAGCGCAGCACCCACGTTGGGCTAACACTGGGGCACAGCCCCCACAAAGGTCCCAAACCTGAATGCCGCACCCATGGAGGGACCCACATGACGACCTCAGGCAGAAGGGGAGCTGGACCCGTGACATTGTCTGGCAGCGAGACCGGATCCACGGAGATCCCGGGTGATGGTAGATCCTCTCCTGTGGCCCTGTGAGGAAGCTCAGGAACAGCAGAAGAAGAAATGTGGGTAGGATCACCGGCAGTGGCGAAGCCCAGCGAGGTGAGTTCAGATGCAGCTCCCAAGAACCAGACAAGATCTCTCCAACACAGACATAAGAAAAACAAGAGATAACTTGTCTGAGCTCGAGCTCCACCACCCTCCAGGACTCCGTCAATCCTGGTGATGAAGTCTCGGGCCCGGCCTCTAGGAGGTCCAGCTCTGGTTCCCAATCTGCTACGGTGGCCTCCACAGCTGGTAAGATGGTGGTAGTAGCAGTCCTGTTGTAACCCGGCAGTGGCTGCAATGCTAGAGGCTCCTCCGGCGCGGTAGCAGGGGAACAGCTGCGTGCTGACTCTGGAGCGGAATCCTCCGAAGCCACCGGCTCCTCCACCATCCAATGGCTCTGACCTTGGACCAACGGAGGCTCAGGAGAAAATGGAGGAGACATGGAGAGAACAGAAAAAGAGTAAATGTCTGCAGCTGGAGGAGAGAGCCCAGCGGACTGCTGAGACTGGGCCTCCCACTCAGGAGACAGACAAGGTTTATCATGATTCAATTGAGTAGAACTTGCCTGTCATCCCGGTGTTTGATGTTCACAGCTGCAGGGGACAGGCAGTCATCCTTCTCCGCGTCCCCGATGATTCTGGCTCCCCCTCTGGATGATGGAAGAGCCAGCGTGGGAAATGCAGAAATGGACATTACCGGGGAAACCATGACGGACCTCTCAGCAGCTGGAAGAACAATGGCTGCCAAAGATGATGAGGGCCTCTCCCGGCGTCTCCCTGCAGAATGACGCTGTTTGTGGGCGGCTGAAGCTGATGGCGAGGCTGAAGAAAAGGGGACAGCAGGCTGTGGAGATCTTCTCTGCTTGGGCTTCGTGCTGAGCACCCCCCTCCTCAAGTTGGTAAACACCTGATCCAACGCACAGACCGAAGACAACAGCCCCTCTTACTGTGGGTAGCTCCAGAGCCCTGGATACACCTTCAGGATACCTACGGCTGAATCCAGGCAGCTCCACTTTGCCTTTGGTCCGTGGCTTCATGGGCCTCGTCCATAAAGTACTGGATATCGGCCACTGCCCACTCCTCCTCCAGTCCTGGATGTCAAACTCCTCCTGCTGAAGTGAACGCGACGTGCCGGAGGCGACGAGGAGGAAGCTGATGGCAGAGATGGTAGCGGGGGAAGATTGAGCACGATCACCCGGGGATGAGAGCATAGACTGGGACTGATCTCCAGCTGGTTCGACACTCCACCCCAGCACAGCCTTTCGTCCTCGTGGGATCTGCAGTTCCGAGCCCCTCTCACCAGATCCTCAATAACGGAGACACGCTGCAGCTCCTCCCGACTCCATCTCTTCCTCGCTCCGACAAGATTGCCTGCTGAATCCATGAGAAAAAAAACTCTCACAGGCAGGTGAGTGAAAAAGGCAGTTCAAAAAAGAAAAAAAGGTTATGTGTTGGTTTAACCCGCTAAATCCTTTTAGGGCTGGACTATTCTGTCAGGAGCCTCCCTGTGTGCTATTACGCAGCGCACAGAGGAGTGAGGAGAAGGAAATGATTTACGAGCAAGGGTTACACCACAACTGCTGGCTGTCATGAGAGAGGGGGCATGGTCAGATTGGCAAGTGTCAGACAGTGCCCACACGAGTGTAGGCCAAAGGAAGCTGCCTCACAGCTGCCAGCCAGAACACAGTGGCTACAGGTATTGAAATTTAACTAGGAAACATGGAAACTACAAGAAACTCAAAAGATAATACAATACATAAATACACAGATAATTTGAGCCACAGGGAAACGTCAGAACCGAGCCTGAAGTGCAAACCGGCTTGGCTCATGACACTATGTGAGAGTTTTGCAGACCACTTCAGGTGCAAGGTTGATTCTCTTAGATCCAACATTTTATCTGACCAGAAGACTGCTTTTAATGGGATCTTGGACTCGCCTTTAGCTGAGGAAACACTGGACTGTTTTGCCCTGGTTGATGCTAAGATGCTTGGTAGAGTTTTCTCCCATGTATATTTGACCTCCTGCCTTTTAGATCCAATTCCCACGTCACTTTTTAAAACATTTTATGGATTCTTCGAGCATGAGATTTTAAACATTGTAAATTGCTCTCTTCGGACTGGTGTTTTCCCTACTGCCTCTAAAACGGCTGTGGGGAAGCCCCTCTTGAAGAAGAGTAATTTAGATCCTGATATTCTCAGTAACTATCGACTTGTATCCAACTTACCGTTTTTAAGTAAAGTTTTAGAAAAAATTGTTTTTATCCAGTTAAACAATTTCCTTATTGACCACAAAATTTTTGAAAAATTTCAATCTGGTTTTAGGACAAACCACAGTACTAAGACAGCCCTTTTTAAAATCGTTAATGATATCAGGTGTAACATGGACTCCCACAAATTGTCAGTCCTGGTGCTGCTGGATCTCAGCGCTGCCTTTGATACAGTAGAGCACCACATTTTATTAAGCAGACTCAAACATCAGGTGGGCCTCTCAGGTACTGTTCTTGAATGGTTTCATTCCTATCTCACAGATCGTCGCTATTTTGTAAGTATGGATACATGTTCTTCGGCAATCCACAAAATCAAGTGTGGGGTACCCCAAGGTTCAATTTTAGGACCAATACTTTTTAATCTTTATATGTTACCACTTGGGGATGTTATCAGGAGACATGGCATCAATTTCCATAGCTATGCTGATGATACACAGCTGTACATTGTCATGTGTCCTGATGACACAAAACCAATTAATGCCCTTTTGAACTGTATTTTAGATATAAAGTCATGGATGGCAGAGAACTTCCTACAGCTCAACCAGGACAAAACACAAGTTTTAATCACTGGTCCTGAAGACGAGAGAGAGAGAAACTTTTACCTAAATTGCTAAGTCTAAAACCTACACACCTCAAGAACCTGGGCGTTCTTCTAAACTGACTTTAATTTTATTTCACATTTCATTAAAAATGTAACAAAAATCGGATGTTACCATCTTAGGAATATAGCCAGAATCTGCCCTTTTCTCTCTCTTGCCAGCAAGGAGGTCTTAATGCATGCTTTTATTACCAGTTGTATAGACTATTGTAATGCCCTGCTCTCTGGTCTTCCCCAAAAAATGATATCACATCTCCAACTGCTCCAAAATTCAGCTGCATGAGTGTTGACGAGAACCAGGGAATGGGTGCATATTACATGAGTTTTAGAATTGCTGCATTGGCTCCCTGTACGTTTTAGGATCAATTTTAAGGTTCTCTTAGTAGTTTTTAAATGCCTCAATGGTCTTGGGCCTTCTTATTTATCTGAGCTGCTTTTATCTTTTGAGCCCTCGCAGACCCTGGGGTCCTCTTGTACCGGCCTTTTAATGGTTCCCAAAGTCAAGATGAAGACCTTTGGTGAAGCTTCCTTTCACTATTATGGTCCTCATCTGTGGAACAGCCTGCCAGAGAGCCTCAGGGCTGCAGAGTCAATAGATGTTTTTAAGAACAGGCTAAAGACCCACCTTTTTAATTTGGCTTTTAACAAACCTGTTTAACTATTATTGAAGTAGTCGTTTATGTTCCTGACATGATTTATGACCCAGAAAGCAGACAGGGGCTCCAGAATAAACTCATTTATCATTTTATTATGCAGTGTGAGTGTGGATGTGTGCGTGAGTGCAGGAATGTAACAGCCGGGGCAAGCAGAGCACCGTTCAGACTGGCAACCCTTGGGAAGAGCAGAGACAGGTGGATTAGTGACTGGGATCGGAAGGAATGATTCAGAGAATGTTCAGTCTTACTGTTGATGAGTTGGTGTGTGGCACAGGTGAGATCCCGGAGGCTCCGGCCAGTGGGACAGTGTCTTCGGGTCCGGCTGCTAAGGAGGAGAGAGGTTGAAGAGATGTCCAGTGAGCTAGTGAGGTGCAGGTTGAGCTCAGTCCGCCGCCAGGAGGAGGAGGTCCGCTGCCAATGGATTTCCACCTGTGCACAGGGGAGCAGAGCGAAGCGTGGAAATGAGGGAATGATGAGGGCCTACTTGTCGTTGGGGAGCTAGGACTCCTAGGAGGATGACGAGGCTGGAAGGATCAGAAGAGATGGAACTCCGGATAATGAAGGTGACGAGAAGGCGAAAAGGTCTTGCCAGACCAGGGAGCTTGACGGCTTAAATAGGCAGGCTAATGAGGAGAGCAGGTGTGCGTGCAGCTGTGGAGGAAATTAGGGCAACAGGCAGGCAGCACAGATCACTACAGTTCCATTGTTTTATGTTCTTCTTGGAGCCATTTGTTTTTAGATTTTCTTACCTTTTCTTATTGATGTGTTTTAGTTCAGTTTTTAAGTATGGGTTTTTAGTTCCTCTTGTTTTTGTGTGTTCTTAGTGTCTTTCTGTACCTTTTTAAATTTGGCTTTTAATAAACCTGTTTATCTATTATTGAAGTGGTCATTTATGTTCCATTGTTTTACATTCTTCTTAGCTCCATTTGCTTTTAGATTCTCTTATTTTGATGTGTTCTTAGCTCAGTTTATAAGTATGTGTTTTTAGTTTTAGTTTGTATTTTATGTGTTTTAGCGCCAGTGTTTCCTCAGTGGAGACCCTTATGCCAGATGCTGCCTGGCCTATCTGCGGGGGTACTGGTCTTGTGGGTCACTCTAGCTTGGGTGGGTGAGGGCTTTATTCCACGGCCTACAGCTGTGGTGTAGGCCCCGGCCTGTCCTGGTTAGGGTGGCCTCTGTGGCGTGCTCTGTGGTTATGGGCTGTGTTGTCTTCCAGCATGGAGGGCTCCACAGGATGGTTGCACTTTCACATGGTGCCTCGGTGCCTAGCTGTGTCTCTTTTATTTTATACGTGTGTAAGAGAAGTAGGGGGTGGTTGTATGTGCCTGTGTGTGTGTGTTTTGTAGGTATGTTTATGGGAGGGTTTTAAGGGGTGGGGTTGTATCGCGTAAATATATGCAACTAAATGTGTCTACTGTTTTTATCTATGGAAAGCACGTTGCGCAGCATCTAATGTTTGAAGAGTGCTATACAAATAAAGTTTGATTGATTGATTGAGGTTTAGGTGCAGACGCCACTAATGGTTAGGGTTAGCTGAAGCGGGAGGTTTAGGCACTTCTCCCAGTCACACCTCACACATGCATGCTCTGTTTCTCAAAGTTGCAAAAGAATGTTATTTCTACTACTTTTTGGTGTGACCATTGAATCATAACTAGAAACGAGTCTATCAACATTAATAACAAACATTTTTTCCATGAATATCGACATTTTCTCTCATAAATGTACTACGTTTGTCATAAATTCATGACTTGTTACTGTAAGTTTGCAATTTTTTTTGTTTTGCAGATTTTTTGGAGTTCTCTTTTAAATTTTTAACATATCTCTGATATATATCTGGGAGGGTCATTCCAGCAAATTTATGATATTTTATAGTAAATTTATAACATTTTCTTGAAAATGTAATATCATAATAAATCTGCATCTATTTTCTTAATAAACTGATACCATTCCTCAGATTTGCTACTTTTTGTTATAAACATAATCTTTTGTGTAAAATTTCTTTTTTATTGTTAATTTTCAGTCAGAGCCACAGTGAACCATGGTAAAGGCTACAGTGCATCCAGAAAGTACTCACAGTGCTTCACTTTTTCCACATTTTGTTATGTTACAGCCTTATTCCAAGATGGATTAAATTCATTTTTTCCTCAGAATTCTACACTTAATACCCCATAATGACAATGTGAAAAAAGTTTTTTTTTTCAGATTTTTGCAAATTTATTAAAAATACAAAAAACTAAGAAATCACATGTACATACTGTAAGTATTCACAGCATTTGCCATGAAGCTCATAACTGAGCTCACGTGCATCCTGTTTCCACTGATCATCCTTGAGATGTTTATACAGCTTAACTGGAGTCCACCTGTGGTAAATTCAGTTGATTTGACATGATTTGGAAAGGCACACACCTGTCTATATAAGGTCCCACAGTTGGCATTGCATGTCGGAGCACAGACCAAGCATAAAGTCAAAGTAATTGTCTGTAGACGTTACACACAACACACCACACTGCCGTCTACAAAAGTTCTCTGATGACGCTGTGATCGTCGGCCTCATCTCCGAGGGGGATGACACGGAGTACAGAGGACTTATCCAGGACTTTGTGGATTAGTGCCTGCGGAATTGCCTCCAGATCAATGCGAGGAAAACCAAAGCACTGGTGATGGACTGCTGCAGGTGTGGACAACCCCCCACAGCACCGGTACAGATCCAGGGAACAGACATTGAGATGGTGACTGTTATGTCCGCAAACCTGGAATAAAGACGGACGAGGATACTGTGCTCGAACTCGAACTTTGTTATACAAACTGCTGTTTAACAATACAAGTGAATGAGCACTCAGCTCCCTCTTACGCTCTGGGGATGAGTCGCCAAAAAAGAGGCCATGAGATGGTCAACTCTCCTCTATATATGTTGGCATGATGACGTCACCAGCCGGCTGCATCATCATGCCACACATTGCAATGCGTTCCATCATTACATTCACCCCCCCACCCCCCACCGGAAAAAATACAGAACACTTCTAATTAAAACACTCCTCAATTTAGAACACACCATGGACTCCTGAACTAGGGTCAGTGGGTGGACCGCCACTGGACCTGACGTGGCTAAGTGGATTATTCTGCCACTTGTTTAGCTGCGCTCCTACTTAAACAGTCATTTTTTCTTAACAGTCTTCTATGGGGAAGGTGGTTCTGTCAGAGGGGCCTTGTAACGGGCCTGCGGTAGACACACCCCTAGAGATGCCGGGCCCCTGGGACCAAGACCAATCTTCATAATGTTGGGCCCCAGGTCCCACACGGCGTCAGTTGACTCCCGTGAAGCCTCGCCATCTGGAGCAGCCACCTGGACACACCACAGTTAGTTTGCATGCCAAACCAAACCATCTGTCAGTTGGAAGCACGCCGATCCCAGTTTCACCACGATCCTCAGCGGCATCAGCTGTCCCGTCGATTATGACTTGGTCAGCCACTGTCCCAGTCCCTCGTCGGTGTGGACTCTAACCCAGTCCATGATTTTAAGTAGCGCTTTACTTGGCCTCATGTGCCACTGTGATCGCGGTGGCGCTGCATGCTCATCCGGTTTGGGACCTCTGTTGTGCCGTAATGGTTCTGCCGCTACCGTGTTCGTCACAGACCCTTCATCCGACTTCACCGTTGTTGTTTCCGTAGTCTGAAGCTGGTTGTGGGTACGGAAGGTGTCTGGCGTCTCTCCTGTGTCGTTTGCTGTTGCGGACTCTTCACCTGTCGGCTCGGTTGTAACCCCCATAGATTGATGCTGAGCATGGGTACTGAAGCAGTCCGGTTCCTTCTCTCTCACGTCTGATGTGCTTTTTTGTGCTGCATCATGGATAGTGTCTGTGCCAAGTCGTTGTGTCCCAAGGTTCTCTGCGTGCACAGGCTGCCTCTCCTGTAATTCCACAGCAGCCTCCGGCTGGGCGAGAATCTGAGGTGAATCCTTTTGCTGCCCCCCTCAAGGGCAGCTCTCCTCCTGTGCGCACAGGGTGGTTGGTTTGGTGTTGGTGTCACCCTGTATACTCTCATCCCACACCACGTCATCGTCGTAAATGCCCGTCGTGTCCCAGTTGCCAAAACCGGACCATGTGAACTCGGTGCTGTCATGGATAGTGAAGCCGAGTCTGTAGAAGAGGTCACATCCCATAATGTAGTCACCATGTGTGACATGATTTAGTGACAGACCCAGAAGCAGACTACAGACTCAGTTATAATTGCAATAATCTTTATTGAGAGTGAGTGTGTGTGTGTGAGTGCAGAGTGGGAGGAGTCTGGCAACCCTGCAGAGGAGAGAGAGAAGGAGTAGTGAGTAATTTTTAGCACACAGTACAATAGTGAGAGGTTAATAATAATTTTATGGAGCAAGGAGCGGTTGGGATGAAACAACCTGTGGCCACGTTCTCTCCTGGTTGCCATGGTCCTGTGAAGGTGAAGAGGTGCTGGTGCAGGTATATACAGTGCCCGATGCTAGAGGGAATTCCTCAGCTGAGGGAAAAAGGGAAAAGTTCAGTCTGATGATAAAGGCACTTACAGGATGCCGGCGAGGGTGAGGAGATACCTGCTCCAGGAAAGGGTCCAGGTCTGCCACAAGGAGAGGTGCTGGTCCGCCAGGGAGAAGGTCCACCTGTGCACAGGTTTATCCAAGACAAACAGAGGAGAGATGTGGGGAGGTGAGTACAGACTGAGAGGTAGCTTACTGTGTGCCAGGTCTGAGACGAGGTTCAAAGCTGAAGATGAGAAGGGCAGCATAAGCATAGAGGAGCTCTCTGACTGCATGCGAGCGTAGATGTCTCCGTACAGGAGTGGAGGACTCCACTCCATTTAAAGGCTGCTAATTAAGGAGTGCAGGTGTGGATGAAACCACAGCTGTGAAACATAATCAATGAGAGAAGAGAGAAAACAGTGCACAGCTCGGATCACCACAGTGCCCCCCCCCCCCCCCCCCCAAGGGATGCCTCCCGGCGGCCGATTCAACCTCTCCAGGTGGGACTGATGGAATGCCCTGATCATCTCCCGATCCATGATGAAGGATGCCTGGACCCACAATCTCTCCTCTGGTCCATACCCAGCCCAGTCCACCAGGTATTGTAGGCCTCGCCCCCTGCGTCGTACACCCATAATGCGGTTAACCTTATACACTGGGTGATCACCACCTGAGGGGGAGGCGGCTTGGATGGAGGACACAAAGGGCTGGTGGAAAATGGCTTCATCTGAGAGACATGAAAGGTGGGACAGATGTGGAGGGCATGGGGAAAAGACAAGCGAACAGCAGCTGGATTGAAGATCTGAGAGATGGGGTAAGGGCCAATAAAGCTGGAAGAGAGCTTTCTGGAATCAATCTTAAGGTTAATGTGTTTAGTGGACAACCATACCTTCTGCCCAACCCAATGGGGGGATGGGGGGGGGTTGCGGAGTCCTCCGACGGTTGGTGATCTCGGAATTGCAGTCCACAGTGCGGTGGAGAGCAGCACTGGTGGTCCTCCAAATCCGGTGACAACGCTTGATGTGAGACTACACAGATGGTACAGCAATTTCCACCTCCGCCTCTGGGACCTGGGGTGGGGGTGGGGGTTGTACCCCAAGGATGCCTCAAAAGGGGAGAGACCCATAGCTGCAGAGGTGGAGCATACTCAGTTCAAGGTAGGTAAGTACTCCAGGACGCAGAATTAGTAGCCATGACACACCTTAGGGCTGCCTCCAGCTCTTAGTTGGCTCGCTCGCACTGGCCATTATTCTGGGGGTGATACCCAGAGGACAAGCTGACAGTCACCCCGATGGCCAAAAGGATCGCCAAACCTGGGAGACAAACTGGGGACCCCGGTCCAAGACCATGTCCACCGGAATACCATGGAGGCGGACATATAGAACAAAAAAGTCGGCCATCTCCTTGGCAGACGGGAGCTTACTCAGGGGAATGAAGTGAGCTGCCTTCGAGAACCTGCCCACGATGGTGAGAATGACCGTATGTCCAGCAGAGGGGTGAAGCCCAGTCACGAAGTCCAGCACCACATAGGACCATGGCCTGCTGGGGATGGGTATGGGGTGCAACAGCCCAGAAGGGGGAGAAGAGGATGACTTGCCCGTGGCACACTGGGAACAGGCCTGGATGAACGCATTCACGTCCTTCCTCATCGACGGCCACCAGAAGGTCCTTTGCAATTGCAACAAGGTGCGAGACACGCTGGGATGGCACATAACCTTGGAAGAGTGTAGCCAATCAATGACCTTGCCACAGACCAAGGAACGAATATAGGTCCGTCCTGCAGGACCCCCACCCGTCTCAGGCTCAGTGCTCAGAACTGTCTCGAGAGGGCATCAGGCTTGATGTTCTTGGACCCGGGCGGTAGGTGATGGTAAAATTAAACCTGCCAAAGAACAGGGACCAGCGGGCTTGTCTGGAGTTTAGCCGTTTAGCAGTCCTGAGGTACTCCAAGTTCATATGGTCAGTCCAGACCACAAACGGCTGCGAGGCTCCCTCCAACCAGTGGCGCCATTCTTCCAAGGCCAACTTGACCGCCAGCAATTCCCGGTCACCCACATCATAGTTCCTCTCGGCTGGGGACAGGTGTCGGGAGAAGTAAGCGCAGGGGGAGGACCTTACTTTTGGTGATCAAAAGCTGAAAAAGGACCGCTCCCACCCCGGAGTTTGAGACGTCCACCTCCACCAGGAACTGCAGCCGTGGGTCCATCTGAGCGAGGATAGGGGAAGAAGAGAAGCAAGACTTCAGTTTGGAAAATACCGCATCAGCCTCTTCCGACCATTGAAAGGGAACCTTGGTGGAAGTGAGGCGGGTGAGGGGCAGAGCAACCACACTGTAAACGCGGATGAAGCATCGATAAAAATTGGCAAATCCCAAGAACTGCTGTAATTGTTTGCAGGAGGAAGGAACAGGCCACTCCAAGACCACCTTCACCTTACCTGGGTCAGCCCGGATCTTCTTATGGGCGATGATAAACTCCAGGAAGGTGGTAGAGGGTGTATAGAACTCACACTTCTCTGCTTTGATGTACAGTTGGTTCTCCAACAGCCGCTGAAGGACCCTCCTCACGTGCACCCGATACTCATCTAAGGAACGGAAGAAAATTAGTATATTATCCAGGTACACAAACACAAAAGAATTCAGGAAGTCGCTCAGAACATCATTGATGAGCTGTTAGAACACAGCTGGCGCGTTCATCAAACCAAAAGGCATCACCAAGTATTCGAAGTGACCACTAGGTGTACAGAACCCCGTCTTCCAGTCATCGCCCTCCTTGATCCGGACAAGATGGTAGGCGTTGCGCAGGTCCAACTTGGTGAAAACAGTGCCACCTTGAAGCAAGTTGAAGGCAGAGTTAAGGAGCGGGAAGGCGTGCTTGTCCATCACAGTAATGTTATTCAACTCCCTAAAGTCAATGCAGGGTCAGAGAGAACCGTTCTTCTTGCCCACAAAAAACCCCACCCCCACCACAGATGATGAAGGCCTGATGATGCTCGAACTTAACGACTCATTGATGTATTTATCCATCACCTCCCGCTCCAAGGCAGACAGACTATACAGTTTACTGGATTGCAACGTAGCTCCCGGAAGGAGGTTAATGGTGCAGTTGTAAGGGCGGTGGGAAGGAGGGGGAGAAAGTGCCTTAGACTTGCTGAAGACCGGAGCAAGGTCGTGATATGACGGTGCTATTGTTCAGTGGGGGGCAGCCTAGACTGGCCCAACAACATAGGTTCCCCGGTGTAAGAGGGTTTGGAAGGGGGAAGGGCTGGAAGAGGGGGCTGAGAGGAAAGGTGCGGCTGAGAGCCCGAGTGATTAACAAGGCAGTGCTCGTTGGCCTGTTCCCTTAAGCGATTATCAAGATTGATGGCCAGGGAGATTAGCTCGTGTAACAAAGAGGGTTTATCTAATCATGCCAACTCATCACGAAGGCTAGGGCTGAGGCTGCTTGTGAAAATGCTACACAGAGATGCATAATCCCATACCACCTCTGCCAAAACAACCCGGAAATCCACCGAGTAGTCGGCCATGGACCTGGTCCCTTGCCGGAGATTGAGAAGGTGGGTGGTGAGGATGTTATCCCGGTTAGAGTGGTCAAAAACCTGGGTGAACTCAGATACAAATCGGTCATAGGTGTAGTTTTGGTAATCGGGGCGATCCATAATAGCATACGCCCAGGCTAAGGCCTGCCCCTCCAGCAGGTTCACCACATAGCTAATCTGGCTATGATTAGTGGGAAAATCTTCCGGCACTTGCTAAAAAACTAGGCTACACTGAAGGAGAAATCCCGAGCCTCGCCCAGCCTACCGCTGAAGCGGGTTGGTGTGGGAACTGGTGTTAAGCGGGGATAACGCACCGATTGGGAGGACGGAGGTGGCGGGACAGCCGATGCCCCGAAACCGGTCTGGGAGGGCAGAGCTGTGGTAAGCTGGTCAAGCCATACATTTATTTGAGTTAATTGATTCAAAATTACCCGTTGCTGATAAGTAAGCTGGTCTAACCGAGCCTCCATGATGTTTAATCTATGTGCGGTTGCACTATCACCTGGGTCTGACTGACGGAGATGTACTGACATGATTTAGTAACAGACACAGAAGCAGACTACAGACTCAGTTATAATTGCAATAATCTTTATTGTGAATGAGTGTGTGTGTGTGAGTGCAGAGTGGGAGGAGTCTGGCAACTGGAGAGAGAGAAGGAGTAGTGAGTAATTTGTAGCACACAGTACAATAGTGAGGGGTTAATAATAATCTTACGGAGCGAGGAGTGGTTGGGATGAAACAACCTGTGGCCACATTCTGTCCTGGTTGCCGTGGTCCCGCGAAGGTGAAGAGGTGCTGGTGCAGGTATATACAGTGCCCGGTGCTAGAGGGAATTCCTCAGCTGAGGGAAAAAGGGAAAAGTTCAGTCTGATGATAAAGGCACTTACAGGATGCCGGCGAGGGTGAGGAGACACCTGCTCCAGGAAAGGGTCCAGGTCTGCTGCAAGGAGAGGTGCCGGTCCGCCAGGGAGAAGGTCCACCTGTGCACAGGTTTATCCAAGACAAACAGAGGAGAGATGCAGGGAGGTGAGTACAGACTGAGAGGTAGCTTACTGTGTGCCGGGTCTGAGACGAGGTTCAAAGCTGGAGATGAGAAGTGCAGCATAAGCGTAGAGGAGCTCTCTGACTGCACGCGAGCGTAGACGTCTCCGTACAGGAGTGGAGGACCCCACTCCATATAAAGGCTGCTAATTAAGGAGCGCAGGTGTGGATAAAACTGCAGCTGTGAAATATAATCAATGAGAGGAGAGTGAAAACAGCACACAGCTCGGATCACCACAGTGTGTGGACAGTTGGAACTCGCAGTCATACGTAATCTTTGACTTGTAGTAGACCATTAGCTCGACTGCCCCACCATTACTGAGTCTGTGACTGCTGTATCCGTACAGCTTTGCTGGATTCTTTCTTATTTTGTGGTTGGGGGAAAATTTCTTCACCGTGGCCCAGTTTAACATTGACCTAACCGCTGCCGTGTTGAGTAACAGTGGTACAGCCACGCCATCTAATTCGACCATGCTGTATGCATAAGCATTGATTTCAGGGCTTACCGTGTGGATGTTGGTTGCTGGCGAGTGGCTTTGCTTGCTTGGCAGTCTCCACGGCGCCGGCGACCGACACACTTTGGTGAAATGGTTTTAACGTCCACACTTGTTACAACGTTGTCCTCTTACCGGCCAAAAATGTGCTCTCTCATGGTGCGTCAGAGAACTACAGTTACCACACGAGGGTCCTCTCGGAGCGGTCCTCCGGTTAATGGCATTCTCCCCGTACTCGTCTACTGTGTCTTCATATTCCTCCGTGCCCACTGCGTTGGCTAACGTTGTCTGTCCTGATTACTTCTGTTGTTGGCGCACACCTAGCTCTGACGCTAACCTCTCTGCTGACTCAAGCTGGAACACTAGCTCTATTTTGCTAACTAGCGTCATATTGTTTGGCACCATTAGCATCTTAGCCTTTAGCCTCGGGTTACTCGTGTGGTCAGCCAATTGATCCCCCACCATCTCGTCTTCTAACAGTCCAAAGCGGCACATGCTAGCCAGATGTCTTAAATCAGCTACAAATTGCTAGGTGGACTCATCAATTCCTTGTCACTTCTGGTGGAATTGATTTCATCATGCTAGCACATTGTCCGGTGTAGCAAAGTAGTTAGCAAGTAGCTCCACAGCGTCTACTTACGAGTCCATTGGACTAAGCGTGTGAAAAATCCTCTGACCTTCTATGCCCAGGTTGTGAACTAGTAGTGCCCCCTTTCTTACTTTATCCAGCTTTCCCAGGTCCAATGCTGCAACATAGGTCTTGACCGCGTCCAGCCAACATGGCCACGGGATGTCCGGTTTGCCTGGGGACTCAAGAAAAGGCCTTAGCGGTCTCAGGAATGCTTCCATGGTTCATAAATTCTCGTTGCCAAATGTTATGTCCACAAACCTGGAATAAAGACGGATGAGGATGCTGTGCTCAAACTCGAACTTTATTATACAAACTGCTGTTTAACAATACAAGTGAATGAGCACTCAGCTCCCTGTTATGCCCTGGGGATGAATCTCCAAAGAAGAGGCCACGAGATGGCCGACTCTCCCCTATATATGTCGTCATGATGACATCACCAGCCAGTTACGTCATCACGCCGCACATTGTAATGAATTCCATCATTACAGTGACATCTTACAAGTACCTGGGTGTTCATCTGAACAATAAACTGGACTGGTCACACAGCACCAACATGCTTTACAAGAAGGGGCAGGGCAGGCTGTCCCTCCTGAGGAGACTCAGGTCTTTTAGAGTGCGAGGGTCCTGAAGACTTTTTGTGATTCTTTGGTGGCATCAGCCTTTACATACGGAGTGGTCTGATGGGGCAGCGGCATCACGGCAGCCAATAAGAAGAGACTGAACAGGCCGATCAAAAAAGCCAGGTCTGTTCTGGGGTAACGCCTCGACCCAGTGGAGGAGATAGGAGAGAGGAGAATGGTGGCTAAGCTGTCATCTCTGCTAGAGTCGAGTCCTACCCCATGCTGGACACGCTGAATGCACAGAGGAGCTCATTTAGTGGTAGGCTGTGCCATCCTAAGTGTTTGAGGGAGAGATTCCGCAGGTCCTTCCTACCTACGGCTGTCAGACTTTACAATCTAAATACTGCTCATGGAGGCCATATTAAATGTCACAACTCTGCACAATAGAGATCATCCCCTCCAATACACAACTAAGACAATTACAATTATTATCGAGGGTGGCAACAGCACTGTTCATTCAATGTGAAATATACTGTCTGGGTCGATATTTATATTTTGCTGGGTAATTTAACTAACTGTAAATCTGTTGATACCATCTAGATGCAATGCTCCTGCACTGGGTATATAACTGTGTACATATGTATATTTATTTACTGCTTGGGCTAACCTATTCTTATCTTATTATCCTATTTACCATTGCTCTGAGTGCTGCTATCCCTGTGCTGCTGCAATCCTGTAATTTCCCCATTGTGGGACTAATAAAGGCTTATCTTTGCTTATCTTATCTTAGACATCCAAGACAGGATTGTCTCAAGGCACAAATCTGGGGAAGGGTACAGAAAAACTTCTGCTGCTTTGAAGGTCCCAATGAGCACAGTGGACTCCATCATGCGTAAATGGAAGAATTTTTGAACCACCAGGACTCTTCCTAGAGCTAGCCGGCCGTCTAAGCTGAGCGAATGAGGGAGAAGGGCCTTAGTCAGGGAGGTGACTAAGAACCCGATGGTCACTCTGTCAGAGCTCCAGCGTTCCTCTGTGGAGAGAGGAGAACCTTCCAGAAGGACAACCATCTCTGCAGCAATCCACCAATCAGGCCTCTATGGTAGAGTGGCCAGACGGAAGCCACTCCTTAGTAAAAGGCACATGGCAGCCCACTTGGAGTTTGCCAAAAGGCACCTGAAGGACTCTCAGACCATGTGAAACAAATTCTCTGGTCTGATGAGACAAAGATTGAACTCTTTGGCATGAATGCCAGGCATATTGTTTGGAGGAAACCAGGCACTGTTCATCACCAGGCTAGTACCATCCCTACAGTGAAGCATGGTGGTGGCAGCATCATGCCGTGGGGATGTTTTTCAGCGACAGGAACTGCAACACTAGTCAGGATAGAGGGAAAGATGAATGCAGCAATATGCAGAGAGATCCTGGATGAAAACCTGCTCCAGAGCATTCTTGACCTCAGACTGGGGAGACGGTTCATCTTTCAGCAGGACAACAACCCTGAGCACACAGCCAAGATATCAAAGGAGTGGTCTCAGGACAACTCTGTGAATGTCATTGAGTGGCCCAGCCAGAGCCCAGACTTGAATCCAATTTAACAACTCTGGAGAGGTCTGAAAATGGCTGTGCACCAACACTTTCCATCCAACCTGATGGAGCTTGAGAGGTGCTGCAAAGAGGAATGGGTAAAACCACCCAAAGATAGGTGTGTCAAGCTTGTGGCATCATATTCAAAAAGACTTGAGGCTGTAATTGCTGCCAGAGGTGCATCAACAAAGTATTGAACAAAGGCTGTGAATACTTATGTATATGTGGTTTCTTAGTTTTTATTTTTAATAAATTTGCAAAAAAAATAAAAAAAACCAACTTTTTTCACATTGTCATTATGGGGTATTGTGTGTAGAATTTCGAGGAAAAAATTAATTGAATCCATTTTGGAACTAGAAAAGCACTCAGAGAGCGCATACCTCTGTCAAGGCTCCTTCTGTCCCTCATGGATCACCTCCAAAATGTAATGGGTTTGTGTGCAGGCCTAGAGCCACTTGTGGTGAACATTGCCTCAATGTCTATCCATTAGTATTGGAGTATTGTTGCCAACACACTGTGAGAAGACAAGAGCCTTGGCAGAGGTATGCATTCTCAGATCATCACCAAAGTGTAATGGGTTTGTCTGTAGACCAAGAACCACCTCTGGTGAAAATTTCATCCAAATCCATCCAGTAGTTTTTGTGTAATCCTGCTGCACAAACACAAACAAAGCCCCCAGTGGAGGTACCGGTATGCACTCTCAGATCATCACCAAAATCTAATCATCTGTTCCCAGTGCCATTACTCACCTTTCCTGAAAATTTTATCAAAATCCATTCATAACTTTTTGAGTAATGTTGCTAACAGACAAACCAGCAAACCAACACCACTGAAAACATTACCTTCTCCCTTGGAGGTAATAAGGCTGTAACATAACAAAATGTGGAAAAAGTGAAGTGCTGTGAATACTTTCCGGACGCACTGTAAATGAGCCACTGGTCTATATAGTGAGAACTCTTCCCTAGCTTACAGTGTAAAATATTTTTTACCTCCGCCAAGGGAGGACAGAGGTAATGTTTTTAGTGGCACTGGTTGGCTTATCTGTTAGCAGCATAACTCAAAAAGTTATGAACAGAACAGATTTTGATGAAATTTTCAGGAAAGGTGTGAATTGGCACGGGAAACAGATGATTAGATTTATGTGGTGATTCGGATCACGATGTGGATGCAGGAACTTTTTGAATATTATTTTATATATTAATCTGGCGCTTTCATATACTGCCCCTTTAAGGGGTGTCCACTCAGTTACGTGCGTGGTCACACCATAGGGCCATGCGCCTCGGCAACCCCGAAGACTAACACTGTGGAAAAGGTATTAGGGGGCGTGTCCACCAAACTCATTTTTTCTGCTGTGGGCGACTATTTTCTATTCCTTCTCTAAATAGTCCAGTGTTTACAGCGCTGAGCGCCCTCGGTGCTTAAACCCTTTGAGCAGTGGTCGCTTTTTGTTGTAGTGCTCAGGCCTGAAAAAAGTTCAACTTGTCAGAGTACTGTACAGCTGCGCTCGTCAATGTCAGATCTTTCTAAGCAGCCCATCAGAATTAAGGAAGGATGGGACATACGACACTGGTACAGGAAGACGAGAATGGAAGGTAATGGATGGTGGAGAGGCTGAACTTTGCTGCATCAAACAACCCGGTACTCTTTGATCTGACACAAAAGGATATCAAGATCAAAATTTGAAAGCAAACGATTGGAGGAACATGTCCGCATCTGTCGGCATGCCAGGTGAGCATTTGTGCCTTTGTCATGGTCGTATTTCTTACAAGGCTGTTGCGGTACATAATATGGATACTATGTGAATTTGCAGTTAACTGCAAAAAAATGGTATGATACTGCACTGTTGTGTAATATTGTTTAATAATTATGAACCTTGTCAGCAAATTGTAAGCGAGTGTCATGAGGCTGAGCACGGTGTTTCACCGGGCTCAGGTTCTTAATTTATTTCTGAATATTTTCTGTATTTTTCCAGCTTAGTGTTTTTTCCTGTGTTTTGAGTTATGATGTCTCTGAGGTGGTTTAGCGTTCTGTTAGTTATTTTTGTCCTTAGTATCATTATTATTTTGTCAACCTCTGTAGTTAGGAATTATATTTTGTTTCTGTATGACATGAGTGCCTTACCTTTCCTTCCAGACACCCCCATCCTGTTAATTTCTCACTGTCTGTTCCTTAGCCGTCCCAGCTGTGAGTTGTTGTTTAATTAGGCCACCTGCACATTCATGCTGCCCGCACCTGCCACTCATTGTTTCATCTTGTTCCCCAAACTATTAAAGACTGTCAGATTGCCTTCTCACTGAGGCAGTCTTATCTATCATCTCTCTTTGCCACCAGAAGCCCTAATCTTGCTCTGGCGACTTTGCCTGAAGTAATTCCAGTCTGTAAGTTTCCTCTGTGTTTGTTTTTGGATTTTGTGTTGTGCTTCTCGGAACTTTATGTTTTTCTGTAATAAATTCTACAAACTGCAGTTGGCTCGTGGGTCTGTTTCTCTCTACCATCCATCCATCCATCCATCCATCTTCTACCGCTTCTACCTCTACCGCTTCAATAGTTATGACGATCAATAGTCCATAACTCAAGGGTAAAAGATGATTTCTTATTTTCATATCCACTTTGATCATGTGTGCTACTGTCTCTCTCTGCCTAGAGGGGCAATTTATGACAGGAAGAAGAGAAGTGAAAAAAAAACAAAACCCTGAAAACGACCTGAAAGATTCAATAAACCAAGGTGTTGATTTAAGGTGGAATTGCCCAGCCGCAGTGTATGGTCAATACAATTATGACAGTCTTATTATTATTATAAGACTATTAACCCCTTGCACTTCGGTCAATTTCCCTAAAAACGCCCCCCAAAAAATGTGCCCAAAGTAAATCGAAAGCTGTTCTTCAACCCTTTGCAGCATCTTCATGGGGTTGGTCTCATTTAAAAGAAAACACTTTGAATTTTTTGGCAAAACAGTCATAACCTCTCTAAGTGCTCCGGCCACTGAGTTACAGTCATCTAAACATACTGAACTTGAAGAAAATAAATTTGGCCTGGGTGTTTTTTTGGATACAAATGCTTGCAAATAACACACAGCTTCAGATCCGGGCTGGAAAATGCAACAGAAATGTAGAACCAAGTGTTATCCAGCTGAGGTCAAAATTTTGTAACAATACCACAAAAAATGAATATATTACACAGCTTTTTCCTCAGGTAGTTCCCAGGCGTTTTTGAACTGTGCCAAATTGTGCCAAATGGCACAGTTTGGAAAAACGTCTATAACTTTTGAATGATTCAATATAGAAGCTTCATCTTGGGCTCTAATTAAAGGTGACACTCAGGGCTGTGTGTGTGTGTGTGGGGGGGGGAGGGGTTGTCCCCCCCCTTGCTACAGAGGACGGACATCGGCCATCGCTACATGACAGAATAGCCTCATGTGGCGACCGTGGCGCAGTCACCGCGGCTTCCCCCCCCCCCCTCGCTACAGAAGAGTAGCGGGGGGGGGGCGTTCACGGTCTGGACGCGGCGCACGAACTTCGGACTTCGTGCGCCGCACAGTTGCAATTTACCGATTGGTCAAAAGTCATTTTTGATTACAATTTTCAGGGATAAAGAATAATTTAGCTTATAACACTTACCTCTTCATTGCAGCAGTGTCCTGGCGAACTTCTCTTCCTCATTGTCAGACGAACGCGATGCTGGTCCGCTCGTGGTTCTGGTCTTGCGACCCGGTCAAAACATAATTCCATTATTGCGGTTTTGCGCTTCCATGATTGCGGTTTTGACGAATGATTTACGACCTTCGTCGTCGGCCTCCGTCGGCCTATGATGACCATGGAAGAGAATCCTAAACGTCTATTCTGCTGGAATAAAAAAAAAAAAAAAAACCACCGCCTCTGGCTGAACAGGCCGATGTGCGAATGGCAGTCCCTGTCACACAGGTCGCACTTGTGGGTGGTCTCTGTGCTGCTGGGTCTGTGGCAGGTTCTTCCTGCGGGTCCTTTTTTTCATCTGCTGCAGCAGTCTGTCTTCACCCAGCCTTACACAAAACAGCTTGCGAACTTCTGTTGGTAGGCGGGTCCTTCTTGCTAGGTTTTCAGTCATTGGTTCTTCAAGGTTTCAGAAACCCAATTCAAGGCTCTTATTAGTCGAATGAGAGGTCAATCATATCTGATCTGTTCGCGGCTGTGTCTGTAGTGGAAGAACGGAAATGCAGCTTTTTTTTTTTGTGCGCGCTTGGACGCAGCGCCCTCGTGCGTCCTACAGCGCACGAGGGCGCACGAGAGCTGGGACGTGCTGGGACCTCTGGGACGCAGAGACGTGCCCGTCCGCAGTACACCGGAGTGCAAGAGGTTAAGTGGACGCCTCCCACTTGAGGTGTTTCAGGCACGTCCCACTGGGAGGAGACCCCGGGGCAGACCCAGGACTCGGTGGAGACACTATGTCTCCCAGCTGGTCTGGGAACACCTTGGTATCCTCTCTGAAGAGCTGGAGCAGGTGGCAGGGAAGTCTGGGCTTCTCTGCTTGAACTACTGCCTCCGCGACCCGGACCTCCGGAAAAGCGGTAGAAGATGGATGGATGGATTATTATTATTATTATTATTATGTAGTCATATTGTTTTTGCTGTCATTTCTCTGTCTGTTAATAATAATAATAATAATAATAATAATAATAATAATGGCTTGCATTTATACTACACCTTTCATTCAGATTTTCAGGAAAGGTGTGTAATGGCACACTGAACACACGACTAGATTTTGGTGATGATCTCAAAATGCATACCTTCATCAAGGCTCTTATCTTCTCACAGAGTGTTGGCAACATTACTCCAAAACTACTGGATGATTTGGATAAAATTCTCACCAAAGGTGGCTCTTGGCCCAAAGATGAACCATTAGATGTTGGAGATGATCTGTGAGTGCATACTTCCGCCAAGGTGGTAGCTTGCTATGTACAGATGGATGACGATATGGACGGACAAAAGAATGGAGGGGAGGACAAAGGGAGGAAAGGACGGAACCTTGGCAGAGATATGTGATCTCTGAGTGCCCTCTAGTTTTGTACTAGACATGATGAGTGACCAATTTAATTTTGCAGTAGCTGGCAATTATTCAAAAATTAAAAGAGGAGCATTAAAACTGCTAGTTTATGAACTTGAAATGAACACAAAACATTTCCTATGCAACATGTGACTTTACTCAAAGTGTATACTACACAGTGTAAATCTGGCTAGACAATCATGTGTCTTATACAATAATTTGGTTAGCAGCAGTACCCCCAACCCCCGTTTACATTC